>CM067175.1:31987374-32066394 GCA_034093135.1 Erigeron breviscapus | reverse complement strand
AAAAGGGCACAAGTACTCAATTTAAGTTGGCTCGTACCACAACCTAATCACACATGTATCCATTAAAGGAACTATACAACAACTAGAATACGTACAATGAGCAAGAACAAATAATATCGATAACAATAAGTATCAAACTAGTTCTAGGACGTCAAACGTGTCCATCCATGTCTCACAATGTTCGCATGTTATCCAGATGTTGTCAAGTACTTAGAACACCCGTTTATATGTCATCGTGCCTACCATGTCCATCAATGTCCCTCAACATACCACAAATGTCCATTAATGACTCACAATGTCCACCACACATGTATCAACCAAATGAGCTACTCATGTCATCTGTCCATCATGTCCATCATGTCCATCATGTCCATCATGTCCATCATGTCCATCATGTCCATCATGTCCATCATGTCCATCATGTCCATCATGTCCATCATGTCCATCATGTCCATCATGTCCATCATGTCCATCATGTCCATCATGTCCATCATGTCCATCATGTCCATCATGTCCATCATGTCCATCATGTCCATCATGTCCATCATGTCCATCATGTCCATCATGTCCATCATGTCCATCATGTCCATCATGTCCATCATGTCCATCATGTCCATCATGTCCATCATGTCCATCATGTCCATCATGTCCATCATGTCCATCATGTCCATCATGTCCATCATGTCCATCATGTCCATCATGTCCATCATGTCCATCATGTCCATCATGTCCATCATGTCCATCATGTCCATCATGTCCATCATGTCCATCATGTCCATCATGTCCATCATGTCCATCATGTCCATCATGTCCATCATGTCCATCATGTCCATCATGTCCATCATGTCCATCATGTCCATCATGTCCATCATGTCCATCATGTCCATCATGTCCATCATGTCCATCATGTCCATCATGTCCATCATGTCCATCATGTCCATCATGTCCATCATGTCCATCATGTCCATCATGTCCATCATGTCCATCATGTCCATCATGTCCATCATGTCCATCATGTCCATCATGTCCATCATGTCCATCATGTCCATCATGTCCATCATGTCCATCATGTCCATCATGTCCATCATGTCCATCATGTCCATCATGTCCATCATGTCCATCATGTCCATCATGTCCATCATGTCCATCATGTCCATCATGTCCATCATGTCCATCATGTCCATCATGTCCATCATGTCCATCATGTCCATCATGTCCATCATGTCCATCATGTCCATCATGTCCATCATGTCCATCATGTCCATCATGTCCATCATGTCCATCATGTCCATCATGTCCATCATGTCCATCATGTCCATCATGTCCATCATGTCCATCATGTCCATCATGTCCATCATGTCCATCATGTCCATCATGTCCATCATGTCCATCATGTCCATCATGTCCATCATGTCCATCATGTCCATCATGTCCATCATGTCCATCATGTCCATCATGTCCATCATGTCCATCATGTCCATCATGTCCATCATGTCCATCATGTCCATCATGTCCATCATGTCCATCATGTCCATCATGTCCATCATGTCCATCATGTCCATCATGTCCATCATGTCCATCATGTCCATCATGTCCATCATGTCCATCATGTCCATCATGTCCATCATGTCCATCATGTCCATCATGTCCATCATGTCCATCATGTCCATCATGTCCATCATGTCCATCATGTCCATCATGTCCATCATGTCCATCATGTCCATCATGTCCATCATGTCCATCATGTCCATCATGTCCATCATGTCCATCATGTCCATCATGTCCATCATGTCCATCATGTCCATCATGTCCATCATGTCCATCATGTCCATCATGTCCATCATGTCCATCATGTCCATCATGTCCATCATGTCCATCATGTCCATCATGTCCATCATGTCCATCATGTCCATCATGTCCATCATGTCCATCATGTCCATCATGTCCATCATGTCCATCATGTCCATCATGTCCATCATGTCCATCATGTCCATCATGTCCATCATGTCCATCATGTCCATCATGTCCATCATGTCCATCATGTCCATCATGTCCATCATGTCCATCATGTCCATCATGTCCATCATGTCCATCATGTCCATCATGTCCATCATGTCCATCATGTCCATCATGTCCATCATGTCCATCATGTCCATCATGTCCATCATGTCCATCATGTCCATCATGTCCATCATGTCCATCATGTCCATCATGTCCATCATGTCCATCATGTCCATCATGTCCATCATGTCCATCATGTCCATCATGTCCATCATGTCCATCATGTCCATCATGTCCATCATGTCCATCATGTCCATCATGTCCATCATGTCCATCATGTCCATCATGTCCATCATGTCCATCATTCAATCAATAAATCAATTAGTCACACATACACTTTTCAGCCCGAATCTCAATTGAGTAGTGATCTACGGAACTCACCTGTGACGAGCAAAAACAACCCCACTATGAAAGGAAGTAGAACCGACGTCCACGATATCTGAAACCTATCATACACGTATCACATTAATCCTAAAGCATCTCAAGAGGTAAGGTCCTGTGAATATTGACCTAATCTTACTATAAATGCTTTATTATGTCCATTTTATAAGGTTTTGATTCAACCAAGATGAAATCGTTACGTTTCGTTTCATAACGACTAGTCGGGACTTGACCACTGTTACTTTATCAAAACTTTTGAATTATTCACATTATTTTTTGGACACAGAGGTCCATACCATTAGAAAGTAGACTCAATTACGCTTCCGTGGCCACTTGAATCGTCAAAAACGGACTTCCGGTTGAAAAGTTATGCTTATTACAAGAAAGATGAGTTTTGGCGTAAAGTCTAGCGTAAACAGGAGCTTTCTGGCGTAAAGCAAAACTAGAGGGGCGTAAATTACGCCAGTTGGGGCGTAATTTACGCTGGTTACTGAACATGATCGACCAACTATGCCCGAAATCAAGAAAAACGAACCCAAACACCTCCAAATCGACCCCAAACTCATTTTTGACCATTTTGGAACCATTTTGAAGCTACGAAACAAGTTACTAACATATTTTGAACAAAACCCATCATCAAAACTGTTTCATAACATCAATCCATAACCAAAACACACTCAAATTCATCCAAAACCCTAGTTTGACTCCAAGAACACATTTTGACCCAAGAATGACCAAGAATACTTAGATTAGGCTAGGAAACATGATTAACAACATAAAATGATAACCCAAATCTTTGCTAGATGATGATGATAATGATAATAACCCCTGAATCTACAAACAATTTTACTAATAACAATGTTTGGATGCAAGAATTCTAGAGAGAGAGAGCTATATGTGTGTGTTTAAGTTCTTGCAAGGAAATAGAAAGAGAAAGAGATAAGAAAAGTGAATGGGTGGAAGGGAAAGGAAGGGAAGGATAGGGTTGGGTAAGTTAGTTGGGTGATGGGTCATGGGTTTGACCCATGGAGGATCCATTTCATGTTTCTAGCTAGATTAAATGTCGTCTAGCACCATAAAGCAAATTATATCGACCAATTGATCCAAATTAAACACATTTGCACATAATGAAATCATAAATTGAACTTAAATCATATGTTATCAAATAGATGGTTAATCAAATTGTACACACCGTCAATGAGTCCAAAATCACAAATGTTACATCATTCCCCCGTTAGAGGAATTTCGTCCCGAAATTCGATAGAACCCAAATCACTAAACAACTGCGGGTATTTAGACCTCATTTGGTCTTCCCGCTCCCAAGTGAATTCGGCTCCACGTTTAACTTGCCTTCGGACTTTCCCTATCGTATAACGTTTGTTCTTTAACTTCTTGACCTCACGATCCAAAATTTCTATCGGTTCTTCAACAAAATTGAGCTTTTTGTCCACTTGAATCTCGTTCATAGGTACATGTAGTGTAGGATCCGCCAAGCACTTTTTTAAGTTACAAATATGAAACGCGTCATGCACATCACTAAGTTCTTGAGGTAGCTTTAAACGGTATGCCACCTTACCCACTCGTTCAATAATCTCAAAAGGTCCAATGTATCTTGGTCCAAGCTTGCCTCTCTTTACAAAACGGATAACACCCTTCCACGGGGAGACTTTAAAAAGCACATGATCACCAACATTGAATTCCAATGGCCTACGCCTCACATCGGCGTGTTTCTTTTGTCTCCCACGGGCCAATTGTAATCTCTCCTTGATTTAAGAAATCACTTTTGTTGTGTCAACTACTATTTCCGGCCCAATAAGTTGGCTTTCCCCAATCTCCGCCCAAGCGAGTGGAAAGCGAAACTTTCTACCATAAAGTGCCCTAAATGGAGCCATTTGAATACTCGCATGATAACTATTATTATACGAGAACTCAACTAATGGTAAATGATCTTCCCAACTCCCACCAAAGTCAATAGCACAAGCCCTCAACATGTCTTCAAGCGTTTGAATGGTTCTCTCGGTTTGTCCATCCGTTTGAGAATGAAACGCCGTACTCATGTCGAGTTGAGTACCCATTGCTCGTTGAAAGGCTTTCCAAAAATTTGAGTTATACCGGGTATCTCTATCGGAGATGATAGAAACCGGAACTCCAAGCTTAGACACCACTTCTTTAATGTACAAGCGCGCCATGGTGTCAAACGTATCGGTCTCACGTATGTCTAAGAAGTGAGCCGACTTTGTCAACCGTTCCACAATCAACCATATAGTGTCACGACCACTTTTGTCTTCGGTAACTTCGTGATGAAGTCCATTGCAATCCGTTCCCATTTCCATTCCGGTGTCACCGGTTGCACCAATAAACCGGGTGGCTTCTTATGATCGGCTTTCACTCGTAAGCAAGTAAGGCACTCACTCACATATTTAGCCACATCACGTTTCATGCCCGGCCACCAATAGAAATCTTTCAAATCAAGGTACATTTTATCTGAGCCTGGATGGACCGAATAAGCTGACTTGTGGGCTTCATTCATGAGAAATGTCCTCAAGTTGCTGAAAATGGGAACCCAAAGCCTTTCAACAAAGTATAGCCCATTGTCTTCTTTTCTATCGAGTTGTTGCTCTATGCCATCTAACCTTTCATTACCAAAATTATTCGGTAAAGTAGCTCGTACGTGTGCTCCTATGATCCGGTCATGAATACTTTGTCCCACCGTGAGACTCATGGCTCTTGTTCTTCTCGGCTTGACCCTTTCTTTTCTACTCAATGCATCGGCTACAACATCATCTTTGCCCGGATGGTAGCGAATATCACAATCATAAATCGCTAAAAGTTCAAGCCATCTTCTTTGTCTCATATTCAACTCACTTGATTGAAAATATGTTGAAGACTTTTATGATCGGTGTAGATTACACATTTGGTGCCATAAGGGTAATGTCTCCAACACTTCAAGGCGAAAACGACCGCTCCCAATTCTAAATCATGAGTGGGGGTAGTTTTTCTCATGCACTTTAAGTTAACGGGAGGCATAAGCAATGACCTTGCCCCATTGCATAAGCACACACCCCAATCCTTGACCCGAAGCATCACAACATATCACAAAATCCTCTACTCCATCCGGAAGACTCAAGATTGGTGCATCACACAACATGTCCTTGAGAGTTTGAAAGGCAATTTCTTGCTTCTCTCCCTTCTCAACGCCTCCAATTCTTGACCGTTTCAATCTTGATAGGATCTACATGAATTCCATCTTTGCTCACCACGTGACCGAGGAAATGAACTTCTTCTAATCCAAAACTCGCATTTAGAGGATTTCGCATACAACTTATCTTTTCTAAGCAATTCTAGCACTTCGCGTAAATGTTCGGCAAGATCTTCCTTCATCCTCGAGTAAACAAGTATATCATTAATAAAGGCAATGACAAACTTGTCCAAGTTGGGCCGTCACACCCGCTTCACCAAGTCAATGAACACCGTCGGTGCATTAGTCAACCCAAACAGCACAACGGTGTATTCTAAATGCACATACCTTGCAGGAAACGTCGTCTTTGAGATGTCATCTTTATGGACGCGCAGTTGGATCAAACCTGAATGAAGGTAAATCTTGGAGGAGGGCTTAACACCTTCTAGTTGATCAAATGAGTTCTCATTTATCGAAAATGGATACTGGTTCTTCATCGTGAGCTTGTTCAATACCCGGTAATCGATACACATCATAAAAGACTCATCCTTTTTCCTGATAATGGAATAGAAGCTCCCCATGGCGATTGGCTAGGATGGATGAACTCTTTCTCTTGAAGCTCTTTAATTTGAGGTTCCAACTCTTGCATCTCCGGTAAGGCGAGTTTATAAGGAGCTTTGGCTACAGATGCGACATTAGGAGTTAGTTCGATACAAAAATCAAGTTGTCGAGATAGGGGTAAACCAGATAAATCGTCCAGAAGCACATCGGGAAGGTCATGAACAATAGGAATGGTCTTCAACTCAACTATTGTAGTGGTAGCACTAAAGACCTTTGAACTAGAAGGATCCGAAGTTTCACCTTGAACCCTTAAGACCTTACCGTTAGACAATACTATCTTGACCACTCTTTCACCACAATCAATAGTCGCATTAATCGTCAACATCCAATCTAAACCCATAATGACGCCAAAACTTCCCATATCGAATGGCATAGGGTCGATGAAGAAATCGAAGTCGTTTAAAGTCAAGATACAATCACGAAGTACTTGACTAAGTCTAGTTAGAGCACCATAGACCATTTCAATATCAAGCACATAGTTTAAGGCACTAGGATAAATATCTATCGAAGGAACGAAGCTATACTCGGCTCCGGAATCAAATAACACCGTGGCGTAATTACCGTTAAGAATAAATGTACCTGTCACCACATTAGGATCGTTGCGGGCTTCAGTAGTACCCGCCACAAAAGTTCTCCTAACCCCTTTCCTCTGGTTTGTCGTTTTGTACAACACCCCGCTTCTCACCATAAATGCTTGGCAACACCTACTGGTACGGTTATTTGTATCCACCATAGTAATGATCTTAAAGTTTATGACCCGAAGGTTAGTCTCAAAGTTCTTACATGTTAGTCACACAAGTAGTCAATGCTCTCGTACCGACATGTCACACATAAATCATATCTTTACACTAAGGCAAAAGTACTAATGTTCTAGGGGAATCGTTATGTATCATGTCATCATACCAAGTTCACAATAATTGTTCATCACCAAACCACGTACTCATGTTCAATACAACACACAACCGAACAACTAAAACAAGTGGTCCAAAGTATAATCCGAATCCGATGTACTCTCTAGTTATTGGTCGGGTTTGTATACAGGGTGTACCAGCGACTAACCCTCCACCCAACCAACTCCCATTAAGCATATCGGTTCCTTATTATACTATAAGCCAAACATGTGCAATCTGTGATGTCATTAACTTGCTATAATACCGGGTAACCATAAAATAGTTGATCAGGCTCTTTTAGGGTCGCCACAATATTATACCATATTAATGCCATAACTTCATTTTGCCCTAAATCATCAAACAACATCAATTTAAATCATCTCAATCCAACAATATGCACATGACCTCATTGACTTCAAATAACCACATTGACCTCATGCACTTGACCATCACACAACAACACATTGTCCAACAATATGCACATGACCTCATTGACTTCAAATAACCACATTGACCTCATGCACTTGACCATCACACAACAACACATTTTCCAACAATATGCACATGACCTCATTGACTTTAAATAACCACATTGACCTCATGCACTTGACCATCACACAACAACACATTTTCCGCATCAACCAGTTGTACTCATGTTATCACATTCATCACACTGTACTTGCCACAACATAACACATTGTTCACATTGTACTCGTCACAAAACAACACGTTGATCACATAGTACTCATCTCAAACCAACACATTGTCCAACAATATGCACATGACCTCATTGACTTCAAATAACCACATTGACCTCATGCACTTGACCATCACACAACAACACATTGTCCAATTGTACTCATATCATTACGTATAACGATCCTGCCTACGAACTCTTAGTGTATACTTACAAGGTTCATACAATTCACGTTGCATTCAAAATTCCTAACCATGCATGCTATATGAAAAGTTTTTACTTAAGTCGTAGTCTAGGTCAAACCGCCTAATTTTCTACGACCAAGCATGGGCCACCATTCTATAACACCCCGAGCTAGGCTCGAAATATTACCGAAAAGATATAGCGTATGCATGGGATTAACGTAGAACATGAACTATATGAATAAAAGAAAAGGATTCGGTGAATCCAACATCAATAATCAAGTACAAAATGCATAAAATGGGGCGAATGAATCCTGGATCCATGTAAGTCCAAGACCAAGTCCTAGGGCAAGCATCAATCAACCATCACGTCTTGGATTCACAAGATTACCTGAAAAGTGTACTAAATAAGGTCAACACTAGGTTGGTGAGTTCGTAGGAAAGAATGACAAGGATCTAATGCCAATGCCACTCATAATATGAACGAGGATAATGAGCAAGTATTACACTTACAGTAAGTCCTTAAAAGGGCACAAGTACTCAATTTAAGTTGGCTCGTACCACAACCTAATCACACACGTATCCATTAAAGGAACTATACAACAACTAGAATACGTACAATGAGCAAGAACAAATAATATCGATAACAATAAGTATCAAACTAGTTCTAGGATGTCAAACATGTCCATCCATGTCTCACAATGTTCGCATGTTATCCAGATGTTGTCAAGTACTTAGAACACCCATTTATATGTCATCGTGCCTACCATGTCCATCAATGTCCCTCAACATACCACAAATGTCCATTAATGACTCACAATATCCATCACACATGTATTCACAAGGTAGTTAGAATAAGCATAATAAACAAGAACAAGTAATGACGATAACAATAAGTATCATGCAAGTTCTATAATGTTTTCACACATGCACACATTGTCCCTCAATTGTCCTCTTGTCCTCCATATTGTCATCAAGTAGTTAGAGTACCCGTATATTGTCATCAAGTACTTAAAGTACTCGTATATTGTCATCAAGCACTTAAGGTGCCCGTGTATATATTGTCATCAAGTACGTATAGTACCCGTTTAATGTCATCAAGTACATAAGTACCCGTTTAATGTCATCAAGTACATAAGTACCCGTTTAATGTCATCATGTCCATCATGTCCATCAACTCAACCATCCACAATGCACATACATTTCATACGACTTTACATTTAAGGAATCATAGATGCTTATATATAGGGTCACACGCAGCCTTCCCAACACATATACAACTCATTAAATGTATCATCGTCTTCCATGTATGTACAACTATCCTAATCACAACATATAATCATAATCGAATGCACAATCAACCAAGAGAATAGTCCATAAATCAATCAATGTTCCAATAAGACATGACATCCGTATGCACAATCAAACTACGTCATCATTCAAGACAAACATATAAATGCACAATCAAGCAAGTCAACACACAAAACTTGTACACTTTTCAGCCCGAATCTCAATTGAGTAGGGATCTACGGAACTCACCTGTGACGAGCAAAAACAACCCCACGATGAAAGGAAGTAGAACCGACGTCCACGATATCTGAAACCTATCAAACACGTATCACATTAATCCTAAAGCATCTCAAGAGGTAAGGTCCTGTGAATATTGACCTAATCTTACTATTAATGCTTTATTATGTCCATTTTATAAGGTTTTGATTCAACCAAGATGAAATCGTTACGTTTCGTTTCATAACGACTAGTCGGGACTTGACCACTGTTACTTTATCAAAACTTTTGAATTATTCACATTATTTTTTGGACTCAGAGGTCTATACCATTAGAAAGTAGACTCAATTACGCTTCCGTGGCCGCTTGAATCGTCAAAAACGGACTTACGGTTCAAAAGTTATGCTTATTACAAGAAAGATGAGTTTTGGCGTAAAGTCTAGCGTAAACAGGAGCTTTCTGGCGTAAAGCAAAACTAGAGGGGCATAAATTACGCCAGTTGGGGCGTAATTTACGCTGGTTACTGAACATGATCGACCAGCTATGCCCAAAATCAAGAAAAACGAACCCAAACACCTCCAAATCGACCCCAAACTCATTTTTGACCATTTTGGAACCATTTTGAAGCTACGAAACAAGTTACTAACATATTATGAACAAAACCCATCATCAAAACTCTTTCATAACATCAATCCATAACCAAAACACACTCAAATTCATTCAAAACCCTAGTTTGACTCCAAGAACACATTTTGACCCAAGAATGACCAAGAATACTTAGATTAGGCTAGGAAACATGATTAACAACATAAAATGATAACCCAAATCTTTGCTAGATGATGATGATAATGATAATAACCCCTGAATCTACAAACAATTTCACTAATAACAATGTTTGGATGCAAGAATTCTAGAGAGATAGAGCTATGTGTGTGTGTTTAAGTTCTTGCAAGGAAATAGAAAGAGAAAGAGATAAGAAAAGTGAATGGGTGGAAGGGAAAGGAAGGGAGGATAGGGTTGGGTAAGTTAGTTGGGTGATGGGTCATGGGTTTGACCCATGGAGGATCCATTTCATGTTTCTAGCTAGATTAAATGTCGTCTAGCACCGTAAAGCCAATTATATCGACCAATTGATCCAAATTGAACACATTTGCACATAATGAAATCATAAATTGAACTTAAATCATATGTTATCAAATAGATGGTTAATCAAATTGTACACACGGTCAATGAGTCCAAAATCACAATTGTTACATTCGATCCCCGTTGGGCACAAAAAATAATTCCTTTAAGGTACCCGTTACCAATGAAACCTAGACCCATATGTGAAGTTTAAATACACGGGTTCGATCCTTCGGGGTGCCCAGATCATGTGGGGATTAGGATGGAGGTATTTTACCGGCATCATATGGCTCATACGGGGTGGGTCGATGGGTATCCAATTGTGGTACCGGGGCTAGTGTTCCCCCCATTACCCTTTTTTTAGTAGTAAAATTCGTTTTCTAGATATTTTCGCTGTTTTTTCAAGGTCGGATTCGTTAGATTATATTGTTAAAACGATTCTTGGAAGATAGGAGAAAGAGAAAGTGTATAATGAGAGTGGAAACATGGGGGGATTGACAAGTAGAGTGGTGATGAGATTGGAATATTGTTTGATGTGGATGATGATAAGGTATATGTGTATAGGGTTTCTTCTCCTTTATAGCCAAGCATGCTTCTTCTCCCACTTGTGTTAGATCAATCAGTTATTTTTAAACTTTGTGTGCATGTGTAGAAACTTTATCTAGAACGAACCAAAGATTAAGTAACAGTTGGAATACATTAACGACACAAACTTTAAATTCCACAAATCAATTAATGCTTCAATCATCTCCATTGAATTTTCATGTAAGATTAGACAAAAGAGTTCGTACACCATTAAGAGTAGTCACATCTTGATAATTCAATATTTCTCTTTTTACGAGTGTAGACCCAAGACTTAGTGTTAACAGGTGGTTCTTGTTTTATATCTAAAGATTTGATGTAAACTAAATAGCTATTGTAACACGAAGTATATATATATAGACTCGATGTAATTTATTAAAATTGGTATTCTTATTCAAAATGCACGTTACACTACATACGCAGAGAAAAACCATGTAGTTCACGTGAATCTCAGACACCTCGTGGGTCCTCCCATGTTAGAATACTTGGAGATCAATTTCATCCAAGCATGAGTGAGTAATCTATGTGATGTTTTATGAAAATGACTCTCCTTATAAAATGTCAACAAATTTTGTGTCTTGATCATAAAATTGTTCTGAAACGTTAACTCTTGGTGATGATCTTCCTATCATTGTTGAACTTAATTGGAACTTTGGAAGGTCTACCAAAAGTGCAAACCTCTTAGGAAACTTGACGACAATGTGTTAGCTAGAAGCTAAGACTAAAGATAACCTTTCTAATTAAATTTGTATTTTACTATAGTTTGAATTTTGAGAATTCTTGCTTTGGTGCTATTTTGAAAAAGGTTTATGAACATATGTTGCCTACAAGGACCCTTATGGGTGGATCAATGAATTCTGAAATGGAGGCCTCCTATAAAAATAGCACTTCCGAATTAAAGGATCTCCTACCAAACAGAAAACGAGTTCGTATTATGCAAATTGGTGTATAAAGTTAAGTATAATCCGATGGGAAGTCAATAGCTACAAGGCTAGACTTGTTGCCAAATGTTACTCTCAAAGGGAGGCCATTAACCTTAATAATGTTTTCTCTCCTGTTTTTGAACTGTTACCATAACGTGCCTTGTCGCTCTCACTATTAATTGCTAGTAAGTATAAGGAATAATGAATTCAGAATGTTTCCAAATTCCAGCTATACATGAATGCATATAGCATGTATCAAATGCAAATCTCCTTATTGTAGGTATTTAACTTTCAAAATGGTAACATTGTATAAACCCGAGTATATGTGTATAGGGTTTCTTCTCCTTTATAGCCAAGCATGCTTCTTCTCCCACTTGTGTTAGATCAATCAGTTATTTTTAAACTTTGTGTGCATGTGTAGAAACTTTATCTAGAACGAACCAAAGATTAAGTAACAGTTGGAATACATTAACGACACAAACTTTAAATTCCACAAATCAATTAATGCTTCAATCATCTCCATTGAATTTTCATGTAAGATTAGACAAAAGAGTTCGTACACCATTAAGAGTAGTCACATCTTGATAATTCAATATTTCTCTTTTTACGAGTGTAGACCCAAGACTTAGTGTTAACAGGTGGTTCTTGTTTTATATCTAAAGATTTGATGTAAACTAAATAGCTATTGTAACACGAAGTATATATATATAGACTCGATGTAATTTATTAAAATTGGTATTCTTATTCAAAATGCACGTTACACTACATACGCAGAGAAAAACCATGTAGTTCACGTGAATCTCAGACACCTCGTGGGTCCTCCCATGTTAGAATACTTGGAGATCAATTTCATCCAAGCATGAGTGAGTAATCTATGTGATGTTTTATGAAAATGACTCTCCTTATAAAATGTCAACAAATTTTGTGTCTTGATCATAAAATTGTTCTGAAACGTTAACTCTTGGTGATGATCTTCCTATCATTGTTGAACTTAATTGGAACTTTGGAAGGTCTACCAAAAGTGCAAACCTCTTAGGAAACTTGACGACAATGTGTTAGCTAGAAGCTAAGACTAAAGATAACCTTTCTAATTAAATTTGTATTTTACTATAGTTTGAATTTTGAGAATTCTTGCTTTGGTGCTATTTTGAAAAAGGTTTATGAACATATGTTGCCTACAAGGACCCTTATGGGTGGATCAATGAATTCTGAAATGGAGGCCTCCTATAAAAATAGCACTTCCGAATTAAAGGATCTCCTACCAAACAGAAAACGAGTTCGTATTATGCAAATTGGTGTATAAAGTTAAGTATAATCCGATGGGAAGTCAATAGCTACAAGGCTAGACTTGTTGCCAAATGTTACTCTCAAAGGGAGGCCATTAACCTTAATAATGTTTTCTCTCCTGTTTTTGAACTGTTACCATAACGTGCCTTGTCGCTCTCACTATTAATTGCTAGTAAGTATAAGGAATAATGAATTCAGAATGTTTCCAAATTCCAGCTATACATGAATGCATATAGCATGTATCAAATGCAAATCTCCTTATTGTAGGTATTTAACTTTCAAAATGGTAACATTGTATAAACCCGAGTATATGTGTATATATATACGATATACGATGTCACGTCGAGTGTCCAGTTCTATGTTTGCAAGCTTTTAATTGGTTAGATGCATATAACATTAAAAATTTAGAAGTTAAATACACAAAATAAACACATTTATAGTTAAATACATAATATAGACATTTCTGTATATATACATAGTTGGGTACATTTTGAAGCCCATTTCCTTAAAACAAAGTCTCCATATCAATTGGTATAAACAAGAGATTAGTATCTTAAAATGCAAGTAACTTTACACGAATTGTCATAGTGAGTATACTATGCATTGTATATACTCCCTCCGTCCCATTAAAAGTGTCCAGTTTTGAATTTTCAAAGTCTATTTTTTACAACTTTGACCAAAAATATTTTTATTTGTATTGCATAATACTTGATGAAAGTTATATGAATAGATCGAGGTTTAGATGTGTTTTCATTGGGTATAACTTTCGCCAAGTATTATATAATACAATAAAAAATATTTAAGGTCAAACTTACAAAAAATAGACTTTGAATATTCAAAACTGGACACATTTAATGGGACGGAGGGAGTAATAAACTTTCAAATCTTGTGCATTGTATGTATCCGGGTATATGTGTCAACCATATAAGCTACCATTTGTAAGTCTTTTATTGGTCAGATACATACAATGCATAAGATTCGAAAGTTCATTACATACAATGCACAAGATTGAGGTTCGATACACACTATGGCAATTCGTATAAAGTTACTTACATTTTGAAGTACTAATCCCTATAAATAATGTGCGCCTTCTTTTATTGCTATATGTCACCACCACTTCGTTATTATTCCGATCCTGATCCTAAGGTGTACAACATGTTAGAATGACTTCTGGAATAGAATAATTAACTCATTCCATTGCTATGTAAATTTTGGCTTTGGTTGGCCATAGTGAATGAATGGAATAATCCATTCAAAAAGCCTAATGGGAGGGCTATTGTATGTGAGATACTCTTGTTCTTAATTTGTCACAATCAGTGGAATTTTTAGATAAGAAAACTTTCCCTAACCATGCATTAGTCCTAGCTTTACATGACCATAAGGTATGTGTTTTGTTTTTGTTTTTTCCCTTATAAATAGAGGAAACATATCATCTTCCTATTCATCAAAAACTTCACCTCTTCCTTCCTACCTTCTTCAATTCCTTCTTCCTTTTTCGGTGCCAGAGATTAAACAAAGAGTAATATACATCTCACTTTTCAATTTGTGCTATTTTTTGTTCTCTATTACACTTGCCTACTTATGTTTAGACCACTTGTTTCTCTCATATATGCCTACACGGCTAAACATTTACATATATTTGTTTGATTAAGTTACCAGGAAAAGAAAATTAAACGTGCAACACCACAGGTATAACCGTTATTAAGCTCATACTTGAAAACACATTTGCATGATTTCTTATATGCCAAGAAGAGGTCAATTTAAATATAACGTCAATATCGTTTGTATTCATCCGTTCTACTAAAATTATACGAGTAATTCTTTTTTTCAAGTCGGTTTACATAACAATCATATAGACTTTAATAAGATAGGTGTGATCACCCTCTGAGAACTGTATATATGAGAATTTCTGGCTAGGTTACACTTTCCGAATAAGCCAATATTCACTATAATCATCGGGCAATATGTAAACTTCATATAAAAATTTCGACTGTTGTCTATTTTAATTATTATTGTTATACTATTCTTTCATCCGTTTTCATCGTTTTCCATGTATTTCGATCATGACTTTTCTACAATTTGTTTTGCTAAATATAGGTAACATACTACTAACAAAACTCATAAGGGGAAAACATTCGAGGACATAGAATTAATTTACAATATGGATAGGCAACTACATCGTTATCGACATGACCAAATGTAAAAGTATTTTATACTTCTTTAATATTGAACATGCATCATACGAAGATTAAACTTTATCTAACCTTTAACCTGTTGAGAAAGACATTAGCTTCAATTCTGTAAATTGTATTTGAAGAGGAGTAGTCAGTGATGGATGTTGACAGAAGATAGAGAGCACAGAGAAGAACGATGAATATTGCATCTCCCTTCTTCGTGCTCTCTATACTTCTGTCATTACCTTTTGTTTCACTCCTCTTAATTACTCATAGTGAAAAATATGTGCTTCAGTTATATGAGTTTTAACTACTTATATCAGGGTATGTGTAGAACAAAAAAACCTACTCCATTACTCAAGATCTAATACATACATGTTGAAATATATAGGTTCAAGCTTATCACAATGATGATTGTTCAGGGAGTATTCTTGCAACTTATCTTATAAGTTTATATTTAGTGTTTAAAATGTAAACAGGTACAAATGCAGGGACTAAAACAGGTAATATAAAATTCTGTTTTCTATATATATATTGTTATCTTATTTGTAGGTTTTAGGTTTTGAGAGATTTTTGTGAGAGCCGTCTTGTTCATCATATATTTCTGTATTGTTCTGTCTAGATCATCTTGATCTTTTTAGTTTTATTATTCTGAGAGTATTTTGTAGTGAGGTTATTTGTATGTGTGTTTGTGTATAGTGAATCGAATCTATTAGAGGGACGATTCTATTTTTATTGTAATAGTAGCACTCGATTGAGGACTACTAATTGTTTTTATTTTCTGGTAATAATATTGAAGCATTAGTGTAGAAGAGATTCAGTTTCATAATTTTTACATGGTATCAGTGACAGGTTTGATAAAATCGAAGATCTAGGGTTTGTTCGGTGATCGATCTCAGATCCTGGTGTTAAAGTTTCGATTGGTTAGGGTTTCGATTAAGTTGGTGATTGAAAATTGATAATTAGGGTTTTTTATCTGAAAACCCTAATTTTCCTATTCTGGTTCGATTTGTGTATTGCTTCCGCTTGGTATCTCTGGTGATACTATTATTCTTCTTATATTCATCTTCGATTCATAGCACTATAAGTCTTATGTCTCTTAATCTTTGGTAGATTGCCAGATCTAAATATATTGGATATTACGGCTGCCTTGACCTACTTCTATAGAAGTTTGGAATCCTGGTAGTAGTTCTATCTGTTTGACTATATTGGATCTTGTGTGATCTATAAAACTCCAGAGATTCATATTTGTTTTGATTATTTGGTCTTTTGTGTTGATTATTACTGCTATTTGTTTTGGTGTTCTTATTTTATATTTGATTATCTGTTGTTATATCTGTATTTTGTTTGTTTAAAATGGGTGATTCTAGTGCTACTACCATTAGTGGTCTTGATATAGGAAGTCCTTTGTATTTGCATGCTAATGATACTACTGGTGTGCCTATTGTATCTATTAAACTTGTTGGAACTGAAAACTATAGAATCTGGGCTAGTGCTATTAAACTTGTTGGAACTGAAAACTATAGAATCTGGGCTAGTGCTATTAAACTTGCATTGCAAACAAAAAATAAAATGGGATTTATTGATGGTACTGTAGTAAAATCTGTGTATGCTTCTAGTCCTGTTTTAGCCCAGCAATGGCAAAGATGTAATGCTGTTGTTCTTTCATGACTACTTGGTTCTGTGTCTTAAGATGTTTATCTAGGTCAAGTTTTTTCTGAAAATGCTTCTGAAGTTTTGACTGAGTTAAAGGAAACCTATGATAAAGTAGATGGTTCAGTTATATATAATCTGTTACATAAGATTAATACATTTAAGCAAGGTGGATCATCTTTGTCTGAATATTATCATAAAATGAATTCTATGTGGAGAGAATTTGATTCTCTTACTAAGTTGCCTAATTGTACTTGTGATGCTAGAACTGAAACTGCTACTCATGATAAGTTGATTAAACTCATGCAACTGTTAATGGGATTAGATGATGTGTATCAACCTATTAGGAGTACTCTGTTGACTAAAGATCCTTTACCTGATGTTAAAAGTGCTTATGCTATCTTGTCTAGGGAGGAATCTCATAGATTTAGTCTAAAGAATTCTGTTACTGATAACAAAAACAATGTAACTGCTTTTGCTTCTAAGACTGCTGATTATAAAAAGAAGTTTGTTAGTAACAGGGGTCCTAATCCTATTTTGGATTGTAAAAATTGTAATATGATTGGTCATACTATGGATAGATGCAATGAGATTGTTGGATATCCTCATGGTTTTAAGCAAGATTTCAATGCTAATTGTGAAGTTAATCTGAATTCTGTGCATTCTGATAAGTCTGTTAAGTCTGGTTCATGTATGGCTTCTTCTTCTTCTTCTTCTGGTACTTCTATGCAATTCACTAATGAATAAGTGCAGAAGTTAATCTCCTTAATCAGTGATAAGCAGCCTGCTTCTGTGCAAGCAAATATGGCAGGTATACCTTCTTTCTTCAATAACAATGTAATGTTTAATCTGAATTTCTGCAAGTAGTTCTGTGCAAATTCTCTTCATAATTTGATTAAATGGTTAGGTTGGATTATTGATTCTGGTGCTAATCAGCACATGACTGTTTCTGATAAAGATATGTTTGATGTAATTGATGTTTCTAGTCTAAATCTGTTTGTTGGTCATCCTAATGGAACATTGGCCAAAATTACAAAAGTGGGAAACCTAAGACTTGCTAATAATATTGTATTATATGATGTTCTAGTTGTTCCTAATTATTGTGTGAGTCTGCTGTCTATTCATAAAATGATTAGGGATAGTAATCTGTTTGTGGGTTTTGATGAAAGTACTTGTTATATTCAAGATTTGAAATGGGAGACTATTCTGGGGGCTGGTAGTGAGTCTAATGGGTTGTATCTCTTTGACTTACATAAAAATGTTGTTGGTAAGTCTAATAATGTTGTAAATATGTGTTTTCATGTTTCAAAATCTTTGTGGCATACTAGATTAGGTCATCCTGCTGATCAAGTTTTGTCTGTTCTTAAAAGTGATTTGATGATTGAAAACAGTTCTCATACTTCACCTTGTGACATTTGTCACAAAGCAAAACAAACAAGAGAACCATTTCCATTAAGTGAACATAAGTCTAGTAGAGTTGGTGAACTAATTCATCTAGATTTATGGGGTCCATATAAAGTTGTTAGTAGAGAAGGGTTTAAATATTTTCTAACCATTATGGATGATTTTTCTAGAGCTGTTTGGGCATATCCTTTAAAAACCAAAGATGAAGTTTATGAATGGTTTGTGTCTTTTACCAGATTATTGAAAAATCAATTCAAAGTAAATATTACAGTCATAAGGTCAGATAATGGTACTGAATTTGTGAATTCAAATATGAATGGTTTTCTTAATGAGAATGGTATTCTTCATCAAACTTCTTGTAGTTATACTCCTCAGCAAAATGGTATTGCTGAGAGAAAGCATAGACATTTACTCAATGTTGCTAGAAGTCTTATGTCTCTTAATCTTTGGTAGATTGCCAGATCTAAATATATTGGATATTACGGCTGCCTTGACCTACTTCTATAGAAGTTTGGAATCCTGGTAGTAGTTCTATCTGTTTGACTATATTGGATCTTGTGTGATCTATAAAACTCCAGAGATTCATATTTGTTTTGATTATTTGGTCTTTTGTGTTGATTATTACTGCTATTTGTTTTGGTGTTCTTATTTTATATTTGATTATCTGTTGTTATATCTGTATTTTGTTTGTTTAAAATGGGTGATTCTAGTGCTACTACCATTAGTGGTCTTGATATTGGAAGTCCTTTGTATCTGCATGCTAATGATACTACTGGTGTGCCTATTGTATCTATTAAACTTGTTGGAACTGAAAACTATAGAATCTGGGCTAGTGCTATTAAACTTGCATTGCAAACAAAAAATAAAATGGGATTTATTGATGGTACTGTAGTAAAATCTGTGTATGCTTCTAGTCCTGTTTTAGCCCAGCAATGGCAAAGATGTAATTGTTGTTCTTAAAAATGATTTGATGATTGAAAACAGTTCTCATACTTCACCTTGTGACATTTGTCACAAAGCAAAACAAACAAGAGAACCATTTCCATTAAGTGAACATAAGTCTAGTAGAGTTGGTGAACTAATTCATCTAGATTTATGGGGTCCATATAAAGTTGTTAGTAGAGAAGGGTTTAAATATTTTCTAACCATTATGGATGATTTTTCTAGAGCTGTTTGGGCATATCCTTTAAAAACCAAAGATGAAGTTTATGAATGGTTTTCTTAATGAGAATGGTATTCTTCATCAAACTTCTTGTAGTTATACTCCTCAGCAAAATGGTATTGCTGAGAGAAAGCATAGACATTTACTCAATGTTGCTAGAAGTCTTATGTTTCAGGGAGGAATTCCTCTTAAGTTTTGGCCTGAATGTGTTCTAACTGCTGTATATCTTATTAACAGGTTACCCTCTTCTGTTTTAAAAGGAAAATCACCTTTTGAGTTAATATATAATAGAAAACCTAACCTCTCCCATTTAAAAAGTTTTAGTTGTCTTTGTTATGCTTCTGTCTTAAATAATAATGATAAGTTCTCTTCTAGGTCAGAAAAATGTGTCTTTCTGGGTTATTCTTCCAGTAAAAAAGCTTTAAAAACCAAAGATGAAGTTTATGAATGGTTTGTGTCTTTTACCAGATTATTGAAAAATCAATTCAAAGTAAATATTACAGTCATAAGGTCAGATAATGGTACTGAATTTGTGAATTCAAATATGAATGGTTTTCTTAATGAGAATGGTATTCTTCATCAAACTTCTTGTAGTTATACTCCTCAGCAAAATGGTATTGCTGAGAGAAAGCATAGACATTTACTCAATGTTGCTAGAAGTCTTATGTTTCAGGGAGGAATTCCTCTTAAGTTTTGGCCTGAATGTGTTCTAACTGCTGTATATCTTATTAACAGGTTACCCTCTTCTGTTTTAAAAGGAAAATCACCTTTTGAGTTAATATATAATAGAAAACCTAACCTCTCCCATTTAAAAAGTTTTAGTTGTCTTTGTTATGCTTCTGTCTTAAATAATAATGATAAGTTCTCTTCTAGGTCAGAAAAATGTGTCTTTCTGTTTTAAAAGGAAAATCACCTTTTGAGTTAATATATAATAGAAAACCTAACCTCTCCCATTTAAAAAGTTTTAGTTGTCTTTGTTATGCTTCTGTCTTAAATAATAATGATAAGTTCTCTTCTAGGTCAGAAAAATGTGTCTTTCTGGGTTATTCTTCCTAGTAAAAAAGCTTATAAAGTATTCAGTCTTGATAGTAGAAGTGTTTTGTTCTCAAGAGATGTAAAGTTTTATGAAACTGTCTTTCCATTTAAAATGAAAAGTTCTGGATTGGAAGGGTCTGGGTTGGATTGTTCTACTGATTTGGATCAAATTAATTTTTTCAATCAAAGTGTCTTTGAACCCAATGATGAAGGGAGAGGTACATTCAATAATGATGGCAACAGTGTCCATTCTCAAGAACTTAGTTCAGAGAATGTTGATGCACCTGCAACATTTATGAATGATAACAATATCCCTGAGGGTAATAACAATAATCCTAATAACAATCCTGATCATGTTGTTACTCAAGTTACAGAAGAGGGTGGTCCTGACCTTAGAAGATCTGAAAGAACAAGTAGAAAACCTGTTTACTTGAATGATTATATTCTTGATTCTAATGTAAGGTATGGTATAGAAAAGTTTGTTAGTTATGCCAGTCTTAGCAGTGTCAATTTCTGTTTTACTACTAATTTAAATAAAGTTGTTGAACCAACCTGTTATGAAGATGCTATTAAAAATCCTAAATGGATAGAAGCTATGAATAATGAAATTGAAGCACTTCATAGGAATAATACTTGGACTCTAACTGATTTACCTAGTAATAGAAAAGCAATAGGCTGTAAATGGATATATAAGATAAAGTATAAAGCTTCAGGTGAAGTAGAAAGATATAAAGCTAGGTTGGTTGCAAAAGGTTATAGTCAAAAGATAGGTATTGATTATGAAGAAACTTTTAGTCCTGTGGTAAAAATGACAACTGTTAGGTGTTTGATTAGTATTGCAGTTAGTAAGGGTTGGTCTTTGTTTCAACTTGATGTTAATAATGCTTTTTTATATGGTGAGTTAAAAGAAGTATATATGACAGTTCCTCTTGGTTGTTATGGTAGTAACAGTAATAAAGTTTGCAAGTTGGAAAAGTCCTTGTATGGTCTTAAGCAAGCCCCAAGGCAATGGAATGCTAAGTTAACCACTGCCTTGGTTGAGCATGGCTTTGTTCAAAGTAAACATGACTATTCTTTGTTTACTAAAAGGTCTGAATCTGTCTTTATTGCTCTTTTGGTTTATGTTGATGATATAGTGGTGACTAGAAACAATGATGAAGAAATTAACAAAGTAAAACAGTTTTTGAGTTCAAAATTTATGATTAAAGATTTAGGTTTTTTAAAATATTTTTTAGGTATAGAAGTTCTTAAAAATGACAAAGGGATTTGTTTAACACAAAGAAAGTATTGTTTAGAACTTCTACATGAGTTTGGTCTCCTTGCACCTAAACCTATTAATACACCTTTACCTCAAAATGTTGTTTTAAGCACTAAAGAATCTGAAGGTGATTGTTATCTTACTAATGTTTCTAGATATCAACAGCTTGTAGGTAAGCTTATCTATCTTACCCATACAAGACCTGATATATCATATTTTGTGCATTGTCTAAGTCAGCATATGCATGCCCCTTTACAGTCCCATTTCAAGGCTGCACTTAGGGTCTTGAGATACTTAAAAGACTCTCCAGGTTCTGGAATTCAAACTGATAGAAGTAGTAAGCTTGATATTAATGTTTATTCTGATTCAGATTGGGCAAAGTGTCCTATTTCTAGAAAATCTGTTTCTGGATATTGTGTTTTACTGGGTAACTCTTTGATTTCCTGGAAAAGTAAGAAACATGCTACAATTTCTAGGTCTTCTACAGAAGCTGAGTATAGATGTATGGCTTCTGCCACTTGTGAAGCCATTTGGGTTTCAAATTTACTTCAAGATATGAGTCTTGATAATTTAATTCCTGTTCATATGTTCTGTGATAACAGTTCAGCTATTCAAATAGCTGGAAATCCTGTCTTTCATGAAAAATCTAAACATTTTGAGATTGATGTGCACTTAGTAAGAGAAAAAGTGGCATCTGGTTTTTTAAAGATTATCAAGGTTGATTCTAAAGATCAAATTGCAGATATTTTTACTAAACGATTGTCTTGCAATCCGCATAAGTCTATTTGTAAAAAACTAAAAGTTTTTGATTTGTTTGTTAGACATGAGCAGAAATAAAAAGTGCTTCTGTATTGTGATTCAGCTTGAGGGAGGATGTTGAAATATATAGGTTCAAGCTTATCACAATGATGATTGTTCAGGGGGTATTCTTGCAACTTATCTTATAAGTTTATATTTAGTGTTTAAAATGTAAACAGGTACAAATGCAGGGACTAAAACAGGTAATATAAAATTCTGTTTTCTATATATATATATTGTTATCTTACTAATGTTTCTAGATATCAACAGCTTGTAGGTAAGCTTATCTATCTTACCCATACAAGACCTGATATATCATATTTGTGCATTGTCTAAGTCAGCATATGCATGCCCCTTTACAGTCCCATTTCAAGGCTGCACTTAGGGTCTTGAGATACTTAAAAGACTCTCCAGGTTCTGGAATTCAAACTGATAGAAGTAGTAAGCTTGATATTAATGTTTATTCTGATTCAGATTGGGCAAAGTGTCCTATTTCTAGAAAATCTGTTTCTGGATATTGTGTTTTACTGGGTAACTCTTTGATTTCCTGGAAAAGTAAGAAACATGCTACAATTTCTAGGTCTTCTACAGAAGCTGAGTATAGATGTATGGCTTCTGCCACTTGTGAAGCCATTTGGGTTTCAAATTTACTTCAAGATATGAGTCTTGATAATTTAATTCCTGTTCATATGTTCTGTGATAACAGTTCAGCTATTCAAATAGCTGGAAATCCTGTCTTTCATGAAAAATCTAAACATTTTGAGATTGATGTGCACTTAGTAAGAGAAAAAGTGGCATCTGGTTTTTTAAAGATTATCAAGGTTGATTCTAAAGATCAAATTGCAGATATTTTTACTAAACGATTGTCTTGCAATCCGCATAAGTCTATTTGTAAAAAACTAAAAGTTTTTGATTTGTTTGTTAGACATGAGCAGAAATAAAAAGTGCTTCTGTATTGTGATTCAGCTTGAGGGAGGATGTTGAAATATATAGGTTCAAGCTTATCACAATGATGATTGTTCAGGGGGTATTCTTGCAACTTATCTTATAAGTTTATATTTAGTGTTTAAAATGTAAACAGGTACAAATGCAGGGACTAAAACAGGTAATATAAAATTCTGTTTTCTATATATATATATTGTTATCTTATTTGCAGGTTTTAGGTTTTGAGAGATTTTTGTGAGAGCCGTCTTGTTCATCATATATTTCTGTATTGTTCTGTCTAGATCATCTTGATCTTTTTAGTTTTATTATTCTGAGAGTATTTTGTAGTGAGGTTATTTGTATGTGTGTTTGTGTATAGTGAATCGAATCTATTAGAGGGACGATTCTATTTCTATTGTAATAGTAGCACTCGATTGAGGACTACTAATTGTTCTTATTTTCTAGTAATAATATTGAAGCATTAGTGTAGAAGAGATTCAGTTTCATAATATTTACAATACATCCATACATTAGCAGTCTATTACTTGTTTAATTGACCCATCTACTCCATTCAATTTCTCATTTATATGATCTGGCTTCTTCATCTTTACTCATCATCATCATTATATTGCTAAGAGAACAGATTTTGTAAACCCTTGAACTATCAATGATTGGTTATTGCAGAACTCGGAATACTAATTAAGGCTTTATTTTTATCTAAACACATACTCTAATCTATGATAAAAACCTAAACTATAATTTAGTAAAGCAGGATTGTATGAAGTGATATCTGTTACCAATGTAGTTTGGACCCTTATATGAAGTTGAGAAACGCATGTTCGATCCTTAGGGATGACCAAGCCATCTGGGTAAAGTATTTCATCGGCATCAAAAACCTTAGAGATAGGTTATGATCCGAGGTGGTCCGAGGACAGGGTGCCCTCCTTTTACCTTCTTTTTTTTTTAGTGTGGTACCATAAGCCTTAGGATTTCATAAATTAATTGCTTAGCTAGAGAAACCCACAGTAGTACATATGAGTCATATGATATGACTCATTAACTACCTCAAAAAAAGCAATCTTTGACACAACATGTTCAACCTACTCGTATATATAATGTTTTGTAGACGTATAATTGTCTATTTGTAGGTTAATTGCAATAAAAATGTTATAAGCTCCAATAACGAAATTTGCAATGGTGGGTCAAGGAAAAATAATAGATGATTTCGTTGCAAACTTTCAACAGATGTATTGTTCTTACTATTCCATACGAGAGAAAGTAGCCGCGCGTTGCGGCGGTGAGATGGTGAGGTGATAGGTCAAAGAGTGTGATAAGTCATAGGAGGTGATATGTCATAAAGTGTGATAGCCAAATGCCTTAGCCGTACGGGCTCCGCCTTCGGATTTAAAAATTCGTCGAAAGTATATCGAATGACATCTTTAATGAAAGAGCATGAAATTTTAAGAACACCCATATAATTTTTATAATTTATCGATGTACGGTTTTTGAGATAAAAGATTTTGAATGAATTAAAAGAATAAAATGATTTATGGAGGAGAGAGAAAAATGAGTGGTTGAGATTTTTTCTAAGGGTATTTTGGGGTATATAGATGTATGGCTTCTGCCACTTGTGAAGCCATTTGGGTTTCAAATTTACTTCAAGATATGAGTCTTGATAATTTAATTCCTGTTCATATGTTCTGTGATAACAGTTCAGCTATTCAAATAGCTGGAAATCCTGTCTTTCATGAAAAATCTAAACATTTTGAGATTGATGTGCACTTAGTAAGAGAAAAAGTGGCATCTGGTTTTTTAAAGAACTATCAATGATTGGTTATTGCAGAACTCGGAATACTAATTAAGGCTTTATTTTTATCTAAACACATACTCTAATCTATGATAAAAACCTAAACTATAATTTAGTAAAGCAGGATTGTATGAAGTGATATCTGTTACCAATGTAGTTTGGACCCTTATATGAAGTTGAGAAACGCATGTTCGATCCTTAGGGATGACCAAGCCATCTGGGTAAAGTATTTCATCGGCATCAAAAACCTTAGAGATAGGTTATGATCCGAGGTGGTCCGAGGACAGGGTGCCCTCCTTTTACCTTCTTTTTTTTTTAGTGTGGTACCATAAGCCTTAGGATTTCATAAATTAATTGCTTAGCTAGAGAAACCCACAGTAGTACATATGAGTCATATGATATGACTCATTAACTACCTCAAAAAAAGCAATCTTTGACACAACATGTTCAACCTACTCGTATATATAATGTTTTGTAGACGTATAATTGTCTATTTGTAGGTTAATTGCAATAAAAATGTTATAAGCTCCAATAACGAAATTTGCAATGGTGGGTCAAGGAAAAATAATAGATGATTTCGTTGCAAACTTTCAACAGATGTATTGTTCTTACTATTCCATACGAGAGAAAGTAGCCGCGCGTTGCGGCGGTGAGATGGTGAGGTGATAGGTCAAAGAGTGTGATAAGTCATAGGAGGTGATATGTCATAAAGTGTGATAGCCAAATGCCTTAGCCGTACGGGCTCCGCCTTCGGATTTAAAAATTCGTCGAAAGTATATCGAATGACATCTTTAATGAAAGAGCATGAAATTTTAAGAACACCCATATAATTTTTATAATTTATCGATGTACGGTTTTTGAGATAAAAGATTTTGAATGAATTAAAAGAATAAAATGATTTATGGAGGAGAGAGAAAAATGAGTGGTTGAGATTTTTTCTAAGGGTATTTTGGGGTATATAGATGTATTGTACATTATGCATTAGTAGGTGTACATTGTTGAAAGTTGAAACTTAAAACCCTATTTGCTTTATAATATACGAGAGAAAGTACCCGCGCGTTGCGGCGGTGAGATGGTGAGGTGATAGGTCATAGAGTGTGATAAGTCATAGGAGGTGATATGTCATAAAGTGTGATAGCCAAATGCCTTAGCCGTACGGGCTCCGCCTTCGGATTTAAAAATTCGTCGAAAGTATATCGAATGACATCTTTAATGAAAGAGCATGAAATTTTAAGAACACCCATATAATTTTTATAATTTATCGATGTACGGTTTTTGAGATAAAAGATTTTGAATGAATTAAAAGAATAAAATGATTTATGGAGGAGAGAGAAAAATGAGTGGTTGAGATTTTTTCTAAGGGTATTTTGGGGTATATAGATGTATTGTACATTATGCATTAGTAGGTGTACATTGTTGAAAGTTGAAACTTAAAACCCTATTTGCTTTATAATATACGAGAGAAAGTACCTGCGCGTTGCGACGATGAGATGGTGGGGGTGATAGGTGTAACACCGAACTTTATAAAAATATGGATTTCAAAATTTTTCTTAAAAACACAGAGTATTGCGGAAGTTTCCATCAATTATTACATTTCCAAAATAAAAATGTTCAACTTAAATGACGGTGTTACTCGTCGGATCTAACCGTAATCAAATGAAACCCATAATAAGTCAAATAGCGATAACAGTCAACATAATATAATAAATAAGTCTGAATAAATGAGGCAATCTAGGTAAAAGTCTTCAGCTGTATCTTCTACCCATCCTCACTCTACTCTGCATCTCAACTAAGCATCAACCTGAGGTGGCACAACATTTTCAACAAAAAGAACAAGTGTCAGCTATAAAGCCGAGTAAGACATACCACAGGTTAATATAAATGATTGCCAATTTAAAACAACTTAATAAAGAATCATACGCAGTCGAGCATATAACAACAACAACAATATATAGCAATCGAATACACATAAGAATGATTAACAATACTACGCGTGCCTATCGACTTAATCAACAATATTCTACTTTATCCACGTATTTAATTTAGCAACTTAATCAACTTCAACAACTTTATTCAACAATAGGTTATGCCATTTTTTCTTAATTACAACTAAAGGTGGATGACTCGCGTCACCACAATGAGTACAACTACAAATGTGTGCAAAGGAGGCCTTAAGGCCTTTAAGGGACCTTGCACCCGACTAGATGGGTAGTCCTTTCGGGGTCCATCAGTGTCGTTAAGGATCGGCATAACCAAATCCAGGAGAAAGCCGTTACGCAACTCGTAGTGACTGGACCTAGTCACCCAGCTAATCTCAAACTTCGAGGCCGTGCCATTGGAAGCAACTAGTCTACTCCCGCTGACCAACTAAGTCACACTGGTTCCTACGCGGTTCCAGTATGGGATAAGCTTACCACTTTCAACTTAGATTTATACTCGAGTTTTAACAACGATATCAACTTTAGCAACTTTTATCTCAACTTTAAGTTTAGGGCCCCTAATCGTGCACAGTGTCAACATGGCAACCTACCCAAGTCTAGTGAACTAGTGTAAAAGCCAAACCAACTCAACAACTTAGCATTTCAACGAAAACAACTTTACAACAAAAAACAACATTAATATCAACTTAGATTTATACTCGAGTTTTAACAACGATATCAACTTTAGCAACTTTTATCTCAACTTTAAGTTTAGGGCCCCTAATCGTGCACAGTGTCAACATGGCAACCTACCCAAGTCTAGTGAACTAGTGTAAAAGCCAAACCAACTCAACAACTTAGCATTTCAACGAAAACAACTTTACAACAAAAAACAACATTAATATCAACTATAATTCAGCATGTACAAGCGTAATAACAACAATATAAATCAGCCTAACCATGCAAATCTACCCATTTCGCAAAACCCTCCAAAAGTCCCATTACCCAAACTAGCGTATGAGAAGGAAAGGTTTTAAATCACTTTTAAGAAATCACCATTTTCGTTGTGCACCCCAGCGTGTCAAATATGATATATCTTACCTGGTCGCGCATGCAAATTATCACAACGGCAACTAACGGCAACGACAAAATTCAACAACCTATATCATTTAAACATAATTAACAAAACAACTTTCAACTTTAGTAATCGAGTCGGGCTATTCCCTGAACTTACATCAGTCTAATTTGACCTATTACAACTGTACAGACCAACCCTCGACCAAAAGGTTCGATTTGGGTCGAACCTGCGGACAGCAGCAACAGGCTGCGATCAGCAGCAAGCCAGCAGCGACCATCATGCAGAATCGTCCCAACCCGAACCCCTTTGATTTTTCCAGATTTACTCCAACATGAAAACAATTTGTTTTAACATCAAAATCTGCAGAAAACATACATTGATTCCCATAATTGACCCAAACCGTTTTCTATCCAAAATTAGGTTAAATCCTTAATAAAAATCAAATCTTTAATAATGTTAGCATACATGATCAATTGGACAGACACAACCACCTATCCTACAGACCCGAAATCAAGATAGAACAAGGATCAACCTGCTACCTTTTGTATGCTACAGATCAAGGACGAATTGATAGCCAAAAATCTTGAAAAACTTGAAAGAAAAGTGGGAATATGCTTATGGGGATTTTAGAAAACGTACGTATGCTTATGGGGTGATTAGGGCTGCCTAATGACTCATTAAATAGCTGGAGTCAGACCCTATTTCATACTTATCCAACTAAACCCGTTTTTATGTTTGACCACTTGGCAAATTTGACCCCTAAAGCAACTTATGACTTCATTATACCTCTAAATGACCCGTTATCATATACCTAACATATAAGGACCTTTTTCTACTACAAATAAGGCACATAAATCATTTTATAGCACAATTTTCAGTCAACGATAAATTAGCAACTTTCAACGTAGCATATATATATCGATTTATCGAAATAAATCAATAAATGACCCTACAACCACGAAATGAGCAACGATTTACTATTTCAACTTTTTGGGCAATTAATGTTTATAAAACATCTAATTTATAATAAATTCAACTAAATCAACTAATGGGTCGTCAAAGCACTAACGGAGTTAAGAGTCAACTAACAGGTCAACTAACGGAGTTAACGGTCAACTAATAGTCGAAGATCGAAAAATGATTAGGATGTTACAATAGGTCATAGAGTGTGATAGGTCATAGGATGTGATAGGTCATAGAGCGTGAAAGCCAAATGCCTTAGCCGTACGGGCTCCGCCCTCGAATTTAAAAATTCGTCGAAAGTATATCGAATGACCTCTCTAATGAAAGAACATGAAATTTTAAGAACACCCATATAATTTTTATAATTTATCGATGTACGGTTTTTGAGATAAAAGATTTTGAATGAATTAGAGAAATAAAATGATTTATGAAGGAGAGAGAGAAAAATGAGTGGTTGAGATTTGAGGAGAGAGATGAAAATGAGAGTCAAATTGATGAAATTGAGCGATTTGATTGGTTAATAAGTTATTAGTTCAACTGTCTTATAGTATATATTAAGATTAAGATTAAGATTAAGATCAACATCTGGATTGACACATACTTTCATTGTGTAATTAGAAACATGCGATTAACTTGAGCGAATTTGTTTGTCCGATTCACGACTTGGTTGGGACACGTATGCTCCGTGACTGCAGGCCTAGCTCCCTCACATCAGAATACGTACCAATCTTACAAGAGTATAACAAACTTTTATCCAATCATGAAACCTTATGTGTGAGTAGTAAGACGATAGAGGGTCACGATAAGTCTAACTTTTTGTACGAGCTTGGAAATCTCAATAACTGTTGCTGGGATACATTATATTTATGAATCAAGATAATATTATGTCTGAAGGATAATCAGCCGTATGATGTGTCTGATGATTCTACAATCCTTATTAATTACTAGTGCCCCCTTAGTCAATCCCTAATTATCTTGTCTAAACCAAATTATTTTTACAGAAAGAGTAAAAAAAAAAAAAAACATAATAGGTCCTTCAACCAACTCAGGCATCAAAGAGTTTGTTCAAATCTCCAGGTTTACTACATCATCTCCCTGCCACAATCACTACCATCAGATCTTCCAAGGATATATCTAAACCAAGGTTATACCCACATCCACCTTGGCGCAGTGAAGTTTGCCCTTATTACTTTTTACGGTGAAAAAGGTGTACCGCTGTTTTTTCGTATCGCCTAGTCGATACAAGATTCAAAGAGTACCAATACGCATGCATTAATTGGTACAATCCATGTAAATCATAGGGTTTTGGAATTAATTGATTCGTGTATTAATTCTTGATCATTACAATTGAGGTTTATGTCCTCTATTTATACACAAGCAAATAGCTAATTATGGTAATAAATCTTGGCTAAGGAAACCGACCCTAACCCTAATTATTGACCGTCTCTAATTTGTGTATCCTCCAAGTCTTGGTCTATTTTAGGGAAGTGATGATCTTCTATTCTTATCCCATTGTCTAACACTCCCCCTCAAGTTGAATAGCGGGATTACCGATATTCAACTTGGATTGATTTTGAGTTTGACTTGTGCTACCGCGTTCAGACATGAAAGCCTTTGATTGATTATTGATCTACCGTCTCCTTCGGACATGGTGGTTTTTGATTTGACCTACCGCCTTCTTCAGACATGGTGGTTTTTGATTTGAGCTACCGCCTTCTTCAGACATGGTAGTTTTTTATTTGAGCTACCGCCTTCTTCAGACATGGTAGTTTTTGATTTGAGCTACCGCCTTCTTCAAACATGGTAGACTTGATTTGAGATACCGTCTTCAACATGGTAGTCTCACAATTTTGTTTGTGAGATACCGCCTTTGGACATGGTATCTTTTGGTTTGAGCTGCCGCCTTTAGACATGGCAGCCGTTGATTTTGAGCTGCCGCCTCTTCAGACATGGTAGCTATTGGTTTTGAGCAACCACCTTCCTCATGGTAGCCTCCTTTTGTTTTATTGCTGAGCTTAGGGGTGTTCGCGGTTTGGATTTTAACCGGTTAAACTGTAAACCGAACCGTTTAAAAAACCGAAAAAACCAAACCGTTTTTGAATTTGGTTTTGGGTTTGGTTTGTAACCGAAACCGAATTATATAATTGGTTTTTGGTTTGGCTATGGATACATGATAATGAATTTGGTTAAACCGAAAAAACCGAATAATTAATATTATTATTATGTATTTTTAAAAATATTTAATACATATCTTTTTTGTATGGATAATTATTAATGTATTTTTTACTTTTTAAGTCTATTTATTTATTATATTAACTTTTCCCGAAATTATAAAAATTCAATTGACAAACAATGAAGGACTTGATGGATAATTTTTAATAATGATGACAAACAAGAGTTTAGTTGTTTCATTACTTTCTAAAACTAGTTTCTTTGCCGATGACTATGTTAATTATTTATCCATATTGTGTTTGAAGTCTAAATTTACTACTTTGGTGAAAATTGAAATTGGGAACCTATTTTAGTTGAACACAACTTAGACAAAAAAAAAATGGTGAATTTGTGTTTTTCATATTTGGTTTTCTCGGTTTTAAACCGAAACCGAACCGAATTCTACTTTGGTTTTTGGTTTGGTTTTTTTTATTTTGAATTAGGTTTTGGTTCGGTTTCGGTTTTGAAAATTAAAAAATAAAAAACCCGAAAAACCCGAATCAAATAGACCGAATAACCGAAAACCGAACCGATGAACACCCCAAGCTGAGCTACCGCCTTCGGGCATGGTAGCTATTGGTTTGATTGACTGAGCCACCGTCGTTAGACATGGTGGCTTGATTTGTGTGGTGGTTTTGATATATGAGCTTATACTCCCCCTAAAAAAAATGGGTTAAGTATCCTGGAGTGTAAGTAACTTTGCAACTTTTTCTATTGTGTGTATGCATAAAATTTTTTGAACAATATATGTAAGTTTCTCGCTAAATTGAACGTTTAATGTAAAAATGTATACGTGGCAACCATATGAGCTGTCCACGTAGAAGTTTTTGATTGGTCAACGTAAAAATTTTACATTAAGTGTTCAATTTAGCGAGATACTTACATATAATGTACAAAATTTTTGATACTTACATACAATAGAAAAAGTTGCAAAGTTACTTACACTCCGGGATACTAAACCCCAAAAAAATATAAGAGGGTATCATGTGGTTTGTTTGTTTTGGGGTTTTGATTTGGTTTTTGATTATAATTGTTTTGCAAAAAATTGGTTAATTGTAAGACCAATTCTGAATCAGAGCCGGCGGGTTTATCGCCCATGGTGACTTAGGTTCTATTTCGTAAGGTCTAGCAGCCGCAAAAGAAAAAAACAATCTTCAAATTGTGATCCCAAATTTAAGCTGTTAACTTCCTTGGTTCTTTGGTTGATGAGGGTGGGCCGTGGGCGTGATCAGCTACCAAGAAAAAAAAACCTCACGAACTTTAAATAGTCTTGGTCTCTCGAAATCAACAGAGCAACAAATACTATGGTGGACGGTGCAATTAATGCTCCTTACCTATATGATAATATATAAATCGATGTGGCTGACCATTAATTCGAAGTTGAAGACAATTTGGTTTTGTTCGTTTTCTTGTGAATTTGTGGATTTCGACGGTCGACGGATAAGTCCATTTTTTCTTTTATTAGGGATAATGTTTTATGGCTCTGATACCATGTAAATCATAGGGTTTTGGAATTAATTGATTCGTTTATTAATTCTTGATCATTACAATTGAGGTTTATGTCCTCTATTTATACACAAGCAAATAGCTAATTATGGTAATAAGGAAACCGACCCTAACCCTAATTATTGACCGACTCTAATTTGTGTATCCTCCAAGTCTTGGTCTATTTTAGGGAAGTGATCATTGTCTAACAATCCAGAATACACGAAACAGTACTGGAACAATCTTTATAACCTCAACTTCAAAATGCCTCTTAGTTATCCTTCACTGGTGACAACCTTGATAGCTCAATCTAGATTGGTGGAATCCACAGGTGAAAATGACTCTGGTGATGCGTTGGTCACAGATATTAGTACCAACGCTACAGCAGCCTGCACATTTGTTCTTAAGAAGTTATGCATGGAAGAGCTCACAAAACTAATTACACAGAGATCTACCAAGCAACTCCACCTCAGACTATAACAACTCCAAATTTTGTCCACCATCAAGACTGACTTTTTTATAGTCGAGTTCTTAAATCAGATCGGGGAGTCTAGATTGTACCATTTGGAAGGTCCATGCCCCTTAGGTTATGGGTCCTAGTAGGACCACAAGTTGGATAACCAGAGCCACCTTAAATTGGCAAAGATGTTTTTTAAAACAATGATCATATCTCAAGAAAATAATGGCCAAAGAAAGCATGTTTACAAAAAGTCAAGAAGCCTTGATGAAAAAGTACAAGTTTGGAAGGAATCCTATATTATCTCCAGTCAAAAATTCTTTAGAGTCATAATGAGCTCCTCAAGATGGTCAAACACACCTCATTCTTCTATTCTTTAGTTTCAGATCAAAGATTTCAACCTGAACCATAATTTGTCAACCTGAACCCGGAAAAAAAAATGGGCTAATGGGTTGGCAAGTCGAGTTTTGGGTTGGCGGTTTAATTTCAGGTCGAATAGGTGATATAGGTTGTGGGTTGGAGGGTTGGCGGGGTGATTACAGGTCAAACGGGTTGTGGGTTGTCGTGTTGGCGGGTCAAATAGGTTGGTGGGTCGAACTATTAAAATAATATATAAACTTAAAATAATATTTGGTTGGCGGGTAGACCAGTTAACCCAAAGGGTCAAGCCAATGGTTAGTGGGTTAACGGGTTGAGATTTCACAACCCTAACCCAATTTTTTTGGTCCGGTTTTAGGTTGGGTTTCCGGTTGGGTCAAATGTATATCATATGACAATAGATCATTTTTTTTCTTTTGTAGCTCTCTGGTTTCAATTATATATCATAAAATCTGAACTTTGAAAGTCTAGTGTGAATTTTATGAGACAATTGTCATTCTATGCTATACATGTATGCTGATTTATAAATTGTAATCTAAATCTAATTTTCTCGAATTATGTATGTACAATATCTTGACACACACAGTCTGAACAAAGCACTTGTTGAGCCATAATACAAGGGACACCACAATATTTCAATTATTTTCTGTTCAAGAAAACACCAAAATGTTTTCAGTTTGTGGGTACCAACTTTAGTTTTATCATTGTAAACTATGGACAATCTTTTAAGTTCTAACGTCTTTCTAGTTTTCTTCATTAAAAGGAAAAACAGAACCAAAATTTACACAGTTTTACATTCATTTCTATGCAGATTCGTATTCCCTAACGTCTACATCATTGCCTTCGCTATGTACTAACGATGTTATTTTTGAAATTCGTTCTTTAGCCTTCATTGCCTGCAAAAGAAACATTTTAACATACTCGTTACACAAACAAACATAAAGATGTTAGCGAATGAATGAATACAGCCCAATAACCAAACCTGTTTTTGCCAGTCAGTGACTCCTGTTATCAGTGACAGACTCGTTGACTGGATTATGGATCCTACCATAATTCCAATCCAAAGTCCCTTTGCTTTCAAATGTAAAGGGAACCCCAGTACAACGGCTACTGGGATCCCAAATACGTAAAACGCTACAAGATTCACATAAGCTCCAATATGTTGCCATCCACTTCCCCTAGCGATTCCTAAAACGCAAACATGAAATTTTTAGTTCATATTTTGTAACATCACCCAAGGTCTATATATGTCAGAAAGAGATGGGCACATACTAACCTGAAATCACTGCTTGTAGGCTATCTGTGATGATAGATAGGGATATAAAAGGAGCCATTGATGCAATATAATTCACAACTGGCATTTCGTTGCTGTAAACTTTTCCAAGAAAACTGCGACAACTGAAAACTGCTGCGCTAACTATGATGGCTTCGGTGATGGCTAGAAAAATAGTGGTGTAAACTGCTAACCGGGCTGCTTTTGGGTTCCCAGCACCTAATTCGTTTGAAACTCGGGTGCTATGTGATTGGAAATTATGAGTTTCTTTAATAACAAGGATAAATAGAAACTAATGAAATTTGTGTTGTAGTTCTGTAAAGGTACCTTGCAGCCGCTCCAAATCCATATTGTACGGTGAAGTGTAAAGTTGTGATAGTTAGGCTGATTGAATCAAATCATTAGGAAAAAATGATTAGAAAAATTTGTCGTTAACGATAGTAAGCCAAGAATAGCGGAAGCAATGAAAGTATACCATATCGAAAGAACTGAGGTTTCAAGCTTTGGATTTGGTAATAATCCTGAGACCAAGATAAGAACTTCTAGTGCCCACCATTTGAGACTAACAAGTATGTACATTTTCATAAGAAAGCAAATCAAAAAGAATAGCATAGCATTAAGGTACTAAAGTGCCCATTGGGGCTTATTTTGAAAAAAATAATAAAATCTCCAAGCCCTCTTTAACCAAAGAAAAAAAAAAATATCAAGAGGAGCTTTTTTTTAAACCTTAAGCACCAGTTCCCAAAAAGCCCTCAAAAAGCCCCTGTCAAACCGCCCATATGTATGAAGGTATATGGAGCTTACCAAACCATTATAGCTGATGGGACAGCAAACTGAAAGAATTCTTTGATGACATAAATCGCTTCGATGGAGATAGTCACACGGGTATCCTCACACATCGACGAGAATCTAACATAAACCACCATCAGTAGCACATAAAACCAGTTTGACAAACTAAACGCTATTGCAGCACCAACGCTTCCCATCTTAAACTTGAACACGAATGCCCAACAGATAAGGACATGGAAACATAAAACAAGCATAGAGCTCAATAGCAACGGCATAGTCAAGCTCTGTGATTGAAGTGATCTCACTAGAGGCTTAGTTATTGCACCTCCAAACAGAGCTGGAATGAGATAAACAGAATATTTTCGGGCTTCAAGTGAGATCATAGGATCTTGGCCTATTAGAATTAGGAATTTGTCTAGAAAAATCCAGGAGATAGAAACTGGGATGCAGACTAATAGCAATGAGATTATTGCACTGCAAGTATAGATTCCAATTTTGTCATGTTGTTTAGCTCCAAATGCTTGCCCACAAAGGGTCTCCAAGCCTCCCACAAGTCCTGACTATTGACATCAATCAAATAATAGGAAAACATACTATATATGCAGCAAGAGTTGTATTCCGATAATAATGTTTTGTTACTTAATAAACAGTGAGAATGTTTAATAAATTAAGATTGAGCATTAGAAATTGACAAAATCAACATAATTCACATATTAGCATCACAAATGAAGTGTTTAGTATTTTAATGTATTAAATTCTTCAAAATCAAATTTCATTTCATGCATCTATTTGAAGATGCATTTTGCATGTAATTGTATGTATCCAAGATACATTTGCATCGAATGAGTAAATCTATTTTTTTTTTCCTTAGAAAATTATGGTAATTGCCTCGATGCATCTACACATATCTAGGGTATAAATGTGTCGATTGTTTAAATTGGTTGATTATATGACGTGACTTCAAAGTTTTAACTAGAGTGTTCTTACTATCTCTTAAAATAAGAACTGTACGATGTACGAGTTGATTACACATATATACTACTCTTGATAGCTGTATGATGTAAGGGTTTAGTCTATATACGTGATATATACGGTTAGATTAAATATGAATCATTAATAAAGAATTTGAGATTAAGTGGCATTATAAACTAGGGGTCGTCTAGTTCTCAGAATATATTTCTAAGATCGAGGACGAAGAAGAAATTTCAAATTCCATTCCACGGAATTCTTATATATTCTATGAACCAAACAGCCCCGAAGTAAACAATTAGAGATAGAAAACACAAATAAACCAATGGATGCATATCCTTATTTTGTGTACCAGTTTACGCATAGAGTGAACTCACAAGAAGGCTGAAACCAGTGACATTGGTGAGAGAGGTCGCAATGGCGACACTAGACAAAGATAGTTGATCAACATGGCCAACCATCACGACCGCCACCATTTGCATCATATACTGCAACACTGCTACCACCACCATTGGTACCGCGATTACACTCACTTTCTTTACCTCACCACTAAAATCTGCCCATCTTTCGGATGATTTCTGCTTCCTTTCCCCTGCCATTTCCATTTCCATTTCTAGTTAGCACAACATAGAAAACTGCCTTAAGTATATATATTAGTACAATGAAAAGACAAAATAAAGGCGTAGTGGAGATGATTTAATATTAATTTTACTTGAAAAAAACATCGTGCAAAATCAATCGTTATCATGTGGACACAAAAACGCATGTTGTATACGACTGTAGAAGTTAAATTTTGTGGGAGATAAATCAGCGATCCTTTGACAGGCCTAGCATTTGTTTTATATGTTTTTTATAATGCAAGATCGAATATATTGCAACAATAAGTTAGAAAAGTTCGCACAGCAGCACTATGTTCAATGGTGGATGATAAAAAGATTTTTTTTCACTATTTTGTTTTTATGAAAAGCAAAAATGAATAAATGTTTCTTCAACCAAACGCATCCTTCATGTTTCAATATTTAAAATATTTGGACTCCTGAAATTCTTAATTAAGGAAATTTGGTTGTCATACCAAATGACACAACTTTAATATATTTCTTCATTTTGTATGTTTTGTTTAATGTCAACTATCAAGCAAGTAGTTTTTGTTATCGGTTAAAACACTGTAAACCTCTAATATATGTATATATATGTACTCCATTTAAAAGGAAGTTTAAAAAGGCCGTATACTCATACATGATGATCTTTCTTCCAAGTGTTTCGTCATAATTTTATGTTTTTGCAGTTTGGAACTTTTTTTTTTTTTTGATAAAAGAGAAAAAGTATTCCGACAAATTTTATAGCATATGATAAAATATTACAATTCACAAGGATGTAAATTACTTGTACAAGAAAACGCGCAATTTAAATATGAACAAGACAGGTCCAACAATATATGAGCAAGAAAACACGCAATTTAAAAAATCATTTGTATTTCTACGTAATTTAATTCACAAATTCACTACCATACAACGAATTAGAACAAGTTGGATTTTCTTATTAATTTGTATGTTACTCTGCTCAATAAACTTGGATTTTAGCCTAAACAACGCTAAAATGAGTAAATTTATGATAGTGGTAATAAAATATAGAATAATATTAAACAAAGCTCTTAGAGTTGCATTTGACGTGTATAAAAAATTTGTATCTTTCAATGTCAAAAGCTCACATCTCGAATTTTATGATAAGTGCACAAATCTTTAATGCACTTTAACAAAAGTCCTTAAGACTTCGTTTAGCAAAATCCTAAAATATATGGTGAAATTTATTATGACATCCTTTTTCCTCAACTTAGGGGTTAAAAAAAACCAAACCAAAACAAAGAATGTGTTTAAAATAAGGTAGAATGCTAAGAATATGTTTGGCAAAACCAGCATATGATTAAAGCTGATAGCATGTAATAGAGTTTGTAGCTTCTATTTGGATCATTTTGTTACAATACGTGTACCAATCATTAATAGATGGATTGGTATATGGTGGAGCCTGAGAGCTCTTGGGTTCAAATTCTGGTGTGAGCAAAATGCTCATAGGAATGGAGACAGAGTTTTCCCATTATGGGTTTCCTCTGGAATTGGAGTTGGGTATATGAAAAGGCATGCCGCTGAGTCCAAATTTACCGTTCAAAAAAAAAAGTTTTACATAAGATATAAGCTACTATCCAAAAGCTACTTCAAATATCTTATAGTCTAGAGCTTATAGAAATCAGCTATAAGCTATTAATAAATTTGGTAGCTAGACAAAGGTTATAAGCTTGAGCAAATGAAAACCATAAGATCAAGCTCCCATCAATTCTTATACACCTTCTGTCAAACATACTTCACTTAATAATGAGTCCCCTTATAAGTTTAAATTTTTTATAAGGATGTCATTGTAGTGTAAAATGAAGAATAATTGACATACATCTGGTCTAATGGTATATGTTTACCCATCAACCAAAAGTTAATATATGGGGGAGTTGGTCTTCAGGTTTAGAAACATGAATACATTGCTTACATAATTTAAATTAGCATCATAATTAGAGAAATATTTAAATCATAAAAAATTAAAAATCTTAACAAGAGCCCATGTATGAGGCATAGTGCAGTGCATTATTGAATGGATCGACTAAGAAATTAGATATGTTTTATCACCCATATGTTGACATTTTGTGAATCATTTAAGTCTGATCTACAAAATTCAATCGGGTATAAGGATCAAGAAAGATGGTCAACTTTCTTCTATCTGGCGAACAAGAAAACCTACACATCAGTTATCACTTTGTCTACTTATAACGCCCGATATGTGATTACTATACCCATATGATCCTTTTGAATCGGATAACATCCCCGAGAGACTGACATGGCCACACAAAAGTTGTTATTGTGATTAATTCTTTGTCACTGTTACTTTTCTTTGTTTGCACTAGCCTGATTTCGGGTTCGGCAGGGTTTGTTCAACAATTTTGCTCTGACCATTGATATTTCATTGACTGTTAATCTGTCACCATTTAAATGACTCCATTCGTATTTAACAAGAGCTTTAAACGATCAAAATCTAAACCAAACGCCATTCTCAAACATCACCACCACCGTCTAAACCACCAACTGTTCTCTAACAAAAAAAAAAACAACCAAAAACTAAACATATTCCATGTTTACAGTTCACTATTAAAGAGAAAGTTGGCATCTAGAACTAGACTTAGGGCTCCCCCTTGTCTACAGGATGACTACCAGGTGAATTAGGCGGTTGTTGTTCGTTTGCGTTGGCTTCAGGTGGAGGGGCTTCTTGATCTCCACTTTCAGTGTTTTCTGGGTGAAAGTTAATCGGAAACTTTGTCACTCTCGGCTTGTCTGTTAATATGTTCCTTTGGACCTTATCAATAATCACTTTTTGTGGAGGTTCTTCCTTTAACTTCTCATCATCATAGTCATTGTTCACATAATAACCCACTCGTATGAATTCGTGACCCACATATGAGCAAGTTAGCAAAAGCACTGTCACTCCAATTATATCTTCTTCACGAATCTTTGATGGGTCTGGAGGGTCTGCCTAACAATGTCAATGTATTGTATTGGTCATCAATAACCAATATTGTATGATATCATTTGACAGTAACAAAATGAGTGGGTCGGCAGTTTGGGTAACAGATCTAAACGCATTCAGGTTCATAAATATCAAAACGGGCTAAGGCTGGGTTGGGTTAACCAACACCATTATTACAACAATAATCCAAATCTTTAACCTAAAAAGATGTTAAGGTTATATGAAGAAAAAATGATACTTTTGAGACATAAAACTCGTACAGTATATAAAATCTTGTAACCTTTTTCTGCCTAGAAATATATAGAATCTCAAGTCGACGACCCATTCACATGCGGGTCAAAATGGACAGTTTGACACTTTTAATATAACTATTTCAGATCATTTTGATTGGTAGGGTAGTGTAGTACGTGTTACCTGCAAAACAAAACGATAGTTTCCCACGTTGACAGGACCGACGAGTACACTTTCTAACAGTTGGTCATAAGTTTCATCCTCAGCAGATCCAACATAAATGAGCTTCCATTCCAAATCTTTGCAGATACAAAAACTTCCATTCAGTTCACGTTACATTATTAAATTCCGAGTCTCAACATAAAATTAGCATCCGTTTATTCAATGCATTGGTTAACAAAACAGTACTGGTACGTAACATGGATAGGTAACACATAATTCATAACGACTACGTTAATATAATTGAGGTTAACGACGTTATATAACTTTTTTTAAGGTCTACTTGTAGGCAAATATATATTTATAGCAAATGCCAGCAAAATCGTAATAAGCTAGTATAAAAGCCGAAAAGCATAATGCCCTAATTTTGCCCTAATTTTTCAATACTATTTACACAACAAACCCTAATTATAACAAAATACAATTACCAGCATTGCAATAAAATTAGTAACAAAAAGTAAAAACCCGTACCCAATACCGTCTTCCACGAGGTACAGGATGTAAACAATCTTACGCCTACTTTAAGGTAAAGAGTTTGTTTTTATTAGGACCTCTGCTCATTTTATAGGGAGTTAGGATCGAATTCTTTACCTATAAAATTAAAAGTGAAAAAAAAAAGAGATAAATTGATAAGAAAATAGTACCTTCTTTAAGTGAGGAAACACATTCGTAAGATATTTCAAACTGAAAAGGTGTAAGAAACGACGCCGGATTGTCCAGTACCGTGACGTTTGTTATGTTTACTGCGCTCATTCTTACGATGATATAATTAAATAAAAGTAGAGTAAAATTAAGAGGGATTTAAGTGATTAGAGACAATATGCTAATCTAATTTGAAGCTTTGATTATTATCAAAATAAGTTGAGGCATAATTAGAGATTGTTATTATTATTATTATTATTGTGTGAAATTGGGGGAACTTTGAAGAAAGAAATTTTGGATTTTCGAATGAATGTTTATTATTATGTGAAATATTTGTGTTTTTGTGTTGTTGGGAGTATTTATAGTGTTGACCGGGTGCAGCCGGTGGTATGATGGGGTTACGGATTAAGGGGTAATGTTTTTTAAGTAGACTGATGGCGGGAATGGAAACATGTGAGAATCACGTGTTTTGGTAAAATTTAATGGAAAAGATGAAAAGAACACATTAGAAAGTTGGATTAGAATCCTCTGAAGTTGATCCAACTTCATAGGTGAAGTTGGATCAACTTTAACCATTGGATTAAATCCAATGGTCAAGATCTAATTTTGATGTTTAAATCTTGACCATTGGATTTAATCCAATGGTTAAAGTTGATCCAACTTCACCTATGAAGTTGGATCAACTTCAGAGGATCTTAATCCTTTTATTATCGTTTGACATAAGTCATAACATAACATATCAAACATATCAAACTCATTTCACACTTAATATACCAATGAAGCGACCAAATGGGCTAATGTCTCTCATATACGCGTCTTATTGTTTCCAACTACAAATTTATCTGAGCGACCAATTATAAAATATCCAACAATTACAAAACAACTTTTGTGAATATAAAAATCAACCACATTTTTAAAACAACACAATTTGACCAAAAATCAACCACATCTAACAATTTACTAAAACGATTGGTTTAAGGACAAATTGGGTGACGCATCGAGACTACAAGTTCTTGGGATTACTAACCTATAAAAATCACTATCATAAACTACAAAAAAAAAAAAAAAAAAAAATTAAACGTCAGAGCTTTTATTATAATAATAATAAAAAAAAAAAGGATCATAAAGGCCAAATCTTAATCTCATAAGGCCGACTACTAGCTCAACCATACAAGTATTTGGCTCAATTTACATATTATTTGTGTTTTTCATCAATCTATAATCGTATCATCTTTCACAATTAATTTTCTCAATTCATTAACATTATAAAAATCATCTAACTCAAAACCTCCAGTTTCTACGTTATGAACTCTAGTCAGTAGTTCTTAACAACAAAATCAAATAGAGAATTATACCTTAAGATGACAATCAAGCTAACATTCTAGTTTTCACGTACTAACTTTTTTCTCCGTTTTAATTCTTGAGAATTCGGGTCACATACACACACCGCCACTTTTAATTTTTGTTATATATCAAATAGATAATTCTTAGTTTCTTACTACAAATAATATGCCATTTAATAGTATAAAAAAATGTCACAAAAAGTAAAGAAGTGCTATTGAAAGCCCATTTAAGATGTAGTGGCATTTTAAAAAAATGGATCACTACAATCGATGTTACTAAAACCTTTTTGTGGTACTTTTTTCTTGTGCCGTTGTAACCTTATGTAGTTATTGTGACATTTTTTATTATGTGATTCAAACCGACAACATAACCCACTCACGATTATGTACAAAACGCATCCATGAATCATGCCAATTGTGAGTCACATCCCCCTTTGACTGCAACCAATACCCAATCCGTATACAAATCCCCAATGTTAAATACCAACGCATTAATTGGGGGGAAAAAATTCCTCAACGAAACTGATGTTGCAACACTGTTGAGTAGTTAGAACCAGATAATGAACCAGTTTGCCTGAAATACGATTGTGGGTGGCAACCACTATCGAACAAAATCACCAACAGAATGTGAGCAAGAAAACCCTTGAGCATTCATGCCTTCCCACTAGAAAACTGAAGTATGAGCCCCAAAAAATTATAATACCATATAGGACTTTGAGGATTTGGATCGAAGCGACTCCAACTTTTCCAATTAAGGTTTGAAATTTATGTAATCGAAACCAAGAGCCACCGTCCTCAATGTACTCATCATCACAGAACAGTAGAACTTATTATTTACCCTCTGGGCATTTGTGTGCAGGACCAAATTGCTGTCCACGTCGGAAACACAAACCCTTTTTTCTTCTCTCCTCTCATTCGGTAAATGTAAGTGACACAGTATAACTCTCTGATTCATAACAAAGGACATTCGAGATCTCAGCAGAATTAGATCCTATAAGTTGAAAAGGGTTTGATGTAGTTAATTTCAACAATCAAATGGCTCAAAACATCGTGATTCACAAAAGCTTCAAACCTTTTTGGTTTATGCTTTCATTCAAAACTCCAAAACTGAACTTAAACATTCTTCAACCCTATAATATCAATACTAATCCTAGCACCACTAAAATAAGAAACAATTCAATCCATAATTACCTAATAAAAAAATAAAAATAACTTTTAAAAATAAAAGATAACTCAAATTAAACATTGTAGAATTATCCCAACACGGGCTGGGCGGGACAGCTTGCATCAGGGTAAGTCGGTTAGAGGCACGATTGGCTCCATCCGAACAGGCCCATTTCCCGACACCGGCCCATGAGACTCTGCCACGTCCTTGGCCAAATACATGGCATCCAAACGAGAAGTAGGTCTATGTAATTGAACCCAATGCTTGACCTCATCATGAAGATCAGCAACAAAAGAGCAGCAACAGATATTCAAAATCTTCAATATAATTATAAATATCATATGATAAACTTAATCCTATATAAGAGAAGAAGGATTGAAAACGAGGAAATAGCAGCAATAGATATTCAAATTCTTCAATATAATAATAAATCGATGAAGTTTGTTTCCAATTCAAATTGATCCCAAGTTAATGATTCATGGACTTGTAGAATAATGGTAAATGAGTATTGTCCATATGGATTGAATTCAAATTGAGCTAAACACACCATTCCCATAAAAAGCAGCATGGTTGGATCAGTGGTAAACACCTTGGCCTCTGGAGACAGAGGTCATGGCTTCGATCCTCATCCCATGCAAAGGTTGGAGGGCCTTTTCTACCATTTAAGTAGAAAATGGAAGCAACCTCTCTACTTAGTTAGAGGTAAGGTCTGCCTACATCTTAACTTCCCCTATACACCGTCGGGGTATTGGAGCTCAAAACCCGCTGAAGGCGGCACTGAGCAGTTTTCTTTCTTTCTTACACCATTCCCGTAGTTGGAAAATTTAAATCTCCATATACTAAGTCTATCTATAATTTTGCTAAAAATCAAAACTATAGATATTCTAAATTAAAACGGGGTGAAACCCCAGTGGTACCGCCCCCTAACAAAGAGTTCTAGGCAGCTAAAAGGCGCGGTTCGAATCCTTGCTAAGCAGATTCCCTCCCACCTATTTCTCTGGGGAGTCACCGGGCTGTAGTCTATGCGGTAGTGACTCAGGGTACCTATTCGGTACATGGGACCAGAGGGTTCCCACCCATTTACCCTTTTTGATAAAAAAAACAGAAGCGTGATTTTCTTACATAGTTTTCTTGTCGTTTAGCTTTAGTCATAACTTCTTTGCAATATATATATATATAGGGGTGGGATAAATTGAGTTCAGCTTAATTTGAGTCCAAAAAAGGGTCCATGTAACTTACACATGTGTAAGTTAACTTACACATGTGTAAGTCGTGGTGGCGGTGGTCGCCGTCGCCGGAAAATCATGGTGGTGGTCGGAGATGATGGTGGTGGTGGTAGGAGGTGGTTGGAATTTGAGGAGATGGAAGAAAATCAATGGACTCAAAATAAGCTGGACTCATTTTATCTTTTCCCTATATATATATATATATATATATATATAGGGGTGGGTTATTTATAGTACAAGCATTAAAAAAAGTACAAAAAGTACATGTGTAAGTTAACTTACTTCCTTCTTCTTCCTTCTTCTCCGGCGAGACTGCCGCCGCCAACCACCACCATGATCATCTCCGACCACCACCATGATCCTCCGGCGAGACTTACACATGTGTAAGCATGTGTAAGTTAACTTTCCGGCGAGAATCAGGTTCGTTTTCGGGTGGATACGGTACGGGCCAGAGGCCATTATCCGTTCTAAACTGACCGTCAAGGGACGCATACGGGAATCGTATGGATTTGATGGGCGGCGATCCAAGAGATGGTGACGGTTTCCTACGGTACGGGCGAAGCCCTTGCTGCCGGCGCCGGCGCCGTGGTTGGGGTGGTCGGAGATGATGGTGGCTGGTGGTGGTTGTCTCGCGAAGGAAAAAACCTATAAATTTTAAACCCTAAAATGCTAAAAACGTTGTACTTACACATGTGTAAGTCTCTCCGGAGATGGTCGCCGTCGCCGAAGGATCATGGTGGTGGTCGGAGATGATCATGGTGGTGGTGGTCGGAGATGGAAGGAAGAAGGAAGAAGAAGGAAGTAAGTTAACTTACACATATACTATAAAAAGTACATGTACTATAATTATCTTTCCCCTTTGGTAATTTGGTATTTCTCATTCAGTGAATCTTTGTTTTGACTTCGGGTATGACAGGGCCACATTGACCTGCTATGGTGTAGAAATTAGAATACCTTTTAGTATTTCTATGCCCAAAGAATCAGTACATGAAATTTTTTCCTTGATCAGAGACATTGGTTCTATTCTAATCCAATCGAACCACCTCAAATTTAGTTGGCTATTAGTGGGTCATTAGCTTCAATCTCTTAATGTTTGTACAGCCGATTTAGGTTAAGTGATTTAAGGTTTGTTAAGTGATTTGGTGGCGATTCCCTATTGGTAGGAGTGTTCCTCCCTTGTACGCCGATTTAAGTGTGTCTTGGATATTTAGGGTTTTTCCCTCATGATGCCCTTCTTTCTTCTTTTCTCCCCTTTTATAGTGGCTTTCTTGGAGGGTCAGCCTGCATACGCGGCTTTGACTTCCTTATCTTTAGCAACAATCTCCTTTATTTAAGGAAACGATATGATGATATCTTTCTCGTACTTATCTTCTTTGACCCAGGCTGCGTATAACCTCCGTAGTATCCTGGGTACTTTCCTAATCTGTAGCCTTCCTGGGTGTTATCCTGGGTTGGAAATGTTCTGCGTGGTAGCGGGTACGTCATCAAGCCCCCAGACTAATAATATGATATGCCAAGATCATATTGTTAGTCTCTGCCAAAAAATCATCCCCTACATCCTTGGGTGCCGGCTGTCTTCTAGAAGGTCTCAGAAGGGGTAATTTTGGAACAAAAATGCAATCTTAATGGGCCTTCTTTTGAATCGATGGTAGTGCGTCTCGTATCTCGATATAAGTTGGACGGCAGATCTGGCTTTGTTGTGGAGTACTTATCTTTGTGAGAGCCGTCTTTCCATTGCTTTTCTAAACTTTCCAAACTAATGAAGTGGGGTTATCGTAAAAAGAGGAGCGTCTTCTGTAAACATGGCCGGATAAAACCATCGGCCAAAAATTCAAGATTGGCGCTAGTTCATATTTCGATATGATAACGATCCGCCGATTGGAATCAGATCTGAAGCTTTTAAAACAACGTGTTGGAGATGTGAACCAGAGTCAAAGTCCTGTTGTTGGAACTGCTGTTGACGACCGATCTTCTGATCTTCAAAGTTTAAGGTGTTCTCTTGATATGAAGGATATCCAGTTGCAGATCGCTCGAGATGGGATGTTAGAGAGAGAAAATCGATTACAACTTCTTCAATCTGAGGTGTCTTCTCTTCAGGCCAAATATAGAAAGGTGTTGACCGATGTAATTCCTTTTGTTCATCATCTAACTAAAATGAATCCTCGTGCTGGCAAATCTCTTGTTGATGAAGCTGCTGGTGAAGACTTTGATATTTATAAGTTGTGCCCGGATTCTTCATCCGGGTCATGATTCCGGCTACTGCAGCCGTTGTATTTAGATTTGTATGAACGGGGGGTTATTACCCTTTCCTTTTGTGATATGTTATGTTTTTTAGTCTTGGCAGGCGTCCCCACCATTTTAATATTTCAGGCCTTTACTTCAAATAGTGCACTTTTATTGGAAAATAATAGAATGTTTATTCATTTGTTCTTAAAAATTTCTTTTTTTTGTTTTTTTTTTCAACAATAAAACTTACGCAGGTTTGTTGCGTTCCATGTTCAGCTAACGGGTTTGTCATCCGTTGTGGAGAGCTTGTAAGCGCCATTCCCGATGACTGTATCAATCTTATATGGTCCTTCCCATGTTGGCCCCATCTTTCCTTGGTATTCTACTTGACTTGCGCTATTGAGTCGGAGGACATAGTCGCCAACCTTAAAGCTGTCTGGGTGGACTCTTTTGTTATAGTATTTCTCAATTCTTTGCTTGTACGTGGCCTCCCTAATGGATGCGATTTCTCTTCTTTCTTCTAGGAGGTCCAGATTGACACGCATTTCTGTATCGTTGTCTTCTTCCTTTATGTTCAACGTGCGACATGTCAAAACTTGTATTTCTGCTGGTAGGACAGCTTCTTCTGATCCAAATGCTAGTGAAAATGGAGTTTCTCCGTTGCTTTGTTTTTGCGTTGTACGATGTGCCTAGAGTACTAATGGCAACTCATCTACCCAGCCGTTGTGGCTGCGACCTAATCTTTTCTCCATTCCTTTTACTATTTGCTTGTTTATCGCCTCTACTTGCCCATTACCTTGAGGGTGGTACACGGATGTGAAAGATTGTGTTATATTTAGTCTATTGCACATCTCCGGGAACGTGCCTTCTGCAAATTGCTTTCCGTTGTCTGAAACGATTATTTGTGATAGTCCGAACCGATATATTATGTATTCCGAGACGAAGTTCTCGATTGCTTTTCCGTTTATTGTTGCCACTGGTTTGGCTTCTACCCATTTTGTAAAATAATCAATTGCCACAATTAAAAATTTTACCTTTCCTGGTGCCTTTGGTAATGGCCCTACTATATCGATTCCCCATTTTGTGAAAGGCCACGCGGACGTTACTGATGTCATGTCGTGTTTTGGTAACCTGGGGACGTTTACGTGTAACTAGCATGCTTCGCAGTTTTGCAGTAACTTGGTTGCGTCTCGGTGCATTGTTAGCCAAAAATACCCCAGGCGCAGCGCCTTCGTCGTGACTGACCTGGGTCCTGCATCTAATCCGCAGATTCCTTCATGGATTTCAAAGATTATTGTCTCTGCCTGCTTGGGTCCTACGCAGCGGAGCCATGGGTTCAGAAATGCCTTCTTATAAAGATTTCCTTCCATCAATTTATACCGTGGGGCCTTTATTCTGATATTTCTTGCCTCATTTTCATCTTCCGGGAGTATTCAACTTATCAAATATTCTGTTATCGGGGTCATCCAATTTTTGCCTTCTTCCTTGACAAGGTCATGCACTTGTTTCTCATATATTGATCTTTCTTTTAAGACTTCTATCAGCACTTTCTTCCCTAGGTGATTGAATGTTAATGAAGCCAGTTTGCTTAGAGCGTCAGCCTTCTTATTTTGGTTTCTTCGTATATGTTCGATGCTGAAACTTCCAAATTGTTCAATTAATTCTTTCGTTTTTTCCAAATATAGCTTTATTGTTTCCCCTTTGGCTTCGTATTCTCCCTTCACCTGGTTGGCTACTAGCTGGGAATCTACAAATGCTTTGATGCTTCTGATCTTCATATCTTTAGCTAGATTTAACCCGGCTATCAGTGCCTCATATTCTGCTTCATTGTTTGTTGTATCAAACTCAAATCTTAGGGCGTATGTGTATTCTTTCTGATCTGGGCTTATTAGCCGGATTCCAGCTCCACAACCCTCCGAGCTTGATGCTCCATCTGTATATAGTTCCCAGGTTTCAGAATCCACCTCCCAGTTACTACAAATGACGTGGAGTGGGTCACTGAACTTCCTGTTTCCTTGATTTCGGTGATGAAGTCTGCCTTGCTCTGTACTCGATATCATAGGCTCCCAATTCGATTGCCCATTTTGCCATTCTCCCAGACTTTTCGGGCTTCGTTAATATCTGTCGTGATGGTTTATCTGAAAGTACCACATTGGGTGTCCTTGAAAGTACCTGCGTAGTCTTCTTGCTGCATGGACGAGGGCTAACACGAGCTTTTCCATTTCTGGGTAGTTTACTTCTGCTCCTTGTAATATCCTGTTTACAAAGTAAATTGGCATTTGCTTCTTGTCCCTTTCCGTAATTAGCACCGCGCTGACACACTCCGTGGAGGCTGCGAGGTATATAAACAAGGTTTCTCCTTTCTTAGGGGATGTTAGAGTGGGTAGCTCTGCTATGTGCTTCTTCATTTGTTCAAATGCTTCATCGACCTCTTTGGTCCATTCAAAACCTTTCTTTGCCCCGCAACTCTTTAATGTTTTAAAAAAAGGCAGTTGTTTGTCAGCTCCTTTTGAAAGGAAGCGACTCAATGCTGCGAGTTTTCCGTTTAAACTTTGAACTTCCTTTACTGTCTTCGGGGCTGGGAGTTCAATTATCTTGTTTACCTTTGATGGGTTCGCTTGGATTCCCTTATTTGTTATGTAGTATCCTAGGAATTTCCCGGCTTCCATTCCAAAAGAACATTTCTTAGGGTTGAGCTTCATATTTATCCCTCGCAGGGTGTTGATTGTCTCTTGGATGTCTGCGAGTAGTTCTTCCTCCGTTCTGCTTTTAATGACCATGTCGTCTACGTAGACCTCTAGGTTCCGCCCGATTTGCTTATGGAAAGCCTTATCTACGAGCCGCTGGTAAGTTGCTCCTGCGTTCTTTAGCCCGAATGGCATCTTTGTGTAACAGAATGTTCCTTTGCTTGTGTGAAAAGATGTTTTCTCCTCATCCTCTTTGGCCATTTGTATTTGATGGTATCCCTTGTAGGCGTCTAGGAAGCATTTCCATTTGTGCTCCGCTAGAGATTCTACTTTCCAATCTATCTCTGGTAATGGATAGCAGTCTTTTGGGCATGCTTTATTTATATCTGTGAAGTCTACGCACATTCTCCAGCCTCCGTCCCCCTTTTTTACCATGACCGGGTTTGCAATCCACGTATCTCTTATGATTCCTGCTTTTACCAATTCCTCTACCTCTTTACATACTGCCTCGTCTCTTTAATATGATAGGCTTCGCTTCTTTGGCCGTACTGGTTCCATGTTTTTTCTTTCATTCAGCCTATGTTCCGTGACGAAAGTATTTCCCCCTAGGGTGAGTGTTCTAGGGACCCCTGTCATATCCGCATATTCCCATGCGAAAATATCGATATTTTGCTGTAACAGTTTTTGTAACTTCTTTTTGAAATCTTATGGTAACCCCTTCCCTATGACTATCATTTGATCAGGAAAAGCTGGGTTTACAAGTACCTTGTCACTGTCTTGTGCTTTATCAGTCTGAGTGGGTCATTCTTCTTCTTCAGGTGTTTCCTTTGTCTTTTTAACCTCGCTTACTTGCTTTGTCTAATCGTAACTTGATTTTATCATTCCTACTTCTGCGCTTGTCTGGAATAATACCATGGCGTGAATCATAGAGGACACCATTTCCATTCGTTGAATTGCTGGTCTTCCCAGGAGGGGGTTGTGTGGTGAGGGTGCTCGTACTACCATGAAGTCTAGGGTTTCCGTTCGAGAAAACGGAGGATCCCCTAAGGTGACGTCTAGATCTATTTCCCCCAGGGGCCACACGCGGTCTCTGGCGAATCCTGCGAGTGGGCCTGTGGGTTTTGTCATTCTTGCCTTGATTGCTTTCGGTAATTGCAAGGAGCAGTGTTCATATATTATGTCGCATTCGCTTCCATTATCGATATACACCCTTCTTACCGAGATGTTGAATATCTGGGCTTGTATGATTAACGGATCTTTGCTGGCTTTTACATTTCCCAGGGCAGGAAAACACAGATCTCTTGATGGGATTTATGAGTCTTCTGGATCCTTTCGTTTGGCGGTTGCTTTACTGATTTCTGTGCCGGCGTACATTTCGGGGGTTGGGCCTCGCAGTAGGGAATCTAAAATGTGCTTTAATTGTATTTTTAAGGAGAGAAAAAATTCTAGGTTTTTAACCTTTTCGGAGTAATATGTGATGGTAGAGAGCGGCGGTCCCGCGGATGGCGCCAATTGTTTGTACAACCGATTAGGTTAAGTGATTTAAGGTTTGTTAAGTGATTTGGTGGCGATTCCCTGTTGGTAGGAGTGTTCCTCCCTTGTACGCCGATTTAAGTGTGTCTTGGATATTTAGGGTTTTTCCCTCATGATGCCCTTTTATAGTGGCTTTCTTGGAGGGTCAGCCTGCATACGCGGCTTTGACTTCCTTATCTTTAGCAACAATCTCCTTTATTTAAGGAAACGATATGATGATATCTTTCTCGTACTTATCTTCTTTGACCCAGGCTGCGTATTACCTCCGTAGTATCCTGGGTACTTTCCTAATCTGTAGCCTTCCTGGGTGTTATCCTGGGTTGGAAATGTTCTGCGTGGTAGCGGGTACGTCATCAAGCCCCCAGACTAATATATGATATGCCAAGATCATATTGTTAGTCTCTGCCAAAAAATCATCCCCTACATCCTTGGGTGCCGGCTGTCTTCTAGAAGGTCTCAGAAGGGGTAATTTTGGAACAAAAATGCAATCTTAATGGGCCTTCTTTTGAATCGATGGTAGTGCGTCTCGTATCTCGATATAAGTTGGACGGCAGATCTGGCTTTGTTGTGGAGTACTTATCTTTGTGAGAGCCGTCTTTCCATTGCTTTTCTAAACTTTCCAAACTAATGAAGTGGGGTTATCGTAAAAAGAGGAGCGTCTTTTGTAAACATGGCCGGATAAAGACCATCGGCCAAAAATTCAAGATTGGCGCTAGTTCATATTTCGATATGATAAAGATCCGCCGATTGGAATCAGATCTGAAGCTTTTAAAACAACGTGTTGGAGATGTGAACCAGAGTCAAAGTCCTGTTGTTGAAACTGCTGTTGACGACCGATCTTCTGATCTTCAAAGTTTAAGGTGTTCTCTTGATATGAAGGATATCCAGTTGCAGATCGCTCGAGATGGGATGTTAGAGAGAGAAAATCGATTACAACTTCTTCAATTTGAGGTGTCTTCTCTTCAGGCCAAATATAGAAAGGTGTTGACCGATGTAATTCCTTTTGTTCATCATCTAACTAAAATGAATCCTCGTGCTGGCAAATCTCTTGTTGATGAAGCTGCTGGTGAAGACTTTGATATTTATAAGTTGTGCCCGGATTCTTCATCCGGGTCATGATTCCGGCTACTGCAGCCGTTGTATTTAGATTTGTATGAACGGGGGGTTATTACCCTTTCCTTTTGTGATATGTTATGTTTTTTAGTCTTGGCAGGCGTCCCCACCATTTTAATATTTCAGGCCTTTACTTCAAATAGTGCACTTTTATTGGAAAATAATAGAATGTTTATTCATTTGTTCTTAAAAATTTCTTTTTTTTGTTTTTTTTTTCAACAATAAAACTTACGCAGGTTTGTTGCGTTCCATGTTCAGCTAACGGGTTTGTCATCCGTTGTGGAGAGCTTGTAAGCGCCATTCCCGATGACTGTATCAATCTTATATGGTCCTTCCCATGTTGGCCCCATCTTTCCTTGGTATTCTACTTGACTTGCGCTATTGAGTCGGAGGACATAGTCGCCAACCTTAAAGCTGTCTGGGTGGACTCTTTTGTTATAGTATTTCTCAATTCTTTGCTTGTACGTGGCCTCCCTAATGGATGCGATTTCTCTTCTTTCTTCTAGGAGGTCCAGATTGACACGCATTTCTGTATCGTTGTCTTCTTCCTTTATGTTCAACGTGCGACATGTCAAAACTTGTATTTCTGCTGGTAGGACAGCTTCTTCTGATCCAAATGCTAGTGAAAATGGAGTTTCTCCGTTGCTTTGCTTTGGCGTTGTACGATGTGCCTAGAGTACTAATGGCAACTCATCTACCCAGCCGTTGTGGCTGCGACCTAATCTTTTCTCCATTCCTTTTACTATTTGCTTGTTTATCGCCTCTACTTGCCCATTACCTTGAGGGTGGTACACGGATGTGAAAGATTGTGTTATATTTAGTCTATTGCACATCTCCGGGAACGTGCCTTCTGCAAATTGCTTTCCGTTGTCTGAAACGATTATTTGTGATAGTCCGAACCGATATATTATGTATTCCGAGACGAAGTTCTCGATTGCTTTTCCGTTTATTGTTGCCACTGGTTTGGCTTCTACCCATTTTGTAAAATAATCAATTGCCACAATTAAAAATTTTACCTTTCCTGGTGCCTTTGGTAATGGCCCTACTATATCGATTCCCCATTTTGTGAAAGGCCACGCGGACGTTACTGATGTCATGTCGTGTTTTGGTAACCTGGGGACGTTTACGTGTAACTAGCATGCTTCGCAGTTTTGCAGTAACTTGGTTGCGTCTCGGTGCATTGTTAGCCAAAAATACCCCAGGCGCAGCGCCTTCGTCGTGACTGACCTGGGTCCTGCATCTAATCCGCAGATTCCTTCATGGATTTCAAAGATTATTGTCTCTGCCTGCTTGGGTCCTACGCAGCGGAGCCATGGGTTCAGAAATGCCTTCTTATAAAGATTTCCTTCCATCAATTTATACCGTGGGGCCTTTATTCTGATATTTCTTGCCTCATTTTCATCTTCCGGGAGTATTCAACTTATCAAATATTCTGTTATCGGGGTCATCCAATTTTTGCCTTCTTCCTTGACAAGGTCATGCACTTGTTTCTCATATATTGATCTTTCTTTTAAGACTTCTATCAGCACTTTCTTCCCTAGGTGATCGAATGTTAATGAAGCCAGTTTGCTTAGAGCGTCAGCCTTCTTATTTTGGTTTCTTCGTATATGTTCGATGCTGAAACTTCCAAATTGTTCAATTAATTCTTTCGTTTTTTCCAAATATAGCTTTATTGTTTCCCCTTTGGCTTCGTATTCTCCCTTCACCTGGTTGGCTACTAGCTGGGAATCTACAAATGCTTTGATGCTTCTGATCTTCATATCTTTAGCTTGATTTAACCCGGCTATCAGTGCCTCATATTCTGCTTCATTGTTTGTTGTATCAAACTCAAATCTTAGGGCGTATGTGTATTCTTTCTGATCTGGGCTTATTAGCCGGATTCCAGCTCCACAACCCTCCGAGCTTGATGCTCCATCTGTATATAGTTCCCAGGTTTCAGAATCCACCTCCCAGTTACTACAAATGACGTGGAGTGGGTCACTGAACTTCCTGTTTCCTTGATTTCGGTGATGAAGTCTGCCTTGCTCTGTACTCGATATCATAGGCTCCCAATTCGATTGCCCATTTTGCCATTCTCCCAGACTTTTCGGGCTTCGTTAATATCTGTCGTAATGGTTTATCTGAAAGTACCACATTGGGTGTCCTTGAAAGTACCTGCGTAGTCTTCTTGCTGCATGGACGAGGGCTAACACGAGCTTTTCCATTTCTGGGTAGTTTACTTCTGCTCCTTGTAATATCCTGTTTACAAAGTAAATTGGCATTTGCTTCTTGTCCCTTTCCGTAATTAGCACCGCGCTGACACACTCCGTGGAGGCTGCGAGGTATATAAACAAGGTTTCTCCTTTCTTAGGGGATGTTAGAGTGGGTAGCTCTGCTATGTGCTTCTTCATTTGTTCAAATGCTTCATCGACCTCTTTGGTCCATTCAAAACCTTTCTTTGCCCCGCAACTCTTTAATGTTTTAAAAAAAGGCAGTTGTTTGTCAGCTCCTTTTGAAAGGAAGCGACTCAATGCTGCGAGTTTTCCGTTTAAACTTTGAACTTCCTTTACTGTCTTCGGGGCTGGGAGTTCAATTATCTTGTTTACCTTTGATGGGTTCGCTTGGATTCCCTTATTTGTTATGTAGTATCCTAGGAATTTCCCGGCTTCCATTCCAAAAGAACATTTCTTAGGGTTGAGCTTCATATTTATCCCTCGCAGGGTGTTGATTGTCTCTTGGATGTCTGCGAGTAGTTCTTCCTCCGTTCTGCTTTTAATGACCATGTCGTCTACGTAGACCTCTAGGTTCCGCCCGATTTGCTTATGGAAAGCCTTATCTACGAGCCGCTGGTAAGTTGCTCCTGCGTTCTTTAGCCCGAATGGCATCTTTGTGTAACAGAATGTTCCTTTGCTTGTGTGAAAAGATGTTTTCTCCTCATCCTCTTTGGCCATTTGTATTTGATGGTATCCCTTGTAGGCGTCTAGGAAGCATTTCCATTTGTGCTCCGCTAGAGATTCTACTTTCCAATCTATCTCTGGTAATGGATAGCAGTCTTTTGGGCATGCTTTATTTATATCTGTGAAGTCTACGCACATTCTCCAGCCTCCGTCCCCCTTTTTTACCATGACCGGGTTTGCAATCCACGTAGGGTATGTGGCTTCTCTTATGATTCCTGCTTTTACCAATTCCTCTACCTCTTTACATACTGCCTCGTCTCTTTAATATGATAGGCTTCGCTTCTTTGGCCGTACTAGTTCTATATTTTTTCTTTAATTCAGCCTATGTTCCGTGACGAAAGTATTTCCCCCTAGGGTGAGTGTTCTAGGGACCCCTGTCATATCCGCATATTCCCATGCGAAAATATCGATATTTTGCTGTAACAGTTTTTGTAACTTCTTTTTGAAATCTTATGGTAACCCCTTCCCTATGACTATCATTTGATCAGGAAAAGCTGGGTTTACAAGTACCTTGTCACTGTCTTGTGCTTTATCAGTCTGAGTGGGTCATTCTTCTTCTTCAGGTGTTTCCTTTGTCTTTTTAACCTCGCTTACTTGCTTTGTCTAATCGTAACTTGATTTTATCATTCCTACTTCTGCGCTTGTCTGGAATAATACCATGGCGTGAATCATAGAGGACACCATTTCCATTCGTTGAATTGCTGGTCTTCCCAGGAGGGGGTTGTGTGGTGAGGGTGCTCGTACTACCATGAAGTCTAGGGTTTCCGTTCGAGAAAACGGAGGATCCCCTAAGGTGACGTCTAGATCTATTTCCCCCAGGGGCCACACGCGGTCTCTGGCGAATCCTGCGAGTGGGCCTGTGGGTTTTGTCATTCTTGCCTTGATTGCTTTCGGTAATTGCAAGGAGCAGTGTTCATATATTATGTCGCATTCGCTTCCATTATCGATATACACCCTTCTTACCGAGATGTTGAATATCTGGGCTTGTATGATTAACGGATCTTTGCTGGCTTTTACATTTCCCAGGGCAGGAAAACACAGATCTCTTGATGGGATTTATGAGTCTTCTGGATCCTTTCGTTTGGCGGTTGCTTTACTGATTTCTGTGCCGGCGTACATTTCGGGGGTTGGGCCTCGCAGTAGGGAATCTAAAATGTGCTTTAATTGTATTTTTAAGGAGAGAAAAAATTCTAGGTTTTTAACCTTTTCGGAGTAATATGTGATGGTAGAGAGCGGCGGTCCCGCGGATGGCGCCAATTGTTTGTACAGCCGATTAGGTTAAGTGATTTAAGGTTTGTTAAGTGATTTGGTGGCGATTCCCTGTTGGTAGGAGTGTTCCTCCCTTGTACGCCGATTTAAGTGTGTCTTGGATATTTAGGGTTTTTCCCTCATGATGCCCTTTTATAGTGGCTTTCTTGGAGGGTCAGCCTGCATACGCGGCTTTGATTTCCTTATCTTTAGCAACGATCTCCTTTATTTAAGGAAACGATATGATGATATCTTTCTCGTACTTATCTTCTTTGACTCAAGCTGCGTATAACCTCCGTAGTATCCTGGGTACTTTCTGTAGCCTTCCTGGGTGTTATCCTGGGTTGGAAATGTTCTGCGTGGTAGCGGGTACGTCATCACTTAATATTTGTCGCTAGAGTTCGACTGATGTTCACCACCCTGAATTTATACTATGACTTCATCACCATCCAACAGGTTTCCATAAATTATTATTCTTACAGACCCCAGATATTAAACCAAATTCACATCATATTTTTTGTTTTGTCTTAAATTCTTTCCCTTTTTACTTGCAGTTGAGCAAACACAATTGTCAACATCAATGACACAACGATCACCAACGTCAAATGGGTGTTTCACAAACACGAACAGCATGGATTCCAAGGTTGACTTAGCAGAGCTCCCAAATGTGAAAACAGCAAGTAAGAACTGAGATGAGATGAAAAGCAACACTTCGGTTTTAACAATACCCATGAGTATTACCCAAAGGATCACGAGTACTACTACCAAGAGCCCGGTAACAAACTTGTTTAATTCCTTTATGGCTTCTTTTATGTCATTTAAAGAATGCTCCAGAAATTTGCTCTTCATATACATGCTCACCTGAAAACCAAGATGATATTTCAAGGGAATGAAATAACTTTTACATCAAAATCTGATATTTATAATCGAATGGTTAAAGTTTGACAGAGTAAGTACCACCCCATTTTGAAAGGACTTCTTGTTAATTCTTCCACTTTCCTCTGCTCCTCCTAAGAATGAAAACGCCAAATCCGCCTCCTCTTTGATCATAAAACGCCTAAGATCTTCCTCTTCAATGTACCTAGTTCATATGAAAATATGATGACATATAGAACTTATAGATGACATCAGGAATAATGGACTACTCTTGAACAAATAGAACTTATAGATGACATCAGGAATAATGGACTACTCTTGAACAAATAGAACTTATAGATGACATCATGAATAATACTGATGACATATAGAACTTATAGATGACATCAGGAATAATACTACTCTTGAACAAATAGAACTTATAGATGACATCAGGAATAATGGACTACTCTTGAACAAATAGAACTTATAGATGACATCATGAATAATACTGATGACATATAGAACTTATAGATGACATCAGGAATAATACTACTCTTGAACAAATAGAACTTATAGATGACATCAGGAATAATGGACTACTCTTGAACAAATAGAACTTATAGATGACATCATGAATAATACTGATGACATATAGAACTTATAGATGACATCAGGAATAATACTACTCTTGAACAAATAGAACTTATAGATGACATCAGGAATAATGGACTACTCTTGAACAAATAGAACTTATAGATGACATCATGAATAATACTGATGACATATAGAACTTATAGATGACATCAGGAATAATGGACTACTCTTGAACAAATAGAACTTATAGATGACATCAGAATAATGGCTACTTTCACAAACACGAACAGCATGGATTCCAAGGTTGACTTAGCAGAGCTCCCAAATGTGAAAACAGCAAGTAAGAACTGAGATGAGATGAAAAGCAACACTTCGGTTTTAACAATACCCATGAGTATTACCCAAAGGATCACGAGTACTACTACCAAGAGCCCGGTAACAAACTTGTTTAATTCCTTTATGGCTTCTTTTATGTCATTTAAAGAATGCTCCAGAAATTTGCTCTTCATATACATGCTCACCTGAAAACCAAGATGATATTTCAAGGGAATGAAATAACTTTTACATCAAAATCTGATATTTATAATCGAATGGTTAAAGTTTGACAGAGTAAGTACCACCCCATTTTGAAAGGACTTCTTGTTAATTCTTCCACTTTCCTCTGCTCCTCCTAAGAATGAAAACGCCAAATCCGCCTCCTCTTTGATCATAAAACGCCTAAGATCTTCCTCTTCAATGTACCTAGTTCATATGAAAATATGATGACATATAGAACTTATAGATGACATCAGGAATAATGGACTACTCTTGAACAAATAGAACTTATAGACTAATAATCTTACTTGTTCCCGGGTCGAGCTACATTTCTAAATATATGATGACCTGCAGCTATAGCTTCCCATTCATTGGTAATAACTCTGTTGTTTTCCTCATCCGGGTTCATCGTATCTTCACTTTCATCCAGTGTATTATTAGGAAGTGGTAAAGCAGACTTCGACGCGATTTCAATTAACAAACTCATTGTCCAAGCAGATACGCTTTCACGTTTCATCCCCACGTTTAAATTTAATGCCTTCTCGCTCACTACCCTAGAACTCTGAACGATTTCTGAACTCTCAAAAAACGGTGGCCCTGAAAGGGTGTGAAGTATATATCGATGGAACAAATTTTCCTGAATCCTTTCGAAGAATCTTTTCTCATAAAACGACGCATATAAAAAACTTACAACTATAGTTCTAAGTATCCACGCACCAGCAACAACTAGTGTCGAGGCAACCCCCCTCGTTATATAATTCAAAACCTTGGTCGTGTCTCTTGATCTATCGACCCCTCGATTAATCAAGAGCACCCATGTTATTAGAATCAAACCTAACCAAATAAAAATCTGAAAGCTCTTAAGTGCGGTTTTAGCAAAATACAGAACACATTTTCTAAGTAAGAAACCAAATTCAATCAAGAAAATTATAATATTCATTAACCACTCTGAAAATAAACGGCCACAGAATATTGCTAATCCTAAACCACACCATTTCCATAATTCTAAACTCCAAATCTTTTTATCCTCTAGTTTTTTCGTAGTTACACTTAGAATTAAAACCAATGTAATGAAAACAAATAAACTGAACTCGATAATAAACAGAACCTTTATTTTCATAAGTTTTTTTTGTGTACGAGAACGAACACGAGCATACACCTCATCATCATCATTCGCTTCGTCTTGTGATGCCCTTAAAGGTGTTATAGGAGAAGAGGCGGCTTTCGGGCTTTCTATGTTTTCAAAAGGAGAAGCAGTTACGCTTACTTTATCGATATTATCGGTTTCACTTTCACTAGGAATTGCTGGTTCAATGAAGCTACATTTTCTCCTCGATCTAAGACCTGAATCTTGGTCATGATGTACATGAACTTCCTCTATATTAGAAATGGAAATTTTGGAGTCAGTACCAGGAGGAATCTGTACTATGACTTCATCAATATCCATCTTCATTTCCATCAATATACTTTCTTGGATTCTATTTCCTTTTCTATTACTCCTTATTTGTGAAATAAAACACAATACTGAATCCAGAGAGTAAAAGTCAACGGTTCAAGACATATTACAACCAAATCAATTATATAATAAAGAGTTAATTACATTTTTCGTCCCTGTGGTTTGTACCAGATTTCACAGACCATCCCTTAGTACGCGAAATTACATGTATCGTCCCTGAGTTTGGAATTCTGTTAACAAGTTTGGTCCAGCCCACTGACAGACGTTAAGTTGGTGTCATGTGACTTGCATGCTAAGGGTATAATTGTCATTTCACTTATCATCAATACCAACACCACCGTAAACTCCCCCCACATGTCACACCAAACACACACCACCATCTCCTTTTGATCTCATCATCTCAATCTTTTTAATCACACACACAAAACACAAACACACTTTTTCTTTCTTAAAATAATCATGGCCAAACCCATGTCAGTTCACTTAACAAACCCACTTCTGGGAAATTTAACAAACCCACTTCTCAACACCACTTCTGGGAAATTTCAGTTCACTTAACAAACCCACTTCTGGGAAATTTAACAAACCCACTTCTCAACACCACTTCTGGGAAATTTACAGTTCACTTAACAAACCCATGTCAGTTAATATTACCACCTGATAATTACCTTGCTACTTATTCCAAGAAAATTACTGGAAAGATTGTTGAAAACAAGATTGGTGAAATTAATGGGATTAAAGTTAGGGCTTTTTATCAGTGGTGGGGTATAACTGGAATTAAAATTAGTGGTGATGATTTGGTTTTTGAAGTTGGAATGGTTACTGCTAAATATCCTTCATTATCTGGGTTTTTGATTTTGGCCCCTCATTAACTGTTAATTGTGTGTGTAAACTGTAAAGTTTGTATCTTTAATTGTTAGATATTCTGGGTTGGTGTTTTATATACATAAAGAAATCCATAACCACCACCGTCACAACCACCACTTTCATGTGGAGAAGTCTCCGGGGAGCAAATGTCGGTCTAAACTTCGATCGTCGCCTAAACCATTACTTCTTTAATTCCCGATCTAAACTTCGATGTGTTGGAAAATGTTGTTTTTACTTTTCCTTTCTAGGTTTCAATAACAATTGGATCTCGTTTATTGATTACATAGTTTAAGTGGGTTTGTAGAGATAATAAAGTGGATTGAGAAATCGGTATTTGGTTGTTATTGTAAATTTTGTTTGTTCAAAAGAAGAAGAAAAAGAATACGAAGATGATGGTGGGTTTGTTTCAGGAGATCCTTACTCGAGTTTCTTACCTTCCTGGACGTTAATGGAATCGAATGGTGGTGGCTAGACGTCGGAGAAGCAGCAGCGGCGGCGGCAGGCGGCGGAGCAGCAGCAGGAGCGGCGAAGCAGTGGTGGTGAGGAGATATTTGGTGTTTAGGGTTGAAGAGGAGCCTTAGGTGTTGATGGGGGTGGCTGCCGGATTCTTTTTCTGGTGGAAAAGGTGGCGGCAGAAGGTGGTGATGCTGCAGGGGGGGTGGCCGGCGGTTGGAAGAGAGGGAGAGAGGTAGGGGAAGATGAATAGTTGTTTGGGGGTTTTTATGAAGAAGAAGATTATGATGGTTATTTATATAAAGCGAACTGACCATTATACCCTCGGTGTGCCAGTCATGTGACCCCTTTTTTAACGTCCGTTTGGGTCTTGGACCAAATATGTTAACGGAGTTCCATACTTAGGGATGAAAGACGTAATTTCGTATACTCAGGGATGATCCTTGAAAGTGGGGCAAACCACAGGGACGAAAAATGTAATTAACTCTATAATAAATAAAGAACGAAATGCATTTTTGTTCCCTGTGTTATCACCTCATTTGTAAGAATCGTCCAAACTTATGCCAAGTGGCGTTTTTGGTCACTGTGATATCAACTTAGTGGCGATCTCAGTCCAAGCAGATGGATCCTTCTATTTTCAACCGTTAAGGACATCATGTGCCCCTCACGTGAGGGGCAATATTGTCTTTTCATATAAACAAGGACTATTCTTGCAACTCACCCAAATACATATATCATCATCATCAAATCACTGTGTGTATGTGTATGTATATCATTATTCAAACAATCTATATATATATATAGGGTAGAGATCCAGAAAGAATGTTCTTATGAAAAGAAGGGGAAGAAGGTTCGATTTTGATTTTTTTTTAACTTGTTTTTTTGATTATTTTTCTTTTTTTTTCACTTTTTTCATTCTTTGTTTAATTAACTCAATCCATAAAAAAAATTAAAAAAAAAATTTCTAACCCGAGTTAGTGAGCTATACATATAAGGGTACGGTACGGGCTTCGCCCTTAAGGATATTAATAAGGGGTAGCTGGTGGGAGTGATAGGTCATAGAGGGTAATAGGTCATAGGGGGTGATCGGTGATGGGTGATCTACCTAACGGGCTTCGCCCTTAGCCATCTTGGCTCTGTCATAGACTGGGAGGCTTCGCCTATTTTTTGAAATTTTTTAATTTGTTTTTATGGAACTAGTTAATTTAAGAGAGGATGAAAAAACAAAAACGAACCTTCTCCCCCTTCTCTCCTTAAGGTACCTTCTCATTTGATCCCTATCCTATATATATATATATATATATATATATATATATATTATTACATCACCATCGCCCGCCACGCGAACCACCACCACAACTGCCGGCAACACACCGTCACTATTATTCTCCTTCCTCCTCTCCACTTTCACTGTCACTGTCACTGTCACTCTTGTCTTATATACTTACTCCTTTTACTCCTATCTATATCACATACAAGATCTGAATTGTGTACTCAATCTCACCATAGCTACGGTGATGGCTACCGATGATGATGATGTTAGGGTGATGACGGTGGTAATCTCTTTTATTTTTTACAATCAACTTTCGGCAACCCGCTTACCGTGATGGATATAGATCTATGCATGAATGACCCAATTATTGATGCGTGAACATGTATTGGGATTAAGGTTTGTGAATTTGAGGTTTTTTGCTGTTGTTGTTTTGGATTAAGATTTGATTATAAATATAAATTGATGAATTTGTTGTAGATATTTATGTTAGAATTGAATCCATGGTTGTTGTTGATAATGAATGGATGATTTTGGAGATGATGAAGACTGCAAAAGTAAAGAAAATAGGTTGAGAAGAGAGATAAAGAATACCTACTTATAATATATGTAAGTGATTTGATGATGATGATGATATATGTATTTGGGTGAGTTGCAAGAATAGTCTTCGTTTATATGCAAAGACAATATTGCCCCTCACGTGAGGGGCACATGATGTCCTTAACGGTAGAAAATAGACGGATCCGTCTGTTTGGACTGAGATCGCCACTAAGTTGATATCACAGTGACCAAAAGCGACTTTGCATAAGTTTGGACGATTCTTGCAAATGAGGTGATAACACAGGGACCAAAAATGCATTTTGTTCTAAAATAAAAAAGAAAAATGGTCTGATAGCTTCTTTTTTTCTTATATTTTTTTGGCTTATATCCATTTGTAAAATGAGCTTATAAATTAAAATCTGGTATTTGGATTAGCTTATAGAAATAAGTTGTTAAGCCACTAAGCTCTTTTTAGGTGTTTATGTTCCTTTTTTTATATTAGCTTATTGATGCAGGCCCAGGCCCAAGTATTGAAGAGCAAACCCTTTTGTACTTAGAATGTCAAGATAAAAAGAGGCCTTCACTAAAATGGGCATAACTTTTGCTACACAGCTCCGATTTCGACGTATGACCAGTCGAAACGACCGTTGGAAAGAGGAGCATCAAGCTGCAAACGCCATTTTCCATGAGTTATGGGCCTTTTTCTATGTTTTTCGGGTCTTTTTGGATTTTGTTTTCGTAATAACTTTCAACCCACTTGTAATTTAGGGCCCGTTCGAATTTTGCATGCTTATTTATATCGTTGTAAACATTGGGAAATGATCAGTTTTCAGATAATCAAAAAATCATTTTTCCCTAATCACATGTGTGTGTTTTAGTGTGAAATCCCTAAATTTCGGTATTCATTCTTGAATCAACGAATTTAGAAGAATTGCTTCTGGGTATTCTTAGAATCAACAGAATCAATTAACTATCTCATATTCCATCCGCGTCACTTATGTTGATAAAATGACATAAAAAGACATATTTACATATATGTATCTGGTTTGTTTGTGTTAGTTATAACAACATTTTTGATACATTTACATCGATGATGACTTATAATGTCTGTACTTTTTCAAATGATAAGTCCTAAAATAAAAATATACATTAATATCCACTAATACGTTCATCCTAACTGGAGATCTTTTACCATCATATCTCTAACCCACTCATGTATAAATTATATAAATCATCATTAGGGTGAGGGGCTAGAGATATATGTACTGATACAAAGAAATGAAAGTAATGAAACTTTAAATTTTGAAATATCCAGGGTTATGTAATGTAATTAACTCTTCTATAGATTAGCAAAGTTTGTCAGAGGGCGACATAGCAGCACCTTTTCAGTTAATATCCGGGCGTTCCGCTATTGGTGGCATAAAATGTAGGCACAAATAATATTACCCAAAATACAAACGTTCACAAATAAATTTCAAAAAATGAAACACTTACTATTCGTAACTTAGATTATGCTAATGTGTTAGATCATCTCCAATGAATGAAATATTAAACATCATTTAGCTGCCACATTATATCTTGAAAAATCCTTACAATTTTTGGGAATCCTTTCAAATGGAAGATATTTTATTGTAATTGGATTGGATGATTTGCTAATATAGTCATAATAAGACATCATATAAATTTGAAAATGCGGAGTGCACATCTATCTGAATTTATAATGACCTTAGGGGCACGAGGGTCCAGGGAAGCGCCCTTGGGAGCAGGGTCTAACGGGCAGAATCTCTGGTTGGGGTCGAGCTATGGTGAAAATCTCTGAAAAACTGTTATGATGGTGAGAACTTAATGAAAGTTTTTTATTCCCATTAAATTGATATGGTGAAAATCTCTCATGAGTTAAAATTTTAAAACTTGAGGGACTAATTTTGACGATTTAGAAACCTTTGGAAAACTGCCGAAGTGGGAGTTCGTGGCCTTAATATGACTAAAGAGATTTCTCTATATTGGCCATTATCTTCTTCTCATCTTCTGGTTTTTTTCTCTCAGATAAACATACACTGAAATTCTCAATTTCCAATTGTATCCAATTGAATAGTTTGTGTGAACCCTCAAATTTGTTTTAATCTGAAAGTGAACATACGTTTTCAAAAATTTCATAAATATCCGGTTTTGTTCGTTTTACTGAATATCCCCAACACCAAATCCATCAAACTTTTTAAGGTTATCTCCAATCATGCAAAATCTTTACATATCCTTACATTTTCACAAACAAACAAAAAAGCTAAGAGTTTCACAAACAAACAAAAAAAAGCTAAGGATATTCACAAACAAACAAAAAAGCTAAGATTTCACAAACAAACAAAAAAGCTAAGATTTCACAAACAAACAAAAAAGCTAAGAGTTTCACAAACAAACAAAAAAAGCTATAGGAAAACAAATCCTTAACTAAAGATTTTTAAGGATTTTAAAAAATAAAGCCATTGGAGATTGTCTTATTGATATAATAATTCAAGGAGAAGGTAGAAGTCGTTTTTGTAAAGTTAATTTCGATTCAGACGTGCTGGAGACAATTTTAACCAGCGATTTGCTGGACCTCCAACCCTCTTCTCATGGAAAATACCTTGAGATGAGAAACCCAAGACTCGAACCCGAGACCTTGGGAAAAACTCACATCCGAGACCCACATAGTGGATTTAGAAGATACTCCTGGTCAACCCACCTAAGTGGAGTAGATAACGATTTGTATACACATCGTGATGTGTTTATACTTTATATAATATCAAAATTGATTCAAATGAATTGAAGCAAATAAGTTGAACTTTTAGTAGTCTTTTGTGATACTCCACCAAATTAATCACCCACCACAGAGTGTGGACAAAAACCAACCAATTTTTATTATTGTGTTTAGAGTGCCAACAAAGAAAACTGTCAGGTAAAAAACTTTATTCTTGTAAGACACTTCACCAATACAATTCCTTAATTATTAACAATTCATTTCTTTACGTTGTATATATATTTTAGAATTTAAGAATCCATGTTATCTAATTCAGTAATTCATGTTATCTGGATAGTGAATCCATAGTAAGGACGATTTGCTGCGAGGAGTAAAAAGGTTAATAAGACCGAAAGAAGAATGCCTTTTTGAATAGAAGTGAGATGGTAGGAGATTTGGATCAAGGGAAGGTTTAATAAGAATGACCTAAAATTCTCATCCTACATTCGTATAGAGAAAAACATAACTTGATGTTTTTCGTATATAAATAAAAGTATTGTTGATGCTTAGTTAGTTCACTTTTCTTAGGAGAAAATTCTTAGAGAGTTGAAATGTGTTGGGTGAAAAGTGATGATGGAAGAATTAGAAAATGTTAAAAGTTGAACATCTCCTTACTTGTAATCTCGTGATTTTATTGCAGTGGATTAGGCTCATCGAGACGAACCAGATATATCCACGGACAGAACTATTAAGGGGCGAAGGAGGGTGTTAGCCCCCCCAAAATTGTGTAGCGTTACGCCGTTACCACTGAATTTATCTAGTTCACTTTAAAAGTTATATATACATTATAGTTTAGCCTTTCTAGTATCACCCTTTTCATACTAAAGAATACATAGCAAGTGACATCACTTGTGTGTGTTGTCAAGCCCACAATACATCCACATTGGAAAGATGATGTCAAGTTATATGTATTTTATGGTGTATTGGTGTGTGTGGGGGCGTATTTGGGCGGGGGAATAAGGCAGGTTTTCAAATAATGGCTTTGGCGGGAGTAGGGTGGCTAAGGTGGCAGGGTGTTTGAGAGGGGGAAATGCGCTTTGTGTTTGGCGGGAGATATATGTATGTTTTGTGTGTATGTATAGCCTTTAATTCAAAAAATCTTGAATAAAAGTTGGATTATAACATGAAACTAATTTGAATTATAATAAAACTCTTATTTTAAAAGGAAAAAGTAAGAATGTAATTAGGGTGGTAGTACGGATGTGTATAAGTTTACACTCAAGCATTTAATGCTAATTGTGTTCCCCATACCCCCTAGCCGCATGCTCTGTTTCTTGAACAGATGATACATACATATATATGTATTATATCTATACAAAAAGTACATTGCTTATGGGTAATATCAATGTGGATTTGACACCACTGTTCTTGAGTATTGAGATCTACAATTGATCCAATCAAGAAAGAGAAACACACCATCCATAGTTTTTCACACACAAATCTCTCCAAGTTTTTGAAACTCAAATTTCATGGATACCAACGAAACTTTGCTTGTGGAACAACTAGATGCTTCAAAAGATTTCATCAACATAAAGGTGAGGATAATCCGTCGTTGGATTAATCCCTGGCAGAGGCTTGAGATGGTGTTGGTTGACGAGAAGGTAACCCTATATGTTTTACTTTTGAGGATCATATCATAAATATAAAAAAACCACACAATCTCTTAGACTGTTTTCTCTTCTTTTTTTTATGTTATTTTATAGGGTGCAAAAATCCAGTGTACGGTAAAGAAAGAGTTGGTTCCTATCTTTGATAAGCAGATCAAAGAGGATACTGCGGTGATGATCAAGAGGTTTGGTGTTGGTGTGAATGATGACCCTTTTCCTGTTGTTAAACATAAGCTAAAGTGCAACTTTTACAAAAGTACAGAGGTGCAGCATGGTGTAACTTTTACTGGTCCTGCTTATGGATTCTCATTCTTGCCTTTCAATGAAATAACTGTCAAAAAAACTAGAGATAAAGATACCCTCAATATTGTTTAGTATGATTAATTTCTTAATAAACTTATACCAACACTATCAGATCTTAGTATAACACTGAAAGTTTATATGTTTGATTACTTTAGATGTCATTGGTTGTGTAAGTTGGTGTGGGAATCTGGAGGTGTTCAAGTCAGCAACAAAAACCTCAAAGAGGTTCAACTTGGAGTTGAAAGATTTGGAGTAAGTTTTCAAACATCTATGTTCCAGTTTTGTGTTTCTAAACTAAGTTGTGTGTTGTCAGGAAAACAAAATTGCAGGAAAAAGATAACATACTAAGATAATATTTCACACATGCTATTTAATGTTTTAGTTTTTATTGTTACATTTGATGTACTCTAAAGTAGTGTTAACTGACACCATGTAGTATACTATATAAGTGCATGTATATATATGTTAGTGAAAGTCTTTGTCAGTTGATATAAATGAGGAAAAAAACAGTTACAAACATATGGAATTTTCTTGAATGCACCAGTTTAACTGTCATATTGAATAGTTTGGTTGAACCAAATGAGTTAATATAAAATGATTGGTAACATTTAATGAGATCTATATTTGATGTACATTTATAGTGGTATAACACAACGCTGCACTTTGTGGAATGATTATGCTGTTCAATTTAATGACTTTGTGGAGAACAACAAATCTGAAGAGCATGTCATCACCATCATGCAACATGCCATCATAAACAAATGGAATGGTAAGTGCAAGGATTTGGATTTTCTTTTCTTTACCCATGCCATCAATGTAATAATTAATTTGGATTTACTTTTCTTTACCCAGAAAACTTAACTGTCCAAAGTGATAAGTTTGGTACAAGGATTTTCATAAATGAGGATATACAAGAAGCAAATGACTTTAGGAGGAGGTATGCATATTCAACATTATATATTTAATTGGTGTTAAATCTTGTGGATTCCTATATTGCCATTTATTTCTCTACAAATATTATTATGTTGATACTAAAGGAAGGAGCTGCTCAAACATCACATACAACTCTCTCAACACAAACTGTTTACCCAAATCGCTTAGAGTTTATCCTAAACAGTGATAAGAAACAATTGGATGAGGTTAGAGAAGCTGAAGAGGTAAATTTGCATGACCTCATACTAACTTATAAGCATATTACATATTATTTAATACATTTTTCATGTTGATATTGACTTTATTTGCAGACTGGAGAAGTTGTTGTTGTGGCCACAATAGCTATGCTTGAGCAGGAGTTTGGATGGTTCTTTATTGGTTGCAAAAAATGTCAAAGGAAAGTCATAAGCAAAATGGACTACTTGGAAGCTGCAGATGAAAGCGAACTCACTGATGAGCTTATCAATGCTCCAGCTGACAGTATCTGGTGTCGAAAAGAAAAAAAGATAGCAACAGAAGTTGGACCCAAGTAATACTGCATAATCATTTCACTTTATATTATATATATAGAGATATATATACAGTATGATAGTATCTTAGTATGATTTAGCAATTGTGTTATACATTTACGTTGTAACTTCAGGTTCAGAGTCACCATGAGAGTCCAAGACAGCACAGGCAGTGCATCTTTTGTGATGTGGGATAGAGATGTCCAGAAGCTACTTGGTTTAACTGCGCATGATATCCGTCAAAGACAACTGAACAATAATGATGATGAGAGTTACCCGCATGAACTTGAAGGGTTGCTAAATGTGAAAGTTGCATTTAAGATTCAAAATAGACAAATACAATTTGAAACACAAGGGCAGTGCTTATACTGTTAACAAGATGTGTGATGATGCTGATATCATTGGGGAGTTAGAAGATGAAGAAAACAACAATGAGGTACTCAATTAATGTGGTATTTGAAACTGTAATGATGGTACCCATTGATCCTATTGGCTATAATGAATATGAGAATATGCTAACATGTATATTATTGATGACTAGGTTGAACAACCGGAGGCCATGCCAGAGATTGTGTCAGCTGTTAAGCTTAATGAGGAGTCACAAGGTGGACCAGATTCGAAGGTATTTGTAATAGATCAATACTTGATTATGATTGAAAATTGTAACAAAATTAAATAATTCAAGCCTAATGTTTTCATAGTTGTTATGTGGTATCTTTGCAGGATGCTTTCTCGGTTACTGGCGATTCTTTAGCCGCCGAGATTGAAAAAGATAGTGAGACTAGTCCTTTGCAAAAGCGAGCTAATGACACTCCAGGTGTGGAATCAACAAGTAAGACTGGAAAAAGGATTCGCAAGGCGAATATCTGCTAGAACCCAGCACTCATCATTATGTTGAAAGTAATTGTCTTTTGAAACTGTGTAGATGTGATAAACGTATATCAATCTACTATGTTGTGTGTTTGAAACTGTGTTGATTATCAATCTCCGAACATATTCAGACTAAATGTCGGGTTTGTAATGTGTTGTGCTAAACTTATGTAATGTTCTAAACTTATGTTATGTACTAGACTTGTATGATGTGGTTGTTTTTCAGATTGGTTTTATGCTCAACTCAATTAGTTAAACACACACAAACACATTTGATGGTTACAGGTCTTAAAGACCCCGTATGACTTAATTAAAACTATGATGTATAATATTAGTAGGATAAAAAGTGAATTTAGGTTGTGGTTTTAGAGTTTTATATATCCATTTGTGGTGAGGTTTAGGCTTTTGTAATGTAATATTATATCATTATTGAATAAACAAATAAGAAACCTGTATATGTTTAGTATAAAAAAAAAGGTCATATTATTCAAATCCCATTGCATGCTTTATTTACCATTGCAAGTGAAAAACTAAACTTATAAGTTATTTAACCAATCATTTTGTAACACTGAACAAATACGTATACTTAGTATAACCAAACACGACAGAACATCAACAAACATAAAATAGCCACAAGTGACATACTAGAAGGCGAATGTCAACAACCCACAACATAAGTAGTGTAATATTACAAACCCAGTTAACAAAAGATATTGTACGTAGATTATACACATGCTACATATATTACAAATCCAAAATCAGCATGCGTTATATCGATACCATTATGTTTGATAATGGTCAAAAGAAAGATCGCCATCTGTAACATCCCAATCTTTTTAATTAACGGTTGACTAGAGTCGTTAAGTCAACATAACGTGTTCGTTAAGTTTATGGTAGATTTAATGCTTATATGTGGATAATGTGTTATGTGTGTGAGACTTGAATGTCTTATTGATTAATGTAGTAATGTGTTAAAGATGTAGTTATATGCTATTTGAGGTGTTCAAAGTGTAGAATGAGTTGTATATAGTCCCAATAGGTGTTTTGGGCTAATAATACGACTTTACGAAGCTTAGGGACCAATTTTGACATAGTGTGAAAGTCAAAAACGGGTTTAAGGTCCTAAGGATGATCATTAGTTGTTATTTGCTGATAATATTATCATTCCTCAAAGCCCTAGCCACCCCCTTGATCCCCATTAATTTCCTAAGCGAAAATCCATCAAAACGTGTGATTCAAGTGAAGTTTGATCAAGATCTCTCATCCTTGCTTTCATCTACAGGTAATATAGATGATTTCCCTTTGATTTGTGATCATAAGATTCGATCATATGGATCTTTCTTTTGGTCTCTAGGGTTGAGATTGATTTGATTATGTTTCATTGTCGATTATTGAGGTTTTCGGGTAATTTAATGTATTGTAATTGTATCTTCTTGTTCCTGGAACAAGTGATCATGTGAAATCATCATATGAGTCATATTTTGGGTGCATATGAGGTTTATAGGTCGTGATGGTTGCTATGGTCATCTGATGGTCAAAAATTGTTTGCAAAACTAAGGGTTTACTAGATCTGAAAATTTAGTAATATTGCAAAAATCATATCTCTTTCAATTAAAAGATTTATGAGATGAATCTTATATTTTTGAAAAGGGCTATGTGTCCTCTTGATTCGGTATGAACAATGATTCTTTTGATTTTGCCCAGATATGGGTGAAACATGTCCATTTACAGAAGTGGTCGGATTTAAGACGAATTCTGTAGGTCTGTTTTGCAGACGCCATAACTAATTCATTAAAGAACTTCAAGAGTCAAACTTTATATTTCTGGAAAGGTCTTTGAATTCCCTACATTTCATAAGAACTAAGTTTTGACTCATTTGGTCGTCTTGAGGTCGAAAAGTCGCCTGCAAGTGAAGGGCGCGAGTCAGTCTTTAGATTAAGACATTATGTTGTTTTATGTCTTATTCATTTATATGTAATTGATAGATTATGGACTTCGTGTTTTAGTAATGATCGATTACATGTTTTGGTGTTATATATATGTTTATATATGATGTTTGTTATGTATGTCATACAAGTACAAACATAATATATGTTAGGTTTCTTGTACATAAAGTACTTGGAAAATAACTAAGCATAGATGTTGTTGGTATTTAGTACTAACGAAGATAATCTTCGTTATATGGGCTGGGTTGCTAAGTTCGTAAGAACAAAGCCCAGCAGGCCCAATATCGATTTGAAACATATATAAACGAATGGAAACCCTAAATTGAGTATGCCAGTTCAGATTTAACACATCAAAAGCGACTAAGTTCGTTTCTAGCTTATAGAAAACGAAGATAGATCACATAAGGCCGATTATATTGATATAATTAGCAATATATACGATAACTAATCAAACTAGTTATCTCGTGAGGATTCCGCACTCACGACATAACAATAGACGATCTCGAGAGCGATCAGTAGCTATCGAGGGACTCACAAGTGGTATCAGAGCCATTCGATATCTTATCGAAGGGTTGAGATCGTTCGTTTGATTGTTATTTTCTCAATAAATCCTCTAGAACACTTTTCTGTCGTTAAGTTCGTTTGCCTTACGAACTTAGCTATCTTCGTTCAGAATTTTTGTCAACGAAATTAAGCTATCTTCGTATTGACTCAGTTCTACGAATTTAATCTAAATTCGTTCAATTCTTATCTTCGTTTGAACAGTATTTTTCACTTATGGCTTCTTCATCTTCAGCCAACAATGCTGTTGCCCAATACCTCAATTCTCTAGTTTATCATGATCATCTGGTAGGACGTACTAATTCTCCACCTAAGTTAGTTTCATTAGCTGACTTTTGGGCGTGGAGAGGTCGATTTGAAGATTTCATTCAACGAGAAGACTTGAATATGTGGCTCATGATCACTGAAGGTTATGAATGGCCCACTCTAACTGTGAATGGAGTTACTTCTACATACAAGGTGGGAGAATTAACGGGTGAAGAAAAGGCTAACTACGCCATTGAAGTAAAGACTCTTTCCACACTTCGTATGTGTATTCCTCAAGAGTTGGTGCACTTGTTTCCTAAACAGGAATACAAGACTTCAAAGCAATTGTTCGATGCTATTGAAGCTCATTGTGAAGGTGATCCTCTATTGAAGCAAAACAGAATTAGAAAACGAAGTTAACTCAAATTCGTTCGAATTTCATCAAACGAATATAGAAAGCGAAGTTATCTTCATTTTCGTTTTGAATCTTCTTCAAACGAATTTAGTCTACGAACTTAACTTATCTTCGTTCAGAATTTTTGTCAACGAACTTAGCTATCTTCGTTCAGAATTTTTGTCAACGAAATTAAGCTATCTTCGTATTGACTCAGTTCTACGAATTTAATCTAAATTCGTTCAATTCTTATCTTCGTTTGAACAGTATTTTTCACTTATGGCTTCTTCATCTTCAGCCAACAATGCTGTTGCCCAATACCTCAATTCTCTAGTTTATCATGATCATCTGGTAGGACGTACTAATTCTCCACCTAAGTTAGTTTCATTAGCTGACTTTTGGGCGTGGAGAGGTCGATTTGAAGATTTCATTCAACGAGAAGACTTGAATATGTGGCTCATGATCACTGAAGGTTATGAATGGCCCACTCTAACTGTGAATGGAGTTACTTCTACATACAAGGTGGGAGAATTAACGGGTGAAGAAAAGGCTAACTACGCCATTGAAGTAAAGACTCTTTCCACACTTCGTATGTGTATTCCTCAAGAGTTGGTGCACTTGTTTCCTAAACAGGAATACAAGACTTCAAAGCAATTGTTCGATGCTATTGAAGCTCATTGTGAAGGTGATCCTCTATTGAAGCAAAATAGAATTAAAATGCTTAAGAAACAATTTGATTGCTTCAATGCCACAAAGAATGAACAAGTTGAGGATCTTATTCTGAGATATCAACATCTTCTTGCTGAATTAGCTTATTTTGATCTTAAATACACTCCTACTGAGATAGTGGATAAATTCCTGGATGGTTTGCCGAAAGCCTACAAAGAGTTTCGTCATGGATTGCAAGAAAGAGCTGATTATGCATCTCTTCGAATAGATGGAGTTATATCCACTCTAAGAAACAGAGAAATGAAGGATAAGGCAAAAGATCTTCAAGACAACTTCACACAAGATCCATCTCTCTATCATGCCACTATGAAAAATCCAACAGCTGATGTTAATGCTTTCTTTTCTGGAGTTGGTAATACTGGTGAGACAGACAATTGTGGTCCACAAATGGGTGGAGATGATTCTTCCGGATTCATGGCTACTGATGCTGGTAACAGGGGTAAAAGGGCTAATGAAGGAACAAAGACTGGAAATATGAAGTTTGGAAACATTACATCTTCTTCTGCTGGTTACAAGTCCATGCCTATGAATATGAAATCAGCTGAGGGTAGGATGAATGTATTTGCTGCTATGTGTGCTGCACATGAAGCTTTTGTTGCAGGAAGAATCACAGATCCAGCACTTATTGATGAAGATTACGACCAGATAGATCCAGATGATGTTGAAGAAATGGATCTGAAATGGCAATTGGCAATGATCACCAGGAGAGTACAAAAGTTTATGAATAGAACAGGCAGACAGCTTACTGGAGGTACTCAGGGATTTGACAAGTCAAAGGTGAAATGCTATAATTGCGAAGGTTTTGGACATTTTGCCAGAGAATGTCAACGGCCTAAGAGAGAGGCAAATGTTACGCCTACACGTCAAGATAGAGGTAGTAATCGTCCGCTCAATCAAAATTCTACTAGAGCTCTTTTATTGACTGATGATCCTACTGCAAATGTCAATGGCAATGACAAGGCTATAGTAGCTGTTCAACCAGATGGTTCTTATGTTTGGAATCTTCCACATGATGAGAACAATAACGCTTATTTGGCCGAAATTCTTGATGATATGGCTCAAATAGTTGATTCTCCCGATGATTTCTTGGACACCACAATCTACCACAGTGAAGAGCAATTGTATGAAAATACTAAAAGTTCGAATGTGGAATCTGTTGCTGCTGGTGTATATGATACTGATTCCGAATCTGACAATGAGTTAGAAGATGTCAAGAATCTTGATGAAGTGAAAGCTGCTGAGGTTAAAGATGATTCTGCCATAGAAAAGAGTGAAAAGACAATTGAAGAGCAGATGCAAGAGTTTGAGATTCCGGCTGGCATGACTGTGGATGACTTTGTTGCTTATATGGCAGATTGCAAAGAGGCAGACCAACAGGTATCTTATTCTTTACATACTATTGTTCATGTTTGCAAAATTGTTAATCGCATGTTTGATGAACTTGAACAAAAGAATGAACAAATTAAGAAATTAGAATCTGTTGTCAATGCTGCTCATGATGAAAGAGATAAGTTAATTAAAAAGGGTCTAACTGTAAATGATAAAGAAAAATTCTTTAAAGAAAAGATTAGATCCTTAGAGTCTGACATTAGAGCTATGAAAGATAAAGTCAATCAGTCTGTGGCTATAGAAAGAGTAAGTAGTGAAGCTTATTCCTTGTTAGCTAGAAAGTGTGCTACCGTAGAAAAGGAACTTGCTGATGCTAGGATAGAAATCTTGGAATTTAAGGCTAAATCTGATTCTGCTAGACATTCTGAGCTTTTGATGCATATGAAAAAGTTTGAGAATTCTTCCTCTAAGAGTCTTGACAATGCTAAGATCTCTTATAAAGATGTGCCTCCTCCTTTCAATAATAACTATACTCCTGTTGAACCTAATATTCCTGAAATCCTACTTCAACCTAGTGTTGTAGATGGTAAACCAAAAGACTCAATTCCTGAGGCAAAGTTGCCTGAGGGAACAAAAGAGTCTAAAGGAGGTTCTTCTCAACCTAACAAGGAAGAGAAATTGAAAGGTGTTGCCTTAAATCAGTCTACTCCTTATGGTCAGAAAGACAGTATTGTACACTTTACACTTCATAAGAGTAATAGGGTATATACTGAGTTAGAATTTCCATTAGAATCTATTGACCCTAAGAGGATTGATAAAGTCTGGGATGTTGCCATTGAGGATATGAAGAAATTAAGTCAGCAACGTCTCACTCCATTACCTAAGCAGTCTAGGATGAGAAAAACTGAAGATAACTTAGCCGTTAATGAAGAAGCAACTAAGGTTTTAAAGCACATCTTAATGCCTGCACTTAAGAAATCTCCAAGTAAAGGTAAACATGAGAAAGATGGTGCTAGAAGGTCAGTGGACATTTGTACTAACAATGAATCTGTAGGTACCGATAAAAAGGTAGATACAAACAAAAAGTTCAAGGTCCTTTCCTGCTTTGCTTGTCATGAAAAGGGTCATGTTTATAGTGTATGTCCAAATAGACCTCGAAGATCAGGTTCTCCTTCAAAGGTTTCTACCTCGGAAGGAAAAAGGGGGTTGGGTAATGATAAACAGGTTAATGAGGCTAAAGTTCAATCTTCTCCAAAACCGTTTACTATACCTCAACGACGTGAATCTCCACTGAAAGGTTCATCAGGAAATGTTCATAGGAATTCAAATCGTTTTCAAACACCTCCACGACCTGATCGTTCTGCTCCTAGAAGTCAGAATTCATTCTATGACCAAATTCATTCGAGTGTTCGACCTTCTTATGGCCCTCATTCTCCTAGAACTTCTCCGACGAGAGGTCAGAAGTCTCCTCCAGTGAGAAGACGAAACGAGAATCATGTCTCACCCACGGCTTCCAGCAATGGGTATTGGACTGAACTGATTCTAAGGGATGAGAAGGGTCGACCCAAACCTCAGAAGGTTTGGGTCCCCAATGAAAACTAATTTTTCTCATTTTATGTGCAGGGAGTTCCTAGGACACCAATTCATTTATGGTACCTTGACAGTGGATGCTCCAGGCACATGACAGGGGACAGGAAACTCTTGTCCAATTATACTGGTATAAATGGGTCGTACGTTAGTTTTGCTGGATCCAAGGGCGGCAACATCACCGGTCAGGGAGATGTCGTCAATGGACAACTTACTCTAGAAAGAGTAAACTATGTGGAACAACTTACTCATAATCTAATGAGTGTCTCACAGATCTGTGACAAGGGCAACAATGTTCATTTCACAGAAAAGGAGGCATTCATCTTGAAGCCGGGTTTCGTTATTCCAGCAGAATGGATAATGCTCAGAGCTCCTAGGAAGAGAGACATCTATGGCTTAGTTTTAGGTGTTGATAATCCAACGGAGCCCCTCTGTTTGTTGAGCAAAGCAAATGAGTCTGAATCTCTCCTCTGGCATCGTAGGATGGGACATATCAACTTTCGGAAGATGAATGAACTTGTTAGTCTTGGTTTAGTTGAAGGTGTTCCAGTTAAGAAGTTTGGGATGGAAGATAAATGTGTACCGTGTTTGAAAGGTAAGCAACACAAGAATCCTCACAAACCAAAGGTGCACAACACTATATCCAAACCATTCGAACTACTTCATATGGATCTCTTTGGTCCTGTGAACGTAAGAAGCATTGGAGGGATGTTCTACTGTTTGGTGATCACTGATGATTACTCAAGGTACTCATGGGTATTTTTCTTGAAGACAAAGGACGAGACCGCAAACCGGTTTATGGATTTTGTTAGACAAGTTGAGAATGTCCATGAAATTAAGTTAAGAGAATCAGGAGTGACAATGGCACTGAGTTCAAGAATAATACTCTTACGGTTTTTTGCTTGACCAAGGGTATTCAACATCAATTCAGTGCACCGCATGAGCCACAGCAGAATGGATAATGCTCAGAGCTCCTAGGAAGAGAGACATCTATGGCTTAGTTTTAGGTGTTGATAATCCAACGGAGCCCCTCTGTTTGTTGAGCAAAGCAAATGAGTCTGAATCTCTCCTCTGGCATCGTAGGATGGGACATATCAACTTTCGGAAGATGAATGAACTTGTTAGTCTTGGTTTAGTTGAAGGTGTTCCAGTTAAGAAGTTTGGGATGGAAGATAAATGTGTACCGTGTTTGAAAGGTAAGCAACACAAGAATCCTCACAAACCAAAGGTGCACAACACTATATCCAAACCATTCGAACTACTTCATATGGATCTCTTTGGTCCTGTGAACGTAAGAAGCATTGGAGGGATGTTCTACTGTTTGGTGATCACTGATGATTACTCAAGGTACTCATGGGTATTTT
>CM067175.1:31946474-31986374 GCA_034093135.1 Erigeron breviscapus | reverse complement strand
TTACTCGTGTCGGCCACCGGACTTTTTGTGTTGATTATGTAAACAATTGGATTCTGACAAAGGTGAAAGGTAAGTGTTTTTCACCATTTAAGAAGACCGCCCAACACTTCAAGTGTGGGGGCGTCGGGGTCCCAATGTTGGTGATTATGAGAGGTTCGAGTCTAGCTAAAGACTCGTAAATAATCTTAGCGCTTCTCGGGAGGCAACCCGTGTTTCATTTGTTTTTATTGCATTTTGTTCTTCTTTTCATTTAGTTAGATTTGATTTTGTTTTGTTAAGGAATTCAGGTCCAGGTTCCTCGTGAAACGAATTCTGGTTTGTATGTTTGTTGTACATTTATTTGTGTTTGGTATCCACCCTACGGGGTGATGAAACATTTGTATTCTTTTCTTTTGTTCTTTAATTCTCTGCATGCGTCTGTAGATTACTTTAATTTTGTACGGATATTTGTTTGTGTGTGCTATTTGAGATTGGACAGGTCTGAACGTTTGATGGTAATACCTGGCAGAACCCAAGTGTGGGGGGAGGACCAGCTGGTTCTGTTTGATTGTGTGATAGTGTCAGTAGCTCACTTTGATGTCATGTGCATATGCTGGCAGTAAGTTCAGCGCTATATTTTTGATTGGCATCTTTATTGACATTGTTCACACACAGTCTTTATTCCGGTATGTGCTCTGATTTTTCTATGTTGCTTACCCCTATTTACCTTTGTTTGACCGAATATGGACATTGAGGGCATTGTCCATCTTAAGTGTGGGGGGGTGGCAAATAGGTTTAAGCTACCGGGTGTATCGCTTTTGTTGTTTTTGCCATTGAGATTTCTACCGGTTTTGGATGTGTCCCTCTCATAGGCTTTTGGATTTTGTCCAAGGGTAGGAGCTCCATTATCGAGCTCTTTACTGTGATGTGCGCATCTGGAATTGGTGTTTTCAATTTGGTGGAATAATAGAAGTTGATATGGTTTTTTAACTTGAGTTGAGCTTGTCCTTGTGGTAAATTGCTTTTGGTCACCTAATTCATATCTTAATAAGCAATTTTACTACAAACTGTTTCCTTGGCAAATTTTTAACCGGCGAAATGTGTTCTGAACGATTATTTGGCTAGTCCCTCGGGATTGATATCATTACTTGTGCACTCAAATATATCCCTAACACCAAATTGTGAGATTTCATCATTTTGTATAGTTGTGTTAGGTTGCGGTTTTGGTTTGATTGCCTTGTAAATACGTCCCTCTCTTAGGCTCTTGGATTTATTCGGGAGTAAGGGTTTTCATTTTGATGCCCTGCACTAAGATGTGCGTGTTTGAGGTTAATCCATTCCATTTCCGGGTTCTTCTCTTGATAAGAGTGTGCCGGTGATGTGTTGATTCTAGAACTTGGCCTGGTGATCGTGACTAAGTACATCGGATGACGAATTGGCATTTAGGTTTGACCATACTTTTTCTTTCTTTCTTTCTTTTCACTTTCCTTTTGTACATTTATACCTTACTATACACACCCTTATACAACCTTTATACATATATATATATACATTTTCACCTTTCTTTGTACACTTTGATACACATATACATCCCATATAATTTAGCCTTCACTCTTGTATAAATTCACCCTTATATACTTCACCTCATTTTTCCGATAGTCTAATCTTGGTGGGCCGTTGATTGCTATTGGTTTGTTGGATGGTTTGGGAGAGCTTAAATGGGGTGTCGGTGGAATAATTTTGGTTCACGGGAATGTGTTGGATTGTTCGAAAGAAAGTATGTTTGTTAGACATTGATCATCATTGTAAGAGGGTACCTTCTAGTAGAGTAAAAGTAGTTCAGTAAAAAAAAATAGAGAAAAAATGAAAAAATTGAAAAAAAAAACAGAAAAAAAAAAAGAAGAAAAAAAAAAGAGAAAAAGAACTTGGGCTACTAGGAGGTACATCTCATTTTTATATGTCTAGTGTTGTGATGTGACATTATAATAGAAGACTTGGATGATAATAAGTTGTTTGTAGTTAATACACCACTTTGGTGTCGGGTTTTGCTTGGTAACGTTGGGGGTGCGTTCTCGGGATGATATCTTTTGGGTTAGCGGTTTGTCGGCAATCAATGGTACGGGTTGATTAGACTATTTTGTTCATTTGTACATATACTTTGACTTTTCTTTTCTTAATTAACCTATATTCCCATTCATTCGTTGTAAATATCCATCCTATATACCTTAGTTTAACTATACAACCTACCTTTATGCCTATTTTGATGATGTACTTGGTGCTTGCGCCGTGTTGGTGGAGCAATGATCCTAGTTCAAGCCTATGGTAAAATAGCATACATCACGACCGTGCTATGAGTGATTCTTCATAATATATTCAACCCCAAAAGTAAGTTTGTTGGAGTAGAATGGTTTTGATAGGTTCGGTTGTTTCACTTGTGCTTGGTTGTGTTATCGTGGCTTGCGGATTGTTCAGGTATTGTCAAACATTTCGGGTTTTCATTTAAGATTAAAACTGCTTCACCAACCTTTTTGTCATTTGACATGCTTGGTGTGGCTTCTTTTTGATACTCGTCATTGTTTATTTAGCTCCATTGTCAAGGAATACTTTATGCTTTAAATGTTGGATTTGCTTGAGGACAAGCAATGCTCAAGTGTGGGGGGATTTGATGTGACTAACTTATACCCATTGCCCACGTTGTTTTTGGCCTTTATATTACATGTTTTTTGTCGAATTTGTGTGCATTTGGCGCGTTTATGTGTTTGTTAGTGTTTTCAGGTTCTAAACAAGTACGCGTTCATTTTGTGCAAATTCGGATGATTATTGGCCAGAAGTCGTTTGTGAAGTCGAGAGTCGTTTCGAGTGGATGAGATAGCGAGTGTCGGGATCGTAAAGTGAAGGTTGTACACTAAGAAGTTGACTGCGACGCAGTGGAGATGTACGTGGTCCACTGCGCCGCAGCCATTATCCACGGCCTTATTCGTCCAAATCCCCCACTGCGCCGCAGTGGGGATGGTGTGATGGTGACTGCGCCGCAGTCAGAAATAGGAAAAGAAAGACGTGGAAATCCACTGCGACGCAGTGGTGGTGAACTGGATCACTGCGCCGCAGTCAGAAATAGGAAAAGAAAGACGTGGAAATCCACTGCGCCGCAGTGGTGTGTGAACTGGTGACTGCGCCGCAGTGGGATGGTGGATGGTGACTGCGACGCAGTGGGGGCCTTACACGCTCACTGCGCCGCAGTGAGTACACGGAACTGAAGGGTTTTGGACAGTTTTTGGACCAAATAAAGGGAAGTATAAATAGAAAAATAAGCTATCATTCTAAACTATCAAATACTCTTTCTAGGAGCTGCACTTCAGGGAGTTCTTCAAGGGTCGATTCAAGATCTAATCGTCGTCGATTCATTGGAGATTCACGTGCACCCACCTAGATCGTATCTACTTATTTGTCTTGCAATTTCGTTTCTTCAAACAATTGGTACTTTATGTTCTTTCTTGATTCTTATTGTAATTTCAATATAATCATGTGTGGCTAATTCTTCTATTGTCCACCTTGATGAAACTAGACGAATGATGTGATTGCTTTATATTTTAATTCAAAGAGTTGATTTCAATTACCGTTGTGTCGTGATCTTGGTGATTTAATTCCTTTATTTGTATTAATTTGATATTGGTGGCATGTGTGTTCGTCGTTAGTGGTACTAGTCGAGTGCATATGTGATTTTCTAACGGTCGCTTGTCTATGAGCGATTATCACTAGTTCATGGTATGATAGTGAATGTCAAATTAATAAAAGGAGTCATTTTGTCAACGTGTCTAGAAACGGTTGGTGGTACCACGTTTTAATTCACATAGGCGCAATTGGTAATTGGTAAACAAACAAGCTAAGTGTTGGTAAGATTGTCTAGGCGTTGGTGGTACCGGCTTGGGTAATTTAACTAGCAGTTAGGTGTTTGGGTGACTTGTGAGCGGTTGGTGGTACCACGCGAGCATTTCATTCTCTCACGTTTATCGTGTCAACTCTTAATGAATTTGGTCTTAACTGAAAGCAATCATGTCTGAAGTCTAGCGTAGTCAAGGTGGATGATATTTACCATTATTGTTTGAGACTTACCTTTACTTTATACGCATTTGTCTTTTAAAGTTATTGTCAGAGTGAGAAGCAAAGTAACACCCTTTTTCCAAACCCCTTTACTAAACAATTAATTCAAACCAATCCCCGCGAACGAACCTGGACTTACCTTTTTACTATATTGCATACGATCGGGTCCACTGCCCGATAGTGTGTAGTAGTGAGTTTTTAGGTATTTCTTGTTTATAAATTTTAAACTCGATTTAGCACATCAGGACCCGATAGAGTTACGACAACTGTGTATCAAACGAATGCAGATGGTACAACAACTCAGAACAACAAACCCAAAGATGAGGTGAAGAATTACCTGGATTGCAGGTAATTTAACATGATTATAATTAAGGCCTTGCACATTGTATTTTACATATGTCAAATAATTGAGTAACAAAACTATAAATAACTAACATTTGTTTTACATAATTCAAATTAAGGTACGTTTCCGCTTCTGAAGCGGCTTGGCGAATATTCGGCTTTGATATTCATCATAGATACCCTCCTGTTGAAATCTTGCCATTTCACTGTGAAAATGAACAGAGCATAGTATATGATGATGAAGCCCAGCTATGTGATGTGGTTACAAATCCAACTGTCAATCATTTAAAGTTCCTTCAATGGATGAAATTAAATGTAGAAGATTCATTTGCAAGAACCTTGAAGTATGTCCAAATCCCACAATTTTATGTTTGGATACGTAAGACCAGGAAATGGCAACGAAGAACTGTTGAAGGACGTGGTTCTATAGGGAGGATATGCTATGTCCCCCGTCCCTTGGTAAAGTATATTATTTGAGAATCCTGCTGAATCATGTTGTTGGACCAAAGTCTTATGAAGAAATCGTAACAGTCAATGGACGTAAATGTGATAGTTACAAAGAAGCATGTTTCGAGTTAGGACTTTTAGATGATGATAAAGAATATGTTGATGCAATTTTGGAAGCATCTCATTGGGCAACAACATCATATCTCAGAACCTTCTTTGTCCAATTGTTACTTTCAACTTCTGTAGCACGGCCTGATGATTTATGGAAGAAAACATATAAAGTTTTAAGTGAAGATATCTTACATATGCAAAGAAGAATCTTAAACTGCCTAGGTAATTTCATTTACTCTTTATATACATTTTTCAGTTTAATTATGTAGTAAAATTAAACATAAAACACTATGTTGCTAATCCCATTTTTACATATTAAAGGTTTGCAGCTTCAAGAAGAAGATATTCTCAATCTCTGCCTATCATATATCGAGCAATTGTTACTTAACAATGGCAGTACCCTCAGAAACTTTCCCAACATGCCTTTCCCCACTACAAATTATGTTGCATCACTCAATAACCGCTTAATTTCCAATGAACTGCTTTATGATAAAAGGGCACTAAGTATTGAACATCAACAATTGTTAGGCTGCTTAACTGTTGAACAAAAACAGATGTATGATACCGTTATCAGTTCTGTTGGTAAAAATGAAGGAGGAGTTTTCTTCGTTTATGGATATGGAGGTACAGGGAAAACTTATCTTTGGAAGACTCTAACAGCTGCATTACGATCCCAAGGACAAATTGTGTTAAATGTAGTCTCAAGTGGAATAGCATCACTCTTACTAACTGGTGGAAGAACCGCACATTCAAGGTTTGTTATCCCAATTAACATCACTGAAAACTCTATTTGTTCCATAGATCCAAGCAGTGAGTTGGCAGCATTAATCAAGATCACTAAATTGATCATTTGGGATGAAGCTCCCATGATACACAAGCATTGTTTTGAAGCTCTTGATAGAACAATGAGGGATATTCTAAGATCAACCCAACCAAATAGCGAAGACAAAATTTTTGGAGGCAAAGTAGTGGTCTTTGGCGGTGACTTTAGACAAATCTTGCCCGTCATACCAAAAGGAACCAGAAACATGATTGTAAATGCAAGTCTAAATTCCTCATATATATGGCACCACTGTAAAGTGCTTAAATTGACAGTCAATATGAGGCTCAAAGTGGGAACACAACAACAAGACTTACAAGAGGTTCAAGAAATTGCTGAATGGATTTTAAAAGTTGGAACACAACAACAAGATTTACAAGAGGTTCAAGAATTGCTGAATGGATTTTAAAAGTGGGAGATGGGGTTCTAGGTGATGAAAATGATGGGGAAGCAGAAATGGAAATACCAAAGGAGTTGTTAGTGGCTGAATCAAATGATCCCCTTTCAGAGTTGATTAACTTTACATATCCAGATATGCTAAACAGTTTGCAAGATCCGATGTTTTTTCAACAACGTGCTATTCTTGCACCAACTCATGATGTGGTGGGAACCATAAATGAGAAGCTGTTAGAAATGATGCCCGGTGAGGAAATGACATATCTCAGTTCTGATAACATATGTGAATCTGAAGATAGCAACGCAATTGATGCAGCTTTGTTCTCAACAGAAGTCATAAACGGACTTAGATTGGCCGGATTACCCAATCATAAGTTGGTGTTGAAGGTTGGAGTCCCAGTTATGTTACTGCGGAACCTCGATCAACAGAATGGCTTGTGTAATGGCACACGTTTACAAGTGATCAGATTGGGAAAACATGTGATAGAAGCCAAAATCATCACAGGAACAAACATTGGCACTCACACTTTAATTTCAAGGTTAAAGATGACACCATCGGATAAAAGGATTCCAGTTAAGATTTGTCGAAAGCAATTCCCTTTTTCAGTATGCTTTGCTATGACGATAAACAAGAGCCAAGGACGATCACTCGATCGTGTTGGTTTGTATCTTCCACGACCAGTTTTTAGTCATGGCCAATTGTATGTAGCAGTCTCGAGAGTCAAAAGCAAGAAAGGATTGAAAATTCTAATACAAGATGAACACTTGAAAGTCAAGAACACAACCACAAATGTCGTATACAAAGAAGTGTTTCAATGCTTATGAAGATGAATATACCGCTAACAAAGTGATGGCTTCTTTCATTCAAGCATTCAACATGTTTTGCTACAAATACGCTTACTGTCTTTTGTAAAACTCGGCTTAATATCTTTTGTGAATATTTCTAATATCCAATGTAGAACTCCTACTTAAACAATTTATATCTAATGCTATTTCATTACTTTTACATTATATATAGCTCATATATTCAGAGTTACATTTACTTAACATAATCAACTAATAAATAACTAATTACATTTCGTTTTTTTTAAAATTACCCGCGTCTTCCACGGGATAAAAATCTAGTGTTGAACTATTGCTTAACGAGGATAGATGTTAGTTGATTTGATGCACGTGGGAGAGAATCCATTTATCTTATCTTTATCTATTTATATTTAATTTAATTTAAATGTTTTCATTATATAATAATGAGTAACAAAATAGAAACAATAAGAACAAACTCCATGCATTTTATGAGCATATTATGTTTTCTATATTTTTTTTTATATTATCTTTTTAGTGTTTACCTTGATCATAATTCTTAAAAATATTTTTTACATGAATTGTTAGTTATTATCTTATATATTTATATATATATAAATATTTTTTCTCCATGAAGTATTAGTAATTAACTTATATATGTATACACATCTTTTGAAACCATATAAAGATTTTGAAATAATCTATCTAGATAACTATCTTTTATAAACAAAAATTATTACCATCAGTAATTATTTAAAGAGATGGTTCATTTGTGTGTTTGCAATAATCTTACTAATAACTTTGTGGTTATTAAAGAAATTGTCTAGAATCTTGGTTCGGATTCTATCAACAAATATTAAAAACTTCAAGGTCGTTAAGTTGCATAGGAGCTGTTGATTTATTTTTGTGCCCAATTGTGTCTTTCGGAATCATATAGCGTGCCTTTTGTTTTCTCTTTTGTTTTCGCCCCCCTAAAAAATATGTTCAAGTTCCGTCACAGGATATATCCTTATGTTTGCTAATTCCGTCTATTATTGGATGTCGTGTATTGATTACTTTCTTGTTATTTGCTAATTAATGCCAATAGTCTTTGCGTATATTGATTTCTTGAGACAACTTAGTATTTTTAAAAAAATCGTCATACACAGTACGCAATTATTTTCATTACACGATCATTCAAGAAATTACGTTCCTTTACAACTTCAGAATACACTACATGCCATAGAATTACTTTCACCGTCGTAAAATCAAAATCTCCAAATTTACTAATTGTAAAAAATTCTTGACTCATCTCCGTAGGTGACTTTGTGCCAAATTCAAGTTGACATTAGAACATTTTTTTTTTCTTTGAATTTTTTGATATATGGATTTCTACCAACAATAACACATTAACACCACCGTCGCAAAAGAGACTAATTCATTTATTTTAATTAAATACTTCGACGCGGATTCAAACACAATTATTTTGTCTATAAAACTAATAATTCCACTTCCCAACTGTCATATTTACAATTCTTCTCCCTTTTTTATTGGTTAATAAACCATTTTCCCAACCTCTTATATATAACTCCACACTTTCCCCCTTTCCTAAAAGGCTAAAATCTTCTCCATCACTCAAAAAAGTCATATCGACTTATACAAACAAAATGGGCAACTATATTTCGTGTACCTTAACACATCAAATGGGCAAAAAATCGACATCTACTAAGGTAATCTTTCCAAACGGAGAAATGCGCAAGTTTCATGAGCCAGTTAAAGCGGCCGAACTCATGTTAGAGTCACCAAGCTCGTTCGTTGTCAACTCCAAGTCTTTACGCATTGGTTCAAGGTTTTCTGCCCTTAACGCGGATGAAGACCTCGAATTTTCGTCCGTGTATATAATGTTTCCTATGAGTCGGGTTAACGCTGTTATTACCACCAATGACTTGGGATCTCTTTTTATAACCGCGAAAAAAAATGGAAGGATTGCACCTGATGAAAATGTGCCTACAACGCCAAAGTTGAATATAGAAGATATTGAAGAATTGTCATCACCAGAGTTTAAACGTCGGATTTCGATGTGTAGATCAAAGAAGCCATTGTTAGAGACTATTGTTGAAGAACATGTTTGCTCAAGATGATCATCATATTATATTATACTATATTCTTTCTATCAACTTTGATTCTATAATTTTCAATCTGGCCATAAAATATTCTTTTTAGTTTGGGCAAATTTGGTAGCATATATTATTGTTTTGTTTTCACTTAACTTTTTGCAATTTAAAATCCTTGAGATGTTTTTAAGTTGTTAAATTCTGCTTTTGTTGCATACATATTAATGAATTGAAGTTGAACTATTTTTATCATATACATATGGTGTTAGAAAAGGGTGAGATTCTTTGTAAAGAAAAGTGATGCTATATGTTAAGGCCCGTGCTAGCGGTTGGATCGGTTGGCTCATCGCCTTTGGCATGACCTCGTGTTTTGGGCTACTCTTTTGGTGAGTCGTGAAGCGAAGAAGGGAAAGACGAGGGTTGTATTATATATGTGTATGCATGTGTGATGCGTGTATGTGTGTATATATGTGTATAAAGTCAATGATGACTAGTCCAACTGGTCAGAGGCATCCCAGGTTTACCCAAGGTTTTGAGTTCGATCCTTAGGGATGGTAAGTCTTGGAGTTTTTTCCTCCGAATACTTGTAACGGCCCATGGTCAACATCTCGTTGTGTAGGGTACGTGCAAGGCTTCACCATTATACGGTGAGGTTTTCCTGATGTCGCATATCGACTGAATGTTTGGAAAAAAAATACGTGTATAAATAAATTAGTAAAAAAGGTAAAGTGACAAAGGAAGTAAAGAGGTGGCATTGGCACAACATGTGTTAATTTAAAAGTGCTTACGTATAGAGGACAAAATTGATAAAGGAAAAAAAGAAGTTTTCATAAGAGACCTAATCATTTTATATATTGGTTGTTACATAATAAGGGTAGTTATGGAGTGTCTACAAATTCACCTTATAATTATATTGTTTAATCTCTACGTTCTTATTGACTTTTGGTTAAAATCAGTTATTCATTATAGTTGCAATAGTTTAGACTTTAGAGACTGTTCATTTTATTATCGTAATAAAATAGAAGAATTATCATGATACTATGATAATTGTTAGTTGATGATACAGTTTATTGTAATCATAATTGATATATGCATCATTAGGTTAATCAAAATAGGTAAGGTCTAACTAAACCGGCTCAGTACTATGACCCCGACTCAGTTTATTTATCTCTTTCCCGACTCTGACCCAACTTATTTTTGAAACATATACAAAATATTTTTCTAATTCAAAAAATCTGTAAACATGATAACAAACAATGTTATCAAGAATCAAAGATAACTTAAAAAGTACATCCGTATATATGTGGAAGTTGACTCTCTATTTTCATTTTGAGATTACACTTGTGGCGGGTAATATTAAGTGTGTGGAAGCCGTTGACTATTTTAGAGTTGACTCTTCTCTTTTGTATTGCTATGGGCCAACACCTGACCGATTTTGATTTAGAAGATAGACTTGGTATTTGGTAATGATATAAAATGATTGGAATTCTTTTCACAAAATCTTTCTCAATTCTCGATCAAAGATCACCCACATTAGTCATACAAGAGACATGTTTTTTACATGGCAGCTACGATCTTGTGATTCGGAAATCTAAAAGTTCAACTGCCGTAGGAAAAACACCACCAAATATGGCTTCATCGACATACTAATTGGTTGCTTTGTACGTGTCATCCTTGAACAAGGGTTATACAGATCTTTGTATAGTTCCAACTTTATCGGATGTCCTCAAAAGGATGATATCGAAATATCAAAAGGGTTAAGTATCTGGGAGTGTAAGTAACTTTTATACTTTTCCTATTGTGTCAATGTAACTTTCATTTTGTTCATTGTATATAATTAACCTGCTAAATTGAACGATTAATGTAAAATTTTTACGTTAACCAATCAAAAACTTCTACGTGGCAGCTCATATGGTTTGCCACGTATACAATTTGGGAAAAGAATCTGTGTGTGTATGTAACTTGTCTTCAGCTACTATTGTAGGAAAAAAACTTTGTTTTTGTTCATTGTATGTAAGTTTGTCTCAAAACTAAACGAATTGTGTGAGAAATCGGTCGGATACTAACGTGGCACCATCAAACATCTGATACGTGGCCTAATGAGAGACCACCACATCAGCATTTAGCAGATTATTTACACGATTCGTTCAGTTTAGCAGGTTACTTACATACAATGAACCAAAACAAAGTTTCTTTCCTACAATAGTAGCTGAAGACAAGTTACATACACACACAGATTCTTTTCCCATACACTTTTACATTAATCGTTCAATTTAGCAGGTTAGTTACATACAATGAACCAAATAAAAGTTACATTCATACAATAGAAAAAATGTAAAAGTTATTTACACCTCCTGATACTAAAACCATATCAAAATGACATAACAACCAAAAGATTAGGAGTCCAATTCTTATTAGGGGAAACTAAAACAAAAAGAACAAGGTTGACAAAGAAGATCATGTAATCAGAACTAATACCCTATCAACAATGAACAATCCAAAAAGGGTAAATGAAACAACACTCAACCCGCCTACAGAAACGAATACTAAACACAAAAAAAAAAAACTCCATTTCTCCTCGGATTTCAAATAATACACACTCTAAAGCCATTCAACAAAAGCCGTTGCATTCTTTTAAATTGAAGTTTATTATTTAGGGTTAAAGGCATGAGAGTGTAACCAACTATGACCAAAAGGCTATGTAATGTACCCATCTACTCGACTTGCTATCTAGTGTAACCAACTTTGTTTTTTAGGTTATACAATGTAAGAAACCGGCTACAAAAGGTTTCCATCCGGTTATATGTAATGTATCTGTATCTATATCATATCATACTATCATCATCATCCTTACTAAAATCGCCGGAAAAATTAAAATCGCGATAACTTTGTTGTTTCTTCGAATTAAGACTTGAAACTACCACCAATCGACTCAAAAATTGATCCCGCACAAACCCTGACCAAAAGTTTTCGAATCCAACACTCGCCGGAAAAATTAAAATCGCGATAACTTTGTTGTTTCTTCGAATTAAGACTTGAAACTACCACCAATCGACTCAAAAATTGATCCCGCACAAACCCTGACCAAAAGTTTTCGAATCCAACACTCGCCGGAAAAATTAAAATCGCGATAACTTTGTTGTTTCTTCGAATTAAGACTTGAAACTACCACCAATCGACTCAAAATTTGATCCCGCACAAACCCTAGCCAAAAGATGTTGAAAATAAAGTTCGCCGGAAAAAATGGTGATTCGCCGGAAAAATTAAAATCGCGATAACTTTGTTGTTTCTTCGAATTAAGACTTGAAACTACCACCAATCGACTCAAAAATTGATCCCGCACAAACCCTGACCAAAAGTTTTCGAATCCAACACTCGCCGGAAAAAATGGTGATTCGCCGGAAAAAATGGTGTTTTGTTCTATGGTATTTTGCTTGTTTATGAGGCCAGAATGTCGTTATTAAACGCTAGATAGTCAGATAACTAGAGGCATTACAAACATTCAAAAACTGATTATTGCCACTTCAACCTGTGATAATTAGATAATCAATATTAAAACATTCACAGAGTTGCTGCAGGGGCAATCGCAAATCTAGCAATGAATGGTATTTAATCCTTCTGTATTTTTTGTGGGGATGTATCGAGCCTTTAACTTATCTCATTAGTTTAACAAGTACATGGATTTGCAGAAAGCAACCAGGAGCTTATAATGTCTCAGGTGGCAATGTTTTTAATAAAAAAGAAATAAAAATTAAAGTGGTAACCGGTAACTTGATGACTAACCGGTTGCTTACATTGCATAACCCAAAAAACATAGTTGGTTACACTAGATAGCAAGTCGAGTAGATGGGTACATTACATAGCTTTTTGGTGATAGTTGGTTACACTCCCATGCCTTTATCCCTATTATTTAATCCATTCTTGTACCACTTCATTATTACACACTCATGTGCTGTATATACACATCAGAAATTCAGAATCACAAAGTGCCTGTAGGACAAGTATCTCTCCAGGTTTGGTTTCCCACAAAAATCCTCCAAGAACCGGAAAAGTAACTTTTGTAAATCCTTCCCATCTGCAACAGCTGATAAACACTTCTTATCCAGTTAATGAGTCAAAAACTTTATCGAAAGGGTCAAAAATTTTTTACCAACATCATATGTATTGGTGACTAACGCACTGACAAAATGAGTAAATGGAATGAATTCAGAAGACTACTTCAATTGACAAAAACTATCTAGGAATAATGGCACGGGAGTGTAACCAACTGTGACCAAAAGGTTATGTAATGTAACCAACTACTTGACTAGCTATGTAGTGTAACCAACTTTGTTTTTTGGGTTATGCGATGTAAGCAACCGGATACAAAACAAGTTGCAGGTTACCACTTTTATTTTTATGGGATAATGGCACCGGAGTGTAACCAACTATGACCAAAAGGTTATGTAATGTAACCAACCCACATATATTAAGAATATATATATTTTCTAATTATTTATATATAAACAATTATATATTATATATATATATATATATATATACACACACCTCTTCTCTCTATCAAATACACCACATTGATCATGGTGGCGGCGGTTTTGATTTTGAAGATTCCGGCAACAAGCGACCTCTATTTTCTATCAGTTTGAGTTTGAAGATTTGTGGGTTTTATTGAGAAATCAAATTTGTGTGTAAATGGCTAGATTAATAGATGGATATTTATCGAGTAGATGGTGAATGGCAACAGTGAAGAACAACACCAGATTTTGTCGATAGTGAAGAACAACATCAAATTCCGGCAACAGTGAGGAACATCAGCAGATTCCGGCGACATGATCGGACTTTTTTTGAGATTTTGCATCCTCCGTTGAGCCATTGCCATTCGGATCTTTGACAATAGTTGTGGAATCCAATAAAGCAAAATCCATTGAGGTATCTGATCATGGTATAGTGTGGTGATTGATGATGATATGATGAATCGGGTGGGTTAACATATTTGGGTTTAAATTCTCATTTTGGGTTGTGTTGCATAGTCCGTGTGATGAAATGAAGAAGATATAGAAGCAAAAGAAATGAATAATTTTATAACTTTATTTTTGTTAGTGGAATTACAAAGGTGGTTACACTACATAGCTAGTCGAGTAGTTCACTACATTACATAACCTTTTGGTCATAGTTGGTTACACTCCGGTGCCATTATCCCTAACTTTATTTTTGGCTTAACCGGATGGAAACTTGAAGTAGCCGGTAACTTACATGACATAACCCAAAAAACAAAGGTGGTTACACTACATAGCTAGTCGAGTAGTTGGTTACATTACATAACCTTTTGGTCATAGTTGGTTACTGATGTGTCTCAATATATACATATTTCCCACATCTTATTTGGACGTTTTATGCACGTTTGATAGCCGTTTATACACGTTTTGTGGTGCTTTATGGTATTTGCTAGTGATTTCAGGTCTAAAGCAGGTATTTCACTTACAAATGGTAGAAAACGACTTAGGAATGGTCCAAAGGCACTAACGGATGAAGCATGGTCGAAAACGAAGCTGAAATGACGATACCAGGTGAAGCTCGCGGCGCCACTTAGGTAGCTCGCGGCGCGAGCCGGAACTCCGGCCGCTAGAAAGCTCGCGGCGCGACCTAGATAAGCTCGCGGCGCGAGTTTTGCATCTTTTGGTCCAGTTTTGCTCAGAAAAGAGGTCGCGGCGCGAGAAAGAGCTGACATCACGATTTTCTCTCTCCTGGGGTATAAATACCAGCACCCACTCAACCCTAAACCTAATCTTGGACACTCCATCCTCCGCACTTGCTCTCCAGCCGATTTTAAGGGATTTTCAAGGATTTTTCATCATCCAAACTATTTTGAAGACTTGAAGATTAATTTTGGCTCTTGTTACTTATTGTAGCTCGGTTGTAAGCTCGATTTGGATTATTACTTCACATTTGGTACACTATGTTCTCCTTTTTATTTGAATCTCTAGCTATTTTCATTATGAGTAGCTAAATCTTTATACATCTATGAAGATGAAGTGAAACAATTAGTTATGGTTGCATAATATTTTGAATTCAAGATCTTAATGAAGTGATTTCTTCTACTTAAACTTGTGTTCTTGGTGATATTTGTGTTCTTCGATAGTGGTACTAGTTGAATGCAAGTATTATTTTAGTTGTTTGTCTATGAATAACTCTTGCTAGGTCATGGTATGATAGTAAAGAATACAAGTCTAATAGAATTACTTTGTTAAGTGGATTTAACGGTTGGTGGTACCACGTTTCTTTCACAAAGATAAAAATTGTTATTTAAATAATCAAACAAACTAGTTAGTTGAGGAATTGTAATAGGGTTGGTGGTACCACTTGTTGCAAGAAATTGGATTGATTAGGTGATTGAGTTGATCTTACAAACGGAGTGCACCCGGTTGTGTTTTTGTCTTATCACGATTATTATCACCAACATATATGAATTTTGAGCTTAACCATATGCAACCTAGACTTTTTGCGTAGCGGATTCGACATAGATGGCCTTTTAATTATTTGTTTACAACTCAAACTCTTTTCGCGTGCTCTCGATTAATACCGGTTGAGTACTTTATTTTACTTGTTGATTACATAGTTCTCAGAAACACAAAGTGACAATTCGGTCACACCAAACTTTTTACTTGTTTCACATTTTTACAACCTTTAGTACAACAATCAGTCCTTGTGTTCGATCCTGGTCTTGCCAGTTAGCTATATTATATACGAACGGGTACACTGCCCGTAAGTGTGTTGTAGTCAGTTAGCGGTAGATCTTGTTATAAATTTTAAACTAGATTTCACACATCAAGTTTTTGGCGCCGCTGCCGGGGATTGATTTTTAAGTACTTTTGGTTGAGATTCTGTGAATCGATCCTTTTTCGTGCTTTGCACGGAGAAGTTACTTGCTTTATTTTATTTTAGTTTGCTTTAATTGTACCCCAGGTGCTATTAAGGTTTTTGTTTGTTGTGTTGTGTTCGCAGATTATTCACAGGTAGTGGATGAACACTCGTACTTCTGGGAAACCATTAGTGAGAGCCACATCTAACCCCGAAAAACTCAAAAAGCGCACCAAAACACAATCATCACAACCGTCAACATCCGATCCATTTTACATAGCCACCACTCCTAGACCCAAATCCGACCACATACTTCACGAGACTTATTACGAGTCGGGAAGTAACGAGTGGGGTTACCATTCCGAAAAAGAAGAACCACTTTCTGATAAAACACCTACTCCACCCGAATCACCGAAAACAACCGTCAACATGGCCGGTCAACAAAACCCTCCCGATCTCTTCAACATGAAGATCGAGGACCTTCCTCGAACTATACCAACATCTCGCCAATCGGCCATCCGAGCCCCCGAAATTGACACTTTCACGGTGAAAGGCAACCATTTGCAAATGGTTAAGGATTTATGCTTTGACGGAAGGCATAAAAGGGACCCTCATGAGCATCTTGACAAGTTTGAGATGATTTGCAACTTATTCAACTATGGGGAAAATCAAGGTGAAAACGTCAAGATGAAGCTTTTTCCTATGTCTCTCACGGGAGAGGCTCACAAATGGTTGAAGGGTTTGGCACCGGATAGCTTGACTACTTGGGGTGCGGTTAGGGAAGCTTTGATTGAGAGATTCTTTCCGGCTAATCGGGAAAGAGAGCTTATACTTGTAATTAGATCTTTTAGGCAAGATGAGGATGAGTCTATTGTTGAAGCTTGGTTAAGAATGAAAGATCTCTTGTGGGAATGTCCCGGGCATGGGGTGAGTGACACCGAAATTGTGGGGATATTCATGGATGGGATGAATAGGGAGAGTTATGAGAAAATGGTGATGACGTGTGGAGGTAGCATTAGTTACAAGACCTCAAGTGAGCTTTGGAAAATGTTCGAGGACATTGTAAAAGCTCAAGTCTCTAGGTCCTCGAATAAAGATAAGAGGTCGCGTAAGGTGGTAGCTAGAGTTGATGAGGGTGAAACATCCGAGATCATTTTGGAAATTAAGGCACTTTCTAACCGGATGGATGAGAGGTTCTCAATGGTGGAGAATAATTTTGGTCGACTTGAGCGTGATGTGAAGATTATGGCCGGGGGATGTACTCATTGTGGAGGTCCACACCATCCCAATGAGTGCGATTCGGTAGCTCAAGAAAATGTAAATTTTGTTCAAAATCAACGTCAAGGCCAATATCAACCTCTTTTCCAACGTGGGGGAAATTATCAAGGCCGATATCAAGGTAACCCTTCTAACTCTTCTAATTTTTATTCTAACAATCGTGGTGGAAATTTTCATAATAGGGTGCAAAAGGATGATTATCATGGAGCACCTCAACAACAACAAGCACCACCATCACCTCCAAGGCGAGAAGAAGACGAGGGCGAAGGATCACCTCTCATGACCATGATGGCCAAGTTCCTTGACAAACAAGACAAACGAGAGGTGGCCCAAGAGAAAAGGAATATCTCAGTGGAGAACTATTTCAAACTTTTGAATGACAAGATCGGGGGCTTGCATGACAAGTTGGACATTAGCAATCGCAACACCCATGCTTTGATTTCCAACTTGGAAAAGAGAATTGATAGAATGGGCACTCAACAAAGGCAACCGGGCACTCTTCCAAGCAATACCCAACAAAACCCGAATCAAGACAAAGGCTCATGGAGGAATGGGGATGACAAATACAAAGGTCCCCAACACCAGAATGAAACCGTCAATGTCATAATTACGCGGTCCGGTAAGGTAATTGTTCCTTCTAGTGACAACTCTTGTGCTTCTAACGTTTCTCCACAAGTTGAACAATTTGATGAAAGATTGGATGATGATCTAGAGTTGGAGTCACCACCGATGGAGAGCATCTCGGTTCCTAAAGCCACATCGATCCAGGAACCCGTGTTGAAACCATACCAACCGAAGATTCCTTTTCCACAGAGATTGGTAAAAGAAAAGATGAAGGAGCGAATGGATAAATTTGTAAGTGATCTAAGGAAGTTGCATATCAATATTCCGTTTTTAGATGCTATTGTGCAAATGCCAGGGTATGCAAAATGTTTGAAGCAAATTTTGATGAACAAGAAAAAGTTGGCTGAGGTGGAGACTAAAATTTTGGAAAATGTTTGCTCGGCGGCAGTGGCGGGTAAGTTGCCCGAAAAGCGTAAAGATCCAGGTAGTTTTACTGTTTCTTGCAAGATTGGTGATTTGAATGTGAGTAAAGCATTGACAGATTCAGGTGCTAGTATTGATTTAATGCCTTCATCTATTTACGCCAAACTGAACTTAGGAAAACCTAAACCCATCAACATGAAAATTCAATTGGCCGAAAAATCCGTTATAAGACCTATGGGTATTTTAGAAGACGTGTTGGTCAAAGTAGGTGGTTTGGTCTTTCCTGTGGATTTCGTCATTATTGATGTGGATGAAGCATTAAACGTACCTCTCATTCTAGGAAGACCATTTCTTGCTACGGCCGATGCTAACATTGAGTTCGGTCGTGGTAAGCTTACATTGAGAACGGGGGATGAGTCGGTAGAATTCTTGCACACTTCTTCTTTTTCTTCACCTAATGTGGTTAATTCTATCGAGACTGCTTGTGTTAGTTCTAGTGATTATCAGATTGATGAATGGTCGGACGATGAAGTGGAGAAAAAGGGAAATGAGGGGAAGATAACACTAGTGATTAATTCTCGGCCAACAAGTAGCCGAAGTGCCAAGATCCATAAATTGTACGATCGTGTCAAGTCTGCGGTTTCTCATTGTAATGTGAAGTTGTCAAAAGAACTATGTTCGAATTTGTCAACCAAAGAGAATGAGGAGTTGATGTTGGAGGTGGATGCTTTTGGTAGAGCAAATGATTGGATTCGGACGAAGATGAAAGATGATTGCTTCCCACCTATTAAGGATGGAACTCCCAACAACTTAAGTGTGGGGAGGGGGGTTAAAGGCCCCAACTTGGTAAATCTTTGAGGTTTGATCGAGTCAAGCTAAAGACTCGTTAATAAAAATAGCGCTTCTCGGGAGGCAACCCGTGTGTTTTTATTATTTTTATTGTTTTCAGTACTTTGCTTTCTATTTTATGTGTTTTCGTTGAGATTTACAGGTGATAAGTCGTCTAGGGGGAACCGATAATTGAAAAGGCGTTTTAAAAAATCCGAAATCGAAGAGACAGCAGAAGCTCGTGGCGCGACCATCGGGTCTCGCGACGCTACCATAGGGTCTCGCGGCGCAGGCTCGGCGCGACCATAGGGTCTCGCAGTGCGATTTTGGGGGTTATGAGGTCAGAAGATTTTCTCGCGGGCACGAGGTAGCCGAATCGCGATGCGAATTGTCTTAGTTATCTAGTCGCGGCGCAAGGAAGTGCTGATCAGGTAAGTTTTCTTTTCCCATGTAATTAAAATCGAAAATACAAATAAAAAGGGACTAATTAAAACAGCAGGGGACCGACCCATTCACCCTTTCCTTCACTTTTCTTATTTTCTTTTCATCTTCTTTTCTCCAAAATCACACACGCACGCACGGTAACACACATACACACTCTTGAATATTTGTGAGTCATCTCCTTCTTCTTATCCTCATTCCTCCATCTCCATTCCATCATCATCACTATGTCAAGAGGGGTATGTATTCTCAACTCTTTTCTTTTTGATTTTTATTTTAATTTAATTAGGGTTTGTTAATTTCTTTGCTTTTTCTTTCAATTGATGCTTGTTAATTGTTTAGATAGGTTAGTATTGTTGTTTATTATGCTTAGAGATGATTAATTTTGCAAGAATCTTGGAAAACCTAATTAGGGTTCTTAATTTTTCATTTGGGGGTTTTCAAGATTTAGTCATCCTTTATTAATTTTAATTCAAATTAGTTACTACATTGTTAATTTAAGATAAAACCCATTCAGAAAATCCAAAAAAAAAAAAATCGAACTGGGTCGCGGCGCGAGTTTCTGTGCAGTTGGCCAGTTTTTGACGTTTCTTTGCCTTAGCCTTTCGTTATCACCCCTTAGTGTTTCCTTTTACTTATTTAGTATATTTTTGGTTGTTTTTGCAGAGGCAACAGGGACCACAAAGGTATGAGGGCAACGTTTGGCCACAAGATTATGAGTTTGACTACGTGGATGAAACCTACAAGGCGCCTTCTGCAAGACAGAGCAGCATGATTAAGTCGCTGAAACCAACAACCCACCCTTGGCTTAAGTTCCCGAATGCTCCAAAAGGGGAGCGCCAGGCTTACTTGAACAGGTTGTGTGAAATTCAGGATTATGTATTGGTCGCCCCTCGGACCATGGATTGGCAGATGATTCGAGAGGCGGATCTCATGGATTATTTTGAACAGAGATTTTCGACCGAGTTTATGGATGAAAGGGCGGGTCGGTTGATACGTATACCAATGTGGAACAGAATTTTTGAATTAAGAAAGAAGGTGGTGAAGGAGTGGTGTCAAGAGTTCTACTCCACTCTGCAGGTGCAAGACTTACCCATACAGGATCCTATGGAGGATCGGGTAATACATTTTAGGTTGGGAGGTAAGCAGCGCCACTGTACTGTTGCCGAGTTTGGATACTTATGTGGAATGTTCCAGATTCAGGATTTTGAGGATGGGGAGGTATATCCGTTTGTAGACCGGAGTCAATTTTCTATTTCATACTTTGAGGACGATGTGTCGTTTGACACATATTGGCTGAGCATTTCTGGGAAGGACAGGTTTTATTCTGGGGTTAGCAAGGTGTCGGACATTAGGTCCAAGAGACTGAGGATTCTTGATGTGACCAATTTATACATATCACCCACATCATTATTGGCCATTTTCTTAAGTGTTTTAAGTCGATTTTGTATGTATTTGGCGCGTTTATGGTATTTGTTAGTGTTTTCGGGTTCTTTACAGGGTACGCGTCCATTTGGTGCATTGTCGAATGATTTTGAGGCCAAGAAGTTGATTCGTGTGATTGAGAGTTGTTTAACTGGATGGATAGAATGAATTTCAACAAGTTTGCAAGTCAAAGTTGGGTGTGCCAGTGCAGTGATTTTAGACTGCGACGCAGTGGGGGAAACATGAGCCCAATGCGCCGCAGTGGACCTTAAGACACACTCGCAGATCAGAAGATCGAGACTGCGCCGCAGTGGTAGCATCACCAGCCCACTGCGCCGCAGTCAGCTATGGCAAAACGAGCGACCAGATCAGAGAGTCTACACTGCGCCGCAGTGGGGAGCATCACCAGCCCACTGCGCCGCAGTGGGGTGACGGGCCAGCAAGGGTTTGAGTTGTTTGGCATCAGATTTTTCATGGGGGTATAAATAGAAAACATAACCCTATTTCCCAAGTTATCCAAGTTTTTCTTTCTAGGAGCTGTTCTACCACGAGTCTTGGACGGATCATCGCAGATTTCATCATTTGATTCATTGAAGATTCAAGAACATCCATCTAGATCGTATCTAATTTTCTGTCTTGCAATTTATATTCAACGATCATTGGTACAATATGTTTTCTTTCAATTTCTTTATTGCAATTCAATTTAGTATGAGTGGCTAGATGTCTAATCATCCACTTTGATGAATCTTGACAAATGATATGATTGCAATATTTTAATTCAAGAGTTGATTCAATTATCGTTGTGTCGTGATCTTTATCAATTAATTCCTTGTGATTTATTCTTTTGATGTTGATGGTTTATGTGTTCATCGTTAGTGGTACTAGGTGAATATGTTTATCGTTTCAATTCGATTGTCTATGGTCATTTGTCACCGGTTCATGGTATGAAGGTGAATGTCAAATCTATAATAGGAATTAATCGGTAAACGTGTTTAGAAACGGTTGGTGGTACCACGTTTTCATTCACATAGGCATAATTGGTAATTGGATAATCAAACAAACTAATTGTTGGGGAGATTTTCTAGGCATTGGTGGTACCGGCTTGGGTAATTAAACTAGCAATTTAGGTGTTTGGGTGATTTGCGAGCGGTTGGTGGTACCACGTGAGCATTTCTATCCTTTCACGGTTATTTTGTCAACTCTAAAAAATTGGTTTTTAAACGTGTGCAATCATAGCTGAAGTCAAGTGGATTCGAAGTGGATGATCTTTATTTATATTGTCTAAAACTTCTTTACTTCTAATCGTATTGTCATTTTGATTTCTTTAATTTAAGTTCGTCAAAGTTAGGTAGCTTATTCGGCTACGGTTTCACCCTTTCTCTAAAACTACTTTAGCTGACAACTATTTCAAAACCATTCCCCGTGTTCGATCCTGGACTTACCTTCTAGCTATACTATATACGAACGGGTCCACTGCCCGCAAGTGTGTAGTAGTCAGTTTTAGGGTATTTCTTGTTTATAAATTTTAAACTCGATTTCACACATCAAGTTTTTGGCGCCGCTGCCGGGGATTGTGTGCCGATTTAGTTGTTAATTTAGTGGTTTGATCCTTTCTCACGCGTGAGGAAGTTACTTGTTTTATTAGTTTAGTTTTCTTTTCTTATCACAGGTGCATTTGACGTGTTTGTGTTAGTTGTGTGTTTGCAGGCATATTTCTTTAGTTGATGAACTTACGTTCTTCGGGTCTACCTTTGAATAGTCCTTTGTCTACTCCGAGAAGACCAAGAGGGCGTCGGTTTAACTTCACTGAACCCACAACACCAATACCTACACCATTTTCACCTATAGCTAAACCCACTCCTGATTCGGACGAGGAAGGGTTCTTTTTAGACGAATTTTTCAATTTAGAAGTTAAGCAAGAAGAGATGGGTGACGAACAACCTAGGGATCCAAATGACACTCGCTATGGCGAGAGGGTTCGAACTATTCCAACAAGCCGTGGCTCCGCCATTAGACCACCGGCCATTGATCACACTTTCAATTTGAAAGGAAATCATCTTAAGAGCATAGAAGAGCACCAATTTGATGGAAAAAGAAAATGGGATCCTTACCAACACTTGGATAGGTTTGAAAAGTTGGCTCGGCTTTATCAATACGGTCAAAATCAAATGAATGCCGTGAAACTTGAGACATTTCCCATGTCAATCACCGGAGAAGCCCTTGATTGGTTCAATGATCTTCCGGAAAATTCAATCACTACTTGGAACCAACTTAAGGAAGCTTTCATTGGTGAGTTTTATTCACTAAGAACTCAAAGAAGGTTGGAAAATATGATTAGATCTTTTGAACAAGATGATGGGGAAGATGTTGTTGATGCTTGGGTTCGTTTCAAGGAAATGTTGAGAAATTGTCCAGGTCACGATTTGACTAGGGAAAAATATGTGGAGCTTTTCTTTGATGGGTTAGATAAGAAGTCCAAACGCGAATTGGGATATGCTTTCGGGGGTAGTTTCAATAACATTACACCAATGAAGGTTATCAAATCTTGGAAGACATGGCAAAGGATAACTCAACTATGGATGATGAAAGGTTCTTGAAGAATGAAAGAAAGATGAAGAAAGGAACTAACCAAGGGAGAGTTGCTAAGGTTGAAGCTAGCAACGATTCAGGGGTTATTGGAGAGATTAAGGCGCTATCTGAGCGTATGGATAGGAGCTTTGCTGCTCAAGAGACTAGGTTTGGAGCAATTGAGAGGGATGTTAAGGTCGTAGCCGATGGGTATGATCATTGTGGTGATATGCATTATTCTGATGAGTGTCCAAATCGAGCACCCGAAGATGTGAACTATGTTCAGAATCAACCCCAAGGGAGCTACCAACGCAACACCGGTTTCCAGAACCGGCCTTCAGGTAATCCTTCTTATAACTCTTCTTTTCAGGCTAATGCTCCTCGTTTTTCAGGTAACAGGTGGCAAAGAGATAATTATCAGAATCAGCCACAACAGCAGACTCAACAAGGACAAGGATCAGGTTCTTCTTCTTCTTCTAATGCCGATCCTAATGCCGAGTTGAGGGAGATGATGAAGCAGTTGGCTAGTAATCAGGTTGAAACAAATACTAGCATTCAAATGATCAGAGATGATACTAAGGCTTTGAGTGAGAGGTTGGATCAGATAAGCGGGAAGGTGGAGATAAACATGAAAAATCAGGGTGTTAACTTCAAGGATCTCGAGAGTAGGATGGCCGCTCTTGCTAGGCCCACGGGGACTCTTCCTAGCAACACACAGCAGAATCCTAGACCTCAGTTTAATTCGGGACAATTTAGTCAGGGACCGAAATACACCCCACCTCAAGCCCGTAATGAGCAAGCTAATGCCATTACCACTCGTACTGGTAGGTCTTATGACTCACCTCCTATTCCTAATGTTGTTGTTTCAGATGTGCAGGATAACGGGGGTGATGATACCGATGTTGACAAAGAAATAGAGATGGGGGAAGATTCGACCATGAAGACTCCGGTCACTCCACCAAAACCGGCTGTGGTTCCAGAGGTTAAACCATACAAGCCAAAGATACCATTTCCACAAAGGTTCAGGAAAGCAAAGCTGAAGGAGCATTATAACAAGTTTGTTGACATGATCAAAAATGTTCATATTAATGTTCCCTTAGTTGATCTTATTCAGGGGATGCCGAATTATGCCAAGTTCATTAAGGAGCTTGTGACAGACAAAGGGAAGTTTGAAGAGGCAAAGGCTACTTTTATCAATGACGAGTGTTCTGCTATCTTGCAGAACCGCATTCCACCAAAGCTTGAAGACCCAGGGAGTTTTCTTATCACTTGCTCTATTAGAACTATTATTTGTAAAGCTTTGGCTGATTTAGGTGCTAGCATCAATTTGATGCCTTACTCGGTTTATGCTAAGTTGTTATTGGGAGTCCTTCGCCCTACTCGCATGAGTATAAGACTTGCTGACCATTCATTTCAGTATCCCATCGGGATTGCTGAAAACATTAGTGTCAGAGTTGGCCACATTGTTTTTCTTGTTGACTTCGTTATCCTCGAGATGGAGGAAGATACGAAGGTCCCTCTTATTCTTGGACGCCCATTCCTTAATACCGCGGATGCTATCATCCGTGTGAAGGATAAGGAAATTTCCTTAGGCGTAGGAACTGATAGGATTGTGTTTAATGTTGAAAAGTCTATCAAGCATTCTTATTCTAATGATGAGACTTGTTTTAGGATTGATGTCATTGATGATGCATTGGATCAAGAATTTCAGGAATTCATGAAGACAGATATTGGAGAGGAAGATGTAACATCCCAAAACTTAATCGTTCATGTTGACTAACGTCGTTAGGTCAAATTATAAGTCCGTGATACGTTTGCGTGGAAATATGTGTTTATATGTTTATGTGCCCTATATGTGAGATTTAATTATCTTTAATGAGTGACAATAAAGTAGATTTAATGATGTGTGAAAGGCCTTTGTAGTGTGCGAAAGTGCTTGAGTGTGTTATATGTATCCCCAATAGGTGTTTTTAAGCGAAATAAAGTCAATATGAAGTCCAGGGACCAATTTTGCCAATGTTGGAAAGTTAAAAACGGGTTTAGTGATTAGGGAAACCTAATCTCTCATTAATTGCAGCCTAATTACATTTCCTAAACACACACATACAGTTTCTTCAATTCCCTAATCGATTTCTTAAGGAATCTCCAAGTTTTGGTCAATCAATTGGGTGTTTTTGTATTGAATCGAATTGGCTATCGTTTCTACAGGTAATTAATGTTTTATTGGCCACATTTTCAGATTCAAAGGTTGTTTTTATGTTAATCAAATCTGATTTTAATAAGGGTTTGAAGTAATTAGGGTTTCAAACGTGTTTAAGCAAATTAAGGATCTAAATGGTGTCAAACGAGTTTGTAATCGATCATTATGATCAAAATATGTTTATATGTGTCAAAAACATGTTTTGGGTGAAGCCCAAGTCGATTGATTTCTGGAAAAATCGAAGAACAAGTCGTTTTATGAATTCTGGTCGAAATTGTGCCTTAAATTCGTTTTCTGAGATCAGCAGCTATCCAACGAACTTTAAGTTCGTTTGGAATGGTTTAACTTCGTTTGGGAATGACTAAATTCGTTTGACACAAAGCCAAAGTTCGTTTGAAGCTTTCTAACTTCGTTTGAAACTAAGGATGTCTAAATTCGTTTGAAGTGAAAGTCTAAGTTGTTTTGAAACTTAAGTCCGTTTGATTCAAGCCTAAGTTCATACTACAAACGAAGTTTAAGTTCGTTTGAGGTATTCTAACTTCGTTTGAGGTTGCTTAAGTTCGTTGTTGTGGTCTAAGTTCGTAAGAACGAACCTAAGTTCGTTTTAAAGTTCGTTTGAGTCCCAAATGACTTATATTTTGTATATTAATGTATCATAGGTGTCGGGGGATTACTATTAAGCACTATTAGCTCTCTGTTTGCTCGCGTACACTACTACGAGGTAAGATACACTACTTTTGTCACGCTGAGGGTGCAACAAAAATGGTTTCATAAACTATAACCTCCAAAACGGTAATGCATAACCTATATTGTGGTTGGGTTGATAAGGGAGGTATTCGGGGATTAAAGATGACGGTGCCTATGCTTAAAATGTTTCCCCGTAAACATGTTTATGAAATGTTTATGATATGTTATGATGACGGTGGTTAATGATATGTTTATGATATGTTATGATGACGGTGGTTAATGATATGTTTATGATATGTTTATGATATGTTATGATGACGGTGGTTAATGATATGATATGTTTATGATATGTTTATGATATGTTATGATGACGGTGGTTAATGATATGTTTATGATATGTTTATGATATGTTATGATGAACGGTGGTTAATGATATGTTGTAATGTTGTTATGTGCATGTATATGTGGCTTGTTCATCTAGAACACTAGACCTTATTAGGTTGCCATGACACGTGCACGTTTTAAGGGCCCTAACGTGAAAAGATGATAGTATGGATTAGTTTAGGTTAAAGGTGGAAATCTAAAATAAATATGATAAATGCTCGAGCTAATTAGATGTTAAGTGTTATGCATAACCTGTGCCTTACGGTGGTAATAGGTACATAGTGCCTTACGGTGGTGATAGGTACATTGTGCCTGACGGTGGTAATGATATGTTTATGATATGTTATGATGACGGTGGTTAATGGTACGTCATGCCTGACGGTGGTTATAGGTATGTTAAAATGGTTGCTCGGGTGGTTCCTTGCAACAAGTCATATGTGGTGAGTAGTTTCGGGTGGCCTGATGACCCACCTAATGTCATGAACATAACGGGCTACTCATGGATCGACATTGTCTTTCCTTAATGGTAACTTCGGTTACAACTTAACGGTGACTAGTCACAACTTAATGAGATGAGATGAGATGACGAAATGATTAGGCACGCTTAGGGTCATGAACTCTATGCTTATATGTGATGTGGATATGTGATGTGGATATGTTATACGGTGGTATGAATGCCTAATTAAAATGACGTAATGTTTTAAAATACGATTTAAATGGATGAAATGTTTTGCTTAAACCTGGTGTTATCTTACTTAGCTTTATAGCTAACACTTGTTTCTTTTAATGTGTTGACACCCCTCAGGTTAGGCAGTGAGATGACGTGTGAAGCTTTGGCGAGAGATGGGTAGATGATCAAGCTGGCTTAGTTTACCCAATAGCTTCGCATAGACCTTATGTTATTGATTTCCTTTATGGAACTTATGTAATGACTATGTTATGATTGCTTTATGTTGGGCAATCTTATGGATTTCTTTTATTACAGATTTGATGCTATTAGTAACACCACCAATGTTTTCTAAACTGTTTTCCTTAGTTGAGTATTTTCCTAAATCGTTTCCGCATGATTTAACGCCGTTAGGCGAAATTTTTGGAAATCCATATTTTTACGAAACGGGTGTTACAAGTTGGTATCAGAGAAGTAGTTTAAGTGAACCAAGGCCTATTGACCATAGGATTTGGACTTAAACTTAAGATGCGTATGCTAGGTATTCGTAGGATGCCTTAGCTAGGGATGACATGTGATGTAGGATGGGTTGGGATGAGTGCGAGTATGATAAGGCTTATGAGATGTTTATGTTACGATGATATGATTTAGCCTTATCCCAGCGAACTTTTGTTTTATTTCGCGCTTATCGACTCCACCATTTTATTGAAGGAAAAATGGTTAACACTCGCAACCGCAACATCCAACGTGACGGAGCAACTGCCAGCGTTACTCCACCTGTCCATCCAGGTGCAGTTGCTACTAATGCTGCCGCTACTGCTACTGCAGCTAACGTGAATGGAAATCGAGGAAACCCCCAGCAAGTAAATCAGCCAGGCCCATTAGGTTCTATGCCTCCACCTCCCGGCAATCCACCTAGAGTTAACGAAGCAGTGGTGGAGCAAATCCCTAATGCAGCTGAACTGTACAATCTTGTGCTGACTCTCCAAGCCCAGTTAGCACAGACTCAAGAGCAACTAAACAACGCTCTTGCTGAGAATGCTGAAGGAACTGATGGCAACTACTCAGTGCCATCTCACCACATTGAGCCACCAGTGGATAATGTTGTCGTTCCCCCTGTTAATGTGGATGTGGCTCCTCCTAATGTAGTTCAAGCTCCTCGATTTAAGTTCGAAAGTTTCCAGAAGTGTGGAGCTCAGAAATTCAATGGAACACTTAACGCAGTAGGCTGTATGAATGGCTTGATGATACTGAGATGGTCTTTGAAGCTTGTGACTGTCCAGAGGATAAAAAGGTGTTGTGTGCGAGTAGAATGTTGAAAGAAGGTGCTCGAGACTGGTGGAAGAGCATTACTATTTCAATGACTCCGGCTATGGTGACTGCTATTACGTGGGCTGACTTTAAGCAGAAATTCATTGAGGAATATATCGGGACTCATGAACAGCGCAAAATGGAAAAAGAGTTCCGTGCTTTAACAGCTGAAGTTGGCAAAATTAATGATTATGCTCGTTCCTTTATGGAAAAGATGAAATTTGTGGGTCATCCATTCAGAACTGATGCAGATCAAGTCGCCTGCTATGTCGATGGTTTACCTCCAAGTTATCGAGGTATTTGTAGGCAGCATAAGACCCTAACGGAAGCAATCAAGGAATCCAAAAAGCTTGATGATGATTTTGCTGCGGATAAGAAAGTTGAAAAGAAAGAAGATGAGAAGAAGTCTGGAAATAAACGGAGGTTTAGTGGGTCAAATCGTTTTGGTAAGAAATTTAAGGGTTCTTCATCGTCCTCTGACAAGAGGAAGGGCAGACAAGGATGGAAAATGGTGCCCTGGCTGCAAATCTATCCATTCTGGTCAGTGTTCTACAAAGACCCGCAGGTGCAATAGATGTGGAACTCAGGGTCATACCATTGATCAATGCACTGACAAGGCTAGATGTTATAAATGTGGAGACACCAAGCACCGTATTGCAGACTGCCCGCAGATGAAGAAAGATGAGGGAAGAAAGGCAGGAGCTTCCCAGGCCAAAGCCCGTGCTTTTCAGATGACGGCTGAGGAGGCAAAAGACGATGATCAGGTAGTTACTGCTACCTTATTGTTAACTCCAAACCTGCTAATGTGTTATTTGATTCTAGTGCGAACAAATCTTTTGTGTCTACTCTGTTTGCTCCTAAGTTAGACATGACTACTAGTTCTTTACGGTGCCCTATAGAAGTAGAAGTGGCTAATGGTGCAACGTCTATTATTCGGGAAGGTTATTCTGATTGTCCGATAGAAATAGAGGGTCGTTCATTTACTGCTAACCTGTTACCCGCTACTATTCCTAGTTTCGATGTTGTTCTCGGTATGAATTGGATGTCTAAGAATGATGCTGTCGTCCTATGTTCGAAAAAGATAGTCCGTATCGCTACTCCCGACGGTAAAGGTGTCTGTGTTTATGGTGACAAGAAGCAGGGAAATGTTAAGGTGATCTCAATGATGAAAGCGCTTCGTTGTATACGGCAAACTAAGTCACATTTTCTAGCTTATGTAATTGATTCTCGTATCGCGAAGCCTACAGTCTCTGATGTCGAAGTTGTTTCCGAGTTTCCTGATGTTTTCCCTGAAGATCTTCCAGGTCTTCCTCCTGATCGTGAGGTTGAATTTTCTATTGATCTCATTCCTGGTGCTACTCCTGTAGCCAAAGCTCCCTATCGACTAGCTCCGACGGAGATGAAGGAGTTAATGACTCAAATTCAGGAACTTTTAGATAAAGGTTTCATTCGTCCGAGTTCCTCTCCATGGGGTGCTCCTATCCTTTTCGTAAAGAAGAAAGACGGATCCATGCGTATGTGTATCGATTATCGTGAGCTGAATAAAAGAACGGTGAAGAATAAATATCCACTCCCTCGTATTGATGATTTATTCGATCAACTTCAAGGCTTCTTATTTTTCAAAGATTGACTTACGGTCTGGCTATCATCAATTGAAGGTGAAGAAGAAAGTGTAGCCAAAACAGCGTTCCGAACTCGTTATGGTCATTATGAGTTCCTTGTCATGCCATTCGGTTTGACAAATGCTCCAGCAAAGTTTATGGATTTGATGAACCGTGTCTGTCGACCGTTTTTGGATCATTTCGTTATTGTTTTTATCGACGACATTCTTGTGTATTCAAAGTCGGAAGAGGAACATAGAGAGCATTTGAGAGCTGTCCTTCAAGTCCTCAGAGAGAAAAGCTATATGCTAAGTTCTCCAAGTGCGAATTCTGGCTAAAGGAAGTTCATTTCCTCGGCCATGTCGTCTCTTCTGATGGTATAAAAGTAGATCCTTCGAAGATAGAAGCGGTGTCGAAGTGGGAGCAGCCTAAGTCTCCTACTGAAATTAAGAGTTTTCTCGGTTTGGCTGGCTATTATCGACGTTTTATTCAAGATTTCTCACGCATTGCCAAGCCAATGACTGAATTAACGAAGAAAGGTGTGAAGTTTGTGTGGACCGACGCTCAAGAGAAAGCCTTCACGACATTGAAAAAGAAGTTGTGTGAAGCTCCGGTTCTAGCTTTACCCGAAGGAACCGATGATTTAGTGGTTTATAGTGACGCATCCATCACGGGGTTAGGGTGTGTACTAATGCAACGAGACAAAGTTATCGCTTACGCCTCTCGACAGCTGAAGCCTCATGAGCGGAACTATCCTACTCATGATCCTTGAGCTGGCTGCGGTTGTTTTTGCTCTGAAGTTGTGGCGACATTATCTGTATGGTACGAAGTGTACCCTTTATACGGATCATAAGAGCTTACAGTACGTGTTTACTCAGAAGGACATGAATGTTAGACAACGGCGGTGGATGGAGTTATTAAAGGATTACGATTGTGAAATTAAATATCACCCAGGCAAAGCTAATGTGGTTGCTGATGCCTTAAGCCGCAAAGGATATGCGAAGAGTAGATTATGTGCGATGATTACAAAGATTGAGTCGAACTTAATGGAACCTATTCGATTAGCTCAAATCGAAGCGTTAAAGGATGATAATGTGAAAGCGGAGTCTATCGGGAAAAAGAAGAAGAACAGACTCCAAATGGAAGAAAATAGTCGTGGCCTTCGAACCTACAAAGGTAGAATATGGGTTCCTCTCTATGGAGGCAATCGTGAGTTGGTAATGGATGAAGCTCACAAAACTAAGTATTCTGTACACCCTGGTGCCACAAAGATGCATGCAGATTTGAAGCCTATTTATTGGTGGCCCAGTATTAAGAACGATGTGATGATGTATGTGCAGAAATGTTTGACGTGTGCGAAGGTGAAAGCTGAACATCAAAAGCCTTACGGGAAATTTCAGCAACTTGAGATCCCTGAGTGGAAATGGGATCACATTACGATGGATTTTGTGACCAAACTTCCGAGGACGCCTCGTGGTCACGATATGATATGGGTTATTGTCGATCGATTAACGAAGAGTGCTCACTTTCTCCCAGTTCGTGAGACTGCTCCTATGGAGAACTTCGCTACGTTGTATATTGATGAAGTGGTTTCTAAACATGGTGTTCGATATCGATTGTGTCAGATCGTGATGCTCGATTCGTTTCCAACTTTTGGAAGAGTTTTCAACGGGAAGTTGGTACGCAAGTTCGTCTGAGCACAGCCCACCATCCGCAAACCGATGGGCAAAGTGAAAGGACTATTCAAACGCTCGAAGATATGCTCAGAGCTTGTGTAATGGATTATGGTGGTTCGTGGGATAAACACCTCCCTCTTATTGAGTTTGCGTATAACAATAGTTATCATGCGAGCATTGGAATGCCACCTTATGAGATGTTATATGGTAGAAAGTGTCGGACTCCTAGTTGTTGGTTGGAGCCCGGGGAAAAGCAATTTGCTGGACCCGAAGTAGTACAAATTACGGCCGATAAAGTTAATGTTGCAAAGAAAGCCTTACGTGTTGCTCGCGAAAGGCAAAAGTCATATGCCGATAAGAAAAGGAGGCCGTTCGATTTTAAAGAAGGTGAAATGGTTTTACTCAAGGTGTCGCCTTGGAAAGGTGTATTACGATTTGGAAAACGTGGAAAGTTAAGCCCCAGATTCATTGGACCTTTTAAGATCATTAAGAAGGTTAATGAACAGGCATTTAAGTTGGACTTACCTCCAGAACTTAATGGAATTCACAACACATTTCATGTGTGTTACCTACGTAAGTGCTATGCGAATGAAACGGATGTCATTCCACTAGAGGACGTAAGTATTAATCCCAACAAGCAGATTGTCGATGAACCTGTTGCTATAATGGGAAGGAAACAAAAGAAGTTACGACGAAAGACTATTGATCTAGTTCTCATAAAGTGGAAACACAATCACGGCGAAAGTATGACTGGGAGACCGAGTCCGTAATGCGGGAGACCTATCCCCACCTTTTTGATGTTGAAGTGATTCCGGGGACGGAATCCTCTTAAGGGGGAGGTAATTGTAACATCCCAAAACTTAATCGTTCATGTTGACTAACGTCGTTAGGTCAATTATAAGTCCGTGATACGTTTGTGTGGAAATATGTGTTTATATGTTTATGTGCCCTATATGTGAGATTTAATTATCTTTAATGAGTGACAATAAAGTAGATTTAATGATGTGTAAAAGGCCTTTGTAGTGTGCGAAAGTGCTTTAGTGTGTTATATGTATCCCCAATAGGTGTTTTTAAGCGAAATAAAGTCAATATGAAGTCCAGGGACCAATTTTGCCAATGTTGGAAAGTTAAAAACGGGTTTAGTGATTAGGGAAACCTAATCTCTCATTAATTGCAGCCTAATTACATTTCCTAAACACACACATACAGTTCCTTCAATTCCCTAATCGATTTCTTAAGGAATCTCCAAGTTTTGGTCAATCAATTGGGTGTTTTTGTATTGAATCGAATTGGCTATCGTTTCTACAGGTAATTAATGTTTTATTGGCCACATTTTCAGATTCAAAGGTTGTTTTTATGTTAATCAAATCTGATTTTAATAAGGGTTTGAAGTAATTAGGGTTTCAAACGTGTTTAAGCAAATTAAGGATCTAAATGGTGTCAAACGAGTTTGTAATCGATCATTATGATCAAATATGTTTATATGTGTCAAAAACATGTTTTGGGTGAAGCCCAAGTCGATTGATTTCTGGAAAAATCGAAGAACAAGTCGTTTTATGAATTCTGGTCGAAATTGTGCCTTAAATTCGTTTTCTGAGATCAGCAGCTATCCAACGAACTTTAAGTTCGTTTGGAATGGTTTAACTTCGTTTGGGAATGACTAAATTCGTTTGACACAAAGCCAAAGTTCGTTTGAAGCTTTCTAACTTCGTTTGAAACTAAGGATGTCTAAATTCGTTTGAAGTGAAAGTCTAAGTTGTTTTGAAACTTAAGTCCGTTTGATTCAAGCCTAAGTTCATACTACAAACGAAGTTTAAGTTCGTTTGAGGTATTCTAACTTCGTTTGAGGTTGCTTAAGTTCGTTGTTGTGGTCTAAGTTCGTAAGAACGAACCTAAGTTCGTTTTAAAGTTCGTTTGAGTCCCAAATGACTTATATTTTGTATATTAATGTATCTTAGGTGTCGGGGATTACTATTAAGCACTATTAGCTCTCTGTTTGCTCGCGTACACTACTACGAGGTAAGATACACTACTTTTGTCACGCTGAGGGTGCAACAAAAATGGTTTCATAAACTATAACCTCCAAAACGGTAATGTATAACCTATATTGTGGTTGGGTGATAAGGGAGGTATTCGGGGATTAAAGATGACGGTGCCTATGCTTAAAATGTTTCCCCGTAAATACGTTTATGATATGATATATGATGATATGTTATGATGACGGTGGTTAATGATATGTTTATGATATGATATATGATGATATGTTATGATGACGGTGGTTAATGATATGTTTATGATATGATATATGATGATATGTTATGATGACGGTGGTTAATGATATGTTTACGATATGATATGTTATGATGACGGTGGTTAATGATATGTTGTAATGTTGTTATGTGCATGTATATGTGGCTTGTTCATCTAGAACACTAGACCTTATTAGGTTGCCATGACACGTGCACGTTTTAAGGGCCCTAACGTGAAAAGATGATAGTATGGATTAGTTTAGGTTAAAGGTGGAAATCTAAACTAAATATGATAAATGCTCGAGCTAATTAGATGTTAAGTGTTATGCATAACCTGTGCCTTACGGTGGTAATAGGTACATCGTGCCTTACGGTGGTAATGGGTACGTATAAATGGTGCCTGACGGTGGTAATAGGTACGTCATGCCTTACGGTGGTTATAGGTATGTTAAAATGGTTGCTCGGGTGGTTCCTTGCACAAGTCATATGTGGCGAGTAGTTTCGGGTGGCCTGATGACCCACCTAATGTCATGAACATAACGGGCTACTCATGGATCGACATTGTCTTTCCTTAATGGTAACTTCGGTTACGACTTAACGGTGACCTAGTCACAACTTAATGAGATGAGATGAGATGACGAAATTGATTAGGCACGCTTAGGGTCATGAACTCTATGCTTATATGTGATGTGGATATGTGATGTGGATATGTTATACGGTGGTGTGAATGCCTAATTAAAATGACGTAATGTTTTAAAGTGACGATTTAAATGGATGAAATGTTTTGCTTAAACCTGGTGTTATCTTACTTAGCTTTATAGCTAACACTTGTTTCTTTTAATTTGTTGACACCCCTCAGGTTAGGCAGTGAGATGACGTGTGAAGCTTTGGCGAGAGATGGGTAGATGTTCAAGCTGGCTTTAGTTTACCCAATAGCTTCGCATAGACCTTATGTTATTGATTTCCTTTATGGACTTATGTAATGACTATGTTATGATTGCTTTATGTTGGGCAATCTTATGGATTTCTTTTATTACAGATTTGATGCTATTAGTAACACCACCAATGTTTTCTCAAACTGTTTTCCTTAGTTGAGTATTTTCCTAAATCGTTTCCGCATGATTTAACGCCGTTAGGCGAAATTTTTGGAAATCCATATTTTTACCAAACGGGTGTTACAAGAGATCGCTAATTTAGGATCTGGAGAAATTACTGATGAAGCTTTGTTTGCAGAGGTCATGGCACTGAGCTTGGATGAATCACCTCCCGAGGAAGAGACTTTTGAGGAGGTAGTTGCTGACGGGAGTTCAAGGGTACCTAACTCTGTTGAGGTACCACCTACTGACTTGGAGCTTAAGCCGCTTCCAGACCATTTTGAGTATGCATATCTATCAGGTGAGTCTTCTCTTCCAGTAGTTATCTCATCCTCACTCTCGAGTGACGAGAAAGACCGTCTCATGTCTGTTCTTAAAGCCCATAAGCGGGCTTTTGCTTGGAAGACTACAGATATTCCAGGTATTAGTCCTAATTTCTGCCAGCATAATATTGATTTTCTTGATGATGTTAAGCCCGTTGTCCAGAGACAAAGGCGGCTGAATCCTAATATGAAAGAGGTTGTTAAGAAAGAGGTGATTAAGCTTTTTGATGCAGGAATCATTTTTCCTATTGCTGATAGTCCATGGGTAAGTCCTGTCCACTGTGTGCCCAAAAGGGGGGCATGACAGTCATTGAAAATGATAATAAGGAGCTTTTGGCCACTAGGACTATTACGGGTTGGCGGGTTTGTATAGATTACCGTAAGCTTAATGATGCCACCCGTAAGGATCATTTTCCCTTTCCTTTTATTGATCAAATGTTGGAACGTCTTGCAGGTAATGAATACTTTTGTTTCTTGGATGGGTTTTCCGGGTACTTTCAAATACCCATTGATCCCAAAGACCAAGAGAAAACCACTTTCACTTGTCCATTTGGCACTTTTGCTTATCAGCGAATGCCGTTTGGTTTGTGTAATGCCCCTGGCACCTTTCAAAGGTGCATGATTGCTATTTTCCAGGACATGCTTGAAACTTCCATGAAGTTTTCATGGATGATTTTTCAGTTTTTGGGGATTCTTTTCATTCTTGTTTGAGTAATTTGGATAGGATGTTGGAACGGTGTGAGAGGGCACACCTTGTTTTGAATTGGGAAAAGTGTCATTTTATGGTGACTGAGGGTATTGTGTTAGTTCATAAAGTGTCCAAGGCCGGGATTGAGGTTGATCGGGCTAAGATAGATGTAATTGCCAAATTACCCCCGCCTTCCAATGTGAAAGGGGTAAGGAGTTTTCTTGGACATGCAGGTTTTTATCGTCGATTTATTAAGGATTTCTTTAAGATTACTCGTCCTATGACCCACTTGTTGGAAAAAGGACGTTCCTTTTGTTTTTGATGATGCTTGTTTGAGTGCTTTTCAGGTATTGAAGGAGAAGTTGACTGATTCTCCTATCATGGTAGCTCCAGATTGGGATTTTCCTTTCGAGTTGATGTGTGATGCCAGTGACTATGCTGTGGGAGCTGTGCTAGGGCAAAGGGTTGAGAAACATTTCAAACCCATTTACTTTGCTAGTAAGACTTTGAACCCCGCCCAGCAAAATTACACCACTACGGAGAAGGAGTTGCTTGCAGTGGTCTTTGCATTTGATAAGTTTAGATCATATGGTTTTGAGTAAGACCATAGTTTTCACTGACCATTCAGCCCTAAGTACCTGTTCTCGAAACAGGATGCTAAACCCAGGCTTATCCGTTGGGTTCTTTTGTTGCAAGAATTTGACATAGAGATAAAGGATAAGAAAGGGGCTGAAAATTTGGCTGCCGACCATTTGAGTCGTTTGGAAGATCCTCACTGGGAGGAACTTCGTGATGGGGAGATCAATGATCACTTCCCCGATGAGTCGTTAATGTTTATCTCTAACTCTGATGAAGTTCCTTGGTTTGCAGATATAGCTAATTATTTGGTTGCAGGTGAGATACCTAATGATTTCACATACCAGCAGAAGAAGAAGCTCATATCGGATGTTAAGTATTATTTTTGGGACCATCCATACTTGTTTCGTGTTTGTGCAGATGGTATGATTAGGAGATGTGTTGCTGGAGTGAGAAGAGAGATTTTGGATGCGTGTCACTACGGGCCAACTGGGGTCATTATGGTCCTTCAGTGACGGGTAAGAAAGTTTTTGATGCAGGTTTCTATTGGCCAACAATTTTCAAGGAGGCCCAGACTTTGGTTGAGACTTGTGACATCTGTCAGCGACAAGGGAATATCACTAAACGGGATGAGATGCCTCAACAAAGCATTCAGGTATGTGAGGTTTTTGATGTATGGGGTATAGACTTTATGGGACCATTCCCACCGTCTAATAAGTTTCAGTACATTCTTGTCGCCGTTGACTACGTGTCTAAATGGGCCGAAGCCAAGGCTTTGCCCACGAATGACGCGCGTGTAGTCATTGATTTCTTAAAACAGTTGTTCTGTCGTTTTGGTTGCCCTAGAGCTTTGATTAGTGACCGTGGTACCCATTTTGCAAACCATCAGTTAGCCAAAGTGATGAAGAGGTATGGTGTTGTCCATTAATTTTCTACCTCATATCATCCACAGACCAGTGGTCAAGTGGAAAACACAAATAGGGCCTTGAAGAGGATTTTGGAGAAAACTGTTGGAGATAACCCCAAGGTGTGGTCAAAGAAGTTAGATGACGCCTTGTGGCGTTTAGGACGGCTTATAAGACGCCGATTGGCACCACGCCATACCGGTTGCTCTATGGCAAAACTTGCCATATTCCTATTGAGATAGAGCATAAGGCGTATTGGGCGTTGAGGAATTTGAATTTGGATATGATGGAAGCTAGTGAACTTAGAATGTTGCAACTTCATGAGCTTGATGAGCTTAGGCTAGGTGCTTATGAGAATTCTAGGATTTACAAGGAAAGGACCAAAGTTTGGCATGATAAGAGGATCCGTAGGAAGGAGTTTAAGGTTGGAGCTAAGGTTTTGTTATTCTTGTCTAAGTTTAAGATCAAGCAACCTAAGCTAACTTCTAGGTGGATTGGACCTTTTGTGATTAAACATGTGTATCCGTCAGGTTATGTAGAGTTGTTTAAGAGAAATGGTGACGGTTCGTTCATTGTCAATGGTCATAGACTTAAGCTTTATTTGGAAGAAGAGCGAGTTGAGGGGATAATCGAGGAGATCCCCATTTTTGAATTCGAGACTTGAAAGTTGGTCGAGTCTAGCTAACGACTCATTAATAACTTAAGCGCTTCTCGGGAGACAACCCGTGTTATTTTATTGCATTTTATTTTTTATTAGTTAGATTTGATTTTGTTTTGTTAAGAATGTGCAGGTGCAAATTTGATGTGATGCGGTTTCAGGTGAGTGTTTTTAAGTATTGTAAAAAATTTTTCTAGGAAAAAAAGTGAACAGTAACTCCCCACTGCGCCGCAGTGGGGGTGGTTTTTGAGTGAATGCGACGCAGTCTGATAATTCTGGCCCGAGGGTGTATTTTAACCCACTGCGCCGCAGTGGGCTTGTTGACTGGTCAACAGGGGTGCGGGGTCATTAAGTGAGTCAAAGTTTCAGTTTTCTTTTCCACCACAAAATTTATATCTATCTTTCTCTCCATCTTGAAACCGAGGTAGGCTCTAAAAAACCCCCTAGGAATCCTAAATTCACCATTTAATTCACTTAAAAGCTTGCATTTTCTTTCTTTCTCCTAGATTATCATCTCTACATTATCATCATGGGAAGAGGAGTAAGTTTTCTTGATTATTTTCTTTATTTATTTCTTTATTTTTGATTTTTAATTTTTAGGGTTTTTAATTTCGTAATTAATTCTAGGGTTTTGTTGATTATAGGCTATTGAAGCTAATGGGGTGTTTAATTTCTCGTCTAGAACACTTGTTCATCCGATTTTGATTTTGGTTTGAAATTAGGGTTTTAAAAATTGGGGATTTATGGATGAACTAATGTGGGGGAATTAATGTTGGATTATATGGTGTTTATTTGTTGGATATTGCTGAATATTATTGATCAATTTTACCCCTTTGTTAGCCCGGTCGTGATGAACACTGCCCAGGTTGCCCAGATTATTCATGCCACTGCGCCGCAGTAGTGGTGCGTGTTGACAACTGCGCCGCAGTGGGCATCTTCTGACCTGTGTGATGGAATGTTGTTTGAATGAGGTTCAAGTCTTGCATTCTTAGTTCTCATGTTTTATTTGCTTTATGTATTTGATTGCAGACCGCTGCTGACAAGAGGAAACAAGTTGAAGGCCAATCTAGTGAGGCAGCTAACGTGCCTCATAAATCACCTAGGCGACAAGAGGAAGTGCCGCTTCAATTTGTGGGAGAGATGAATGAAAGACATGCTTGGTTGCAATTTGATGAAATTAGGCAACCTCACAAGAACAACTACTTGAACAAACTGTACAAGCTTCAAAAGCATCCCGTTTGCCCACCTAAGTATTTCACTCATACTCAGGCTTAATACTTTGGGGTGCAAGCAGATATTCGTCAGTGGTATTCTATGGGGATGAGAGTTGGTAATAGGGTGGTCAATTGCGAAATTTGGGATGAAACAACAGGATACCTTACCGGAAGTTGTGTGGGATATTCAAA
>CM067175.1:31924206-31945474 GCA_034093135.1 Erigeron breviscapus | reverse complement strand
GCTAGGGCAAAGGGTTGAGAAACATTTCAAACCCATTTACTTTGCTAGTAAGACTTTGAACCCCGCCCAGCAAAATTACACCACTACGGAGAAGGAGTTGCTTGCAGTGGTCTTTGCATTTGATAAGTTTAGATCATATCTTGTTTTAAGTAAGACCATAGTTTTCACTGACCATTCAGCCCTTAAGTACCTGTTCTCGAAACAGGATGCTAAACCCAGGCTTATCCGTTGGATTCTTTTGTTGCAAGAATTTGACATAGAGATAAAGGATAAGAAAGGGGCTGAAAATTTGGCTGCCGACCATTTGAGTCGTTTGGAAGATCCTCACCGGGAGGAACTTCGTGATGGGGAGATCAATGATCACTTCCCCGATGAGTCGTTAATGTTTATCTCTAACTCTGATGAAGTTTCTTGGTTTGCAGATATAGCTAATTATTTGGTTGCAGGTGAGATACCTAATGATTTCACGTCCCAGCAGAAGAAGAAGCTCATATCGGATGTTAAGTATTATTTTTGGGACCATCCATACTTGTTTCGTGTTTGTGCAGATGGTATGATTAGGAGATGTGTTGCTGGAGCTGAGACTAGAGAGATTTTGGATGCATGTCACTACGGGCCAACTGGGGGTCATTATTGTCCTTCAGTGACGGGTAAGAAAGTCTTTGATGCAGGTTTCTATTGGCCAACAATTTTTAAGGAGGCCCAGACTTTGGTTGAGACTTGTGACATCTGTCAGCACAGAGGGAATGCACTAAACGGGATGAGATGCCTCAACAAAGCATTCAGGATGTGAGGTTTTTGATGTATGGGGTATAGACTTTTTGGGACCATTCCCACCGTCTAATAAGTTTCAGTACATTCTTGTCGCCGTTGACTACGTGTCTAAATGGGCGAAGCCAAGGCTTTGCCCACGAATGACGCGCGTGTAGTCATTGATTTCTTGAAACAGTTGTTCTGTCGTTTTGGTTGCCCTAGAGCTTTGATTAGTGACCGTGGTACCCATTTTGCAAATCATCAGTTAGCCAAAGTGATGAAGAGGTACGGTGTTGTTCACTATTTTTCTACCTCATATCATCCACAGACCAGTGGTCAAGTGGAAAACACTAATAGGGCCTTAAAGAGGATTTTGGAGAAAACCGTTGGAGATAACCCCAAGGTGTGGTCAAAGAATTTAGATGACGCCTTGTGGGCGTTTAGGACGGCTTATAAGACGCCGATTGGCACCACGCCATACCGGTTGCTCTATGGCAAAACTTGCCATCTTCCTATTGAGATAGAGCATAAGGCGTATTGGGCTTTAAGGAACTTGAATTTGGATTTGATGGAAGCACGTGAACTTAGAATGTTGCAACTTCATGAGCTTGATGAGCTTAGGCTAGGTGCTTATGAAAATTCTAGGCTTTACAAGGAAAGGACCAAAGTTTGGCATGATAAGAGGATCCGTAGAAAAGAGTTTAAGGTTGGAGCTAAGGTTTTGTTATTCTTGTCTAAGTTTAAGATCAAGCAACCTAAGCTAACTTCTAGGTGGATTGGACCTTTTGTGATTAAACATGTGTATCCGTCAGGTTATGTAGAGTTGTTTAAGAGAAATGGTGACGGTTCGTTCATTGTCAATGGTCATAGACTTAAGCTTTATTTGGAAGAAGAGCAAGTTGAGGGGATAATCGAGGAGATCCCCATTTTTGAATTCGAGACTTGAAAGTTGGTCGAGTCTAGCTAACGACTCGTAAATAACTTAAGCGCTTCTCGGGAGGCAACCCGTGTTTATTTTATCGCATTTTATTTTGTTTTAATTAGTTAGTTTTAATTTTGTTTTGTTAAGGAAGTGCAGGTGCAAATTTGATGTGATGCGGTTTCAGGTGAGTGTTTGTTTTAAGTATTGTAAAAATTTTTCTATGGGAAAAGTGAACAGTAACTCCCCACTGCGCCGCAGTGGGCTTGTTGACTGGTCAACAGGGGTGCGGGGTCATTAAGTGAGTCAAAGTTTCAGTTTTCTTTTCCACCACAAAATTTATATCTATCTTTCTCTCCATCTTGAAACCGAGCTAGGCTCTAAAAAACCCCCTAGGACTCCTAAATTCACCATTTAATTCACTTAAAAGCTTGCATTTTCTTTCTTTCTCCTAGATTATCATCTCTACATTATCATCATGGGAAGAGGAGTAAGTTTTCTTGATTATTTTCTTTATTTATTTCTTTATTTTTGATTTTTAATTTTTAGGGTTTTTAATATCCGAATTAAATTGTGGGTTTTGTTGATTATAGGCTATTGAAGCTAATGGGGTGTTTAATTTCTCGTCTAGAACACTTGTTCATCCGATTTTGATTTTGGTTTGAAATTAGGGTTTTAAAAATTGGGGATTTATGGATGAACTAATGTGGGGGAATTAATGTTGGATTATATTTTATTTTGTTTTAATTAGTTAGTTTTAATTTTGTTTTGTTAAGGAAGTGCAGGTGCAAATTTGATGTGATGCGGTTTCAGGTGAGTGTTTGTTTTAAGTATTGTAAAAATTTTTCTATGGGAAAAGTGAACAGTAACTCCCCACTGCGCCGCAGTGGGCATCTTCTGACCTGTGTGATGGAATGTTGTTTGAATGAGGTTCAAGTCTTGCATTCTTAGTTCTCATGTTTTATTTGCCTTATGTTTTTGAATGCAGACCGCTACTACTGATAAAAGGAAACAATCTGAGGTTGGTCAATCTAGCGGGACCGCCAATGTCCCCGCTAAAGCACCTAGGCGACAAGAGGAAGTGCCGCTTCACTTTGTGGGAGAGTTGAATGAGAGACACGCTTGGTTGCAATTTGATGATATTAGGCAACCTCACAAGAACAATTTCTTGAACAAATTGTATAAGCTTCAAAAGCATCCCGTTTGCCCACCTAAGTTTTTCACTCATACTCAGGCTCAATACTTTGGGGTGCAAGCAGATATTCGTCAATGGTATTCTATGGGGATGAGAGTTGGTAATAGGGTGGTTAATTGCGAAATTTGGGATCGAGTGTTTCTTAACAGGGAACCAGTTTACCGGGAGTTGTGTTTGGAGTTTTATTCGACCTTGAGATTGACTAAGGAATTAAGCAAGGTCAAAGATATTTTTGAGGAAAGGATTGTTGTGTTCTACTGTGGGGAGAGCAGAGGAAGTTATCCATAGCAGAGTTTGGTCATTACGTAGGCATGTACTCGAGGGAGGAATTGAGTAACCCGGATTGGAGAAATGTTTTGAGACAAGGATTTTATGTTAAGGCAGATTTAGGAGATGGAGAGTCCATTCCACAGTATTGGACTAGAATTTCAGGGGGAGAGACTTGGCCTACTGTGGGTTATGTTAGTGTGACTAAAATCAAAAGTGTTAAGTTACGGTTGCTCCACATGATATTAGTGACGTCTTTTGTTCAAAGGTCGACTCATTGGGATAAGGCCTACCAGTTAGATTTGTGGTTGATGAAGCTGTTTTCAGAGGGGTCTCCTAGAAAGTTTGCATTGCCTCCGATGGTGCTCTTGGACAGAATGTGCAACCATTCCGATTCTGAGCTTGTTTTGGGTCATTTCATCACCCGGATTTATAAAAGGATGGGAGTGTTCGAATTGGATGAGTGCCAGACGTATCATTCTCCGGCCGTGTATCAAGTGGATTTAACTGCTAAGGAGTTGATCAGAGCAAAGATAGTTAGGAAGAAGCAGGGGAATGTGCCAGAGAGATTGTTGGATGACGAGGGGGTTGTTGAGTCACCACCGCCGGATGTGGTGGAGGATGATGTTGATATGGAGGATGCTCCTCAGGAGCCACAGAGGAGGCGTGGCCGTAGCGGTTTTGATTTGACTGAGTTAGGATCCACAGTTCAGAAGATATATGAGGATCAACAGGAGAGCCGCCGGGCATTTGAGGCTTATCAGAGGCGGATGGACCAGGATATGACCTGGATTGGATCACAGCAGGCCCACACTAACTATAGCCTTGATTATTATCAGCCTATGTGGGATGCTCAGTATCATGGCCGGGAGTTTGTTCGACCTGACCCGATTCCTCCATTCTCTCCACCGCCTATTTATGTCCCTGATTATCGTCAGGGGGGTCAGCCCTTTTTCTCTCAGACGACTGTTCCGGGGAACATGTCACCACCACCTCATGATTTAGGGGGATCTCCTCGAGGTCCAGTGCAGTTTGGGGTCTTTCAGGGTGGACATGTTGGCGGTGATTCTTCATCTTTTGCAGGTTTGGATGCAGGTGCTCATTCAGGATTTGATGCTGGTCAGTCAGGAGGAAGAGCAAGATTGGGTGACAAGTAATTTTGGCAAACCTGGACTACCCTATGGCTACCATGGACATCAGGAGTGACAGGATGATGATTCCCATCCGGTACCGTGGGATGGAATCATATGATGATTGGTTATTTTGGTATTCTTATGACATTACTTTATTTATCATTGTCTGGTATCCACCCTACGGGGTGATGAAACATTTGTAATTTCCTTTGTTTCTTTTATTTTCTGCATGATACTCTTTTAGTTTGCATTTTGTATGGATATTTTGGGATTTGTTCTTGTGATGTGTAATTGAGCAGGTTTGATCCGAATTGATGGCAATACCTAGTGGAACCCAAGTGTGGGGGAGGACCCGTTGGATTTGTTTGATTGTGTGATCGTGTTAGTAGCTCACTATGATGTCATGTGCATATGCTGGCAGTAAGTTCAGCGCAACATTTTTAATTGGCATCTTTATTGACATTGTTTCGCACACAGCTCTCGCACATTCCGTTTCGGGCTAGTCTGTTTCTCCCGTCAAGCAAATTGGACTTCCTTTTTAGGAAGAGCAATTTGTGGTACGGGGTCGACTTACTTGTTTTGAAACGGAATGTGTCATTAATCCGGTATGTGTTCTCATTCTTTCTGTCTATTTTGCTTACCCCTATTTACCTTAGTTTTGACCGAGTATTGGACATTGAGGGCATTGTCCATCTTACGTGTGGGGGGGTGGCAAATAGGTTTATGCAACCGGATATGTCTCTTTTGTTATTTTGCCATTGAGATTTTGCCGTTCTTGTGGATGTGTCCCTCTCGTAGGCTTTTGGGTTTTATCCAAGAGTAAGGGTTCTATCTTGAACTCTGAACTATGATGTGCATGTTTGAGATTGGTGGCTTTGATTTGGTAGGATGACGAAAGATGATATGATTTGAAACTTGTGTTGAGCTAGTTCTTGTGGTAAATTGCTTTTGTAACTTAATTCACAATTTAATAAGCAATTTTACTACAAAAATTTTTCCTTGGCAAAATTTTAATCGGCGAAATGTGTTCTGAACGGTTATTGGGCTAATCCTTGTGGATTGATAACATTACTTGCATACTCAAATATCCCAAACACCCAAGTTGTGAGATTCATCATTCATTTATAGATGTGCTAGGTGTTTACGGTTTTGGTTTGATTGCCTTGTAAATTTGTCCCTCTCTTAGGCTCTTGAATTTATTCGGGAGTAAGGGTTCCATTTCGAACTCTGCACTAAGATGTGCACGTTTGAGGTTAATCTTGGCCTGGTGATCATTACGAGACCGCAGTGAGATCACTTTTGTGATATAAGTACATCGGATGACGAATTGGCATTTAGGTTTGACCTATACTTTCTTTCTTTCTTTCTGTTCACCTTTGCTTTTGTATATTTTTACCTTTACTATACATACACTTTCTTTCCTTCCTTTGTAAACCTTTGTTGCACTCATCCTTAGTGCAAGATACACTTATACATCCCTTTTAACTTAGCCTTTTCCTTTGTATATATCCACTTATATATGTAAACTTTACCTAATTATACCTTACTATACCGATAGTCTAATCTGGGGGGCCATTGATTGTCATTGGTTTGTTTGGATGGTTTGGGAGAGCTTCAGTGGGTTGTCTAGTGGAATATTCTTGTCTATGAGAATACGTCAATTGGTCAAGTTATTGAGGATTATCTTGGATTGTTCAAAGGAAGTAAGTGTTATGGACATGTTCATCATTGTAAGAGGGTGCCTACTAGTAGAGTAAAAGTATTAAAAAAAAAAATGAAAAAAGTGAAATGAGAAAAAATGAAAAAAAAAAGAAGAAAAAAGAACTTGGGCTACCAGTGGGTACTTCTCATTTTTATATGTCTGAAATTTTGTTGTATCATTAAGAATGGAAGACTTGGTTGATTTTAAGTTGTTTGAAGTTGATACACCACAATGGTGTCGGGTTTACTTGGTTACTTTTGAGGTGTCTTAGCGGGATAACATCTTATGGGTTGGTGGTTTGTTTAGACTATTTTGTACATATTTCATACATACCCTATACTTTTGATTGTTTCCTTTCATTTCTAACCTATACTCCCATACTCCATTGTAAATATCCATTATATATACCTTAGCCTAACTATACAACCGTCCTATATGCCTATTTTGATGATGTGCTTGGTGCTTACGCCACGTCGGTGGAGCTATGATCCTAGTTCAAGCCTATGGTAAAAGAGTATACATCACGACCGAGCTATGAGTGATTCTTCATATATATTCAACCCCAAAAGTAAGTTCGTTGGAGTAGAATGATTTTGATAGGCTCATTTGTTTCACTTTTGCTTAGTTGTGTTATCGAGGCTTGCGGATTGTTCAGGTATTGTCAAACATTTCGGGTTTTCATTTAAGATTAACACTGCTTCACCCAAATTTTTGTCATTGACATGCTTGGTGTGGCTTCTTTTTGATACTCGTAATTGTTTATTTAGCTTCATTGCCAAGGAATGCTTTTACTTAAATTCCGGATTTGCTTGAGGACAAGCAATGCTCAAGTGTGGGGGGATTTGATGTGACCAATTTATACATATCGCCCACATCATTATTGGCCATTTTCTTAAGTGTTTTAAGTCGATTTTGTATGTATTTGGCGCGTTTATGGTATTTGTTAGTGTTTTCAGGTTCTTTACAGGGTACGCGTCCATTTGGTGCATTGTCGAATGATTTTGAGGCCAAGAAGTTGATTCGTGTGATTGAGAGTTGTTTAACTGGATGGATAGAATGAATTTCAACAAGTTTGCAAGTCAAAGTTGGGTGTGCCAGTGCAGTGATTTTAGACTGCGACGCAGTGGGGGAAACATGAGCCCAATGCGCCGCAGTGGAGAGCGACCAGATCAGAGAGTCTACACTGCGCCGCAGTGGGGAGCATCACCAGCCCACTGCGCCGCAGTGGGGAGCACACCAGCCCACTGCGCCGCAGTGGGGAGCATCACCAGCCCACTGCGCCGCAGTGGGGAGCATCACCAGCCCACTGCGCCGCAGTGGGGAGCACACCAGCCCACTGCGCCGCAGTGGGGAGCATCACCAGCCCACTGCGCCGCAGTGGGGAGCAACCAGCCCACTGCGCCGCAGTGGGGAGCATCACCAGCCCACTGCGCCGCAGTGGGGAGCATCACCAGCCCACTGCGCCGCAGTGGGGAGCATCACCAGCCCACTGCGCCGCAGTGGGGAGCATCACCAGCCCACTGCGCCGCAGTGGGGAGCATCACCAGCCCACTGCGCCGCAGTGGGGAGCATCACCAGCCCACTGCGCCGCAGTGGGGAGCACACCAGCCCACTGCGCCGCAGTGGGGAGCATCACCAGCCCACTGCGCCGCAGTGGGGAGCAACCAGCCCACTGCGCCGCAGTGGGGAGCATCACCAGCCCACTGCGCCGCAGTGGGGAGCAACCAGCCCACTGCGCCGCAGTGGGGAGCATCACCAGCCCACTGCGCCGCAGTGGGGAGCATCACCAGCCCACTGCGCCGCAGTGGGGAGCATCACCAGCCCACTGCGCCGCAGTGGGGAGCATCACCAGCCCACTGCGCCGCAGTGGGGAGCATCACCAGCCCACTGCGCCGCAGTGGGGAGCATCACCAGCCCACTGCGCCGCAGTGGGGAGCACACCAGCCCACTGCGCCGCAGTGGGGAGCATCACCAGCCCACTGCGCCGCAGTGGGGAGCAACCAGCCCACTGCGCCGCAGTGGGGAGCATCACCAGCCCACTGCGCCGCAGTGGGGAGCATCACCAGCCCACTGCGCCGCAGTGGGGAGCATCACCAGCCCACTGCGCCGCAGTGGGGAGCATCACCAGCCCACTGCGCCGCAGTGGGGAGCATCACCAGCCCACTGCGCCGCAGTGGGGAGCATCACCAGCCCACTGCGCCGCAGTGGGGAGCACACCAGCCCACTGCGCCGCAGTGGGGAGCATCACCAGCCCACTGCGCCGCAGTGGGGAGCAACCAGCCCACTGCGCCGCAGTGGGGAGCATCACCAGCCCACTGCGCCGCAGTGGGGAGCGACCAGATCAGAGAGTCTACACTGCGCCGCAGTGGGGAGCATCACCAGCCCACTGCGCCGCAGTGGGGTGACGGGCCAGCAAGGGTTTGAGTTGTTTGGCATCAGATTTTTCATGGGGGTATAAATAGAAAACATAACCCTATTTCCCAAGTTATCCAAGTTTTTCTTTCTAGGAGCTGTTCTACCACGAGTCTTGGACGGATCATCGCAGATTTCATCATTTGATTCATTGAAGATTCAAGAACATCCATCTAGATCGTATCTAATTTTCTGTCTTCCAATTTAAATTCAACGATCATTGGTACAATATGTTTTCTTTCGATTTCTTTATTGCAATTCAATTTAGTATGAGTGGCTAGATTTCTAATCATCCACTTTGATGAATCTTGACAAATGATATGATTGCAATATTTTAATTCAAGAGTTGATTCAATTATCGTTGTGTCGTGATCTTTATCAATTAATTCCTTGTGATTTATTCTTTTGATGTTGATGGTTTATGTGTTCATCGTTAGTGGTACTAGGTGAATATGTTTATCGTTTCAATTCGATTGTCTATGGTCGTTTGTCACCGGTTCATGGTATGACGGTGAATGTCAAATCTATAATAGGAATTTATCGGTAAACGTGTTTAGAAACGGTTGGTGGTACCACGTTTTCATTCACATAGGCATAATTGGTAATTGGATAATCAAACAAACTAATTGTTGGGGAGATTTTCTTGGCATTGGTGGTACCGGCTTGGGTAATTAAACTAGCAATTAAAGTGTTTGGGTAATTTGCGAGCGGTTGGTGGTACCACGTGAGCATTTCTATCCTTTCACGGTTATTTTGTCAACTCTAAAGAATTGGTTTTTAAACGTGTGCAATCATAGCTGAAGTCAAGTAGATTCGAAGTGGATGATCTTTATTTATATTGTCTAAAACTTCTTTACTTCTAATCGTATTGTCATTTTGATTTCTTTAATTTAAGTTCGTCAAAGTTAGGTAGCTATTCGGCTACGGTTTCACCCTTTCTCTAAAACAACTTTAGCTGACAACTATTTCAAAACCATTCCCCGTGTTCGATCCTGGACTTACCTTCTAGCTATACTATATACGAACGGGTCCACTGCCCGCAAGTGTGTAGTAGTCAGTTTTAGGGTATTTCTTGTTTATAAATTTTAAACTCGATTTCACACATCAATTCTTCATAAGATGATCACCTACTCATTTCTCCATCGGAGAAATGCAACCGATAAGCTCACCTCTGATGATTTGTGTTTGCTTAGGCAGTTTCAGGAGCTCCCTTCTTCTGGTTGGTTCGGGTGTGCTCCATATATTTTGGCTAGACCTATGTATAAGTCTCGGGAGCAGAGGTATTTGTGTGGTCATTTTGTGACCCAGATGGTGGAGAGGCTTGGTTGTGACACACCCGAGGGTAGGTCGGGTATTACTCTTTGTTTGAACACCTCCCTTATTGACACTACGGAGATGAAGAAGTCAAAGTTGATGAAGAGTACTAACCCGAGGGAGTTACAGTCTGATGAGGAGCAGGAGCCGCCAGCACAGAGACAGAGGGTGGACTCGCCACCTCAGGAGCAGCAGCAGCCTAACCCTTATCCTTCTTATGATTTTTCAGGTTGGGGGGTCCAAGCTTGATGAGATCTGGGTAATCAGCGGGAGCTCAGGGACACTCAGGACATGATGATGGATGGTCAGCGGACCATGTCGAGCCAGGTGAACCGCCTGGGATTTCAAAGCAAGTCTTGGTCTCCCTGCATCAACCATTGGATCCGGCCGGAGTCTCCTCCTCCACCTCCACCCACTCAGGCCTTTAGTCCTTCTCCCATCTTCATGCCTGCCAACACCACTTTTGGGTTTTTCAGCCCACACCCAGGTCAGCAGCAGCCCGGTTGGGCAGGCCCGAGTTCCAGCACAGCAGGTGCTAGTAGTAGCACATAGGGCGCTCAGGATATGCCCCAGTTTGGGACATATAGGCATACGACTGGGGAGCGCTACTCGAGGCCCGCTTTTGATTTTGACAGGGGCATATTTGGTGAGCCGGACGATCCTGATGCTGGTGATGGTGTGCCTTCTTCTCATGACATGGATGAGAACTGATCTATTCTATCTTCTTTCTATTTTCTGAAACTATTGAGACATTGCACTTTATTTTCTTTCAATGTGGTTGTAATTCCGCCGTTTAGGCGATGAGACTTTTGTTTGGTTGTTTCCTGTATTTTCCTTAACTATGAACTATGTTGTGTTTTGGTATTTTGCTTATGGTTGTTGTCAGGTGTTTAGTTCGAGTTTGCAAGTTGAATTGTGAGAGAATGCCTTTGGAATTTTTGGAACAAACAAGCGGGTTTATGCTGGCAGTCAGTTCAGCACCTACTTAATTTTTAGCTTCAACTTTGCTTTGGTGAAGTCGTGCTTTCACCCGGAGGTTTTTCGTATTTCCTTTCTACATCTTGCATTTTTCCCTTTTCCCATTGTTTGCCTTAGTTATTCGTCCATTGGGGACAATGTACAACTTAAGTGTGGGGAGGGGGATGGTAAATTGGAAAAATGAAAAATTTTGAAGTTTCTTTCCTTTACTAGCATTTTGGTTATGTTTTTAAATTTTTGAGGCTATAGGTTTTGTGCAAAGACGAGAAATGAGGACTTTGAATTTTGCTAATCTAGGATAAAACTTGAGATTGTTTACCTTTAGCTTTCCTTTCCTAGTGCTTGTGGCATTTCATCATTCCGAGGGGTCATAGGCTTGTTCCGAACTTCAAATAATCTAGGTTGCTTGCGAATTGTACCTTAACGATGAACCTAATGTGAATAATAGCTTCACTAGATGATGTATTGGTAGGCACCGCTTGAGGTTTTTCATTTGAATTTTGCAACTTGTGTGCATGAAAAGCTTGAAATGTATTAAATATGCTTGTGGTAATTTGACTTAACATATGGTTTGCACACCGGATGTCCGGTCCTTAATTCTTATGTTATAGGTTGTAGCTCTAGTCATTATGTTTGGTCTTTATATCGGGGTGTCTGGGGTGCTTCGGCATCAAACGGGTGGCACATGTAGGAATGCGCATAATCTTTTTCCAATAGTCTAATGCTGATGTGGTCTTTGAGATTCGAACAAGTAAATCCTTGGGGTAACTTCGTTTTACCTAGCTCACCTAAAGCTTCCAACTTGGGATGGGTTGTCAGAAAGTTCGTTACACGGGTCTCATCGAAAATCACGAGTGTTAAATTATAAAAACTTTTATTCTCACATGTGTTTGTGTTTAGAGCATGGTCTCTGGATATGCAACCCAACCTTGAGTTCTGGCGTATGTCTCTTAACGATACTTACGTATCCGTAGCGAACCGCTGGCCGGATGCTTAAAGTACACTTTCGTATGATCACCTGATGTGTGGATAGAGTTGCAATTCTAGACCGTAGGAGTATGTTGTGTCAAAGGACTCATAAGTATAACGTAATGAAAACCTCATGGAAAACCAATGGCGTGAGTGTTTAAGTGGACAATTATACCGATAATCATTGTGGAATATTGCTTATGTTGCTAATAATAATGTTGATGCTTGCTAGTAGATTATAGCTTAGTAGGAACGAGCTTAAGGTCAATCGGAAAGATAGAAATGTTAAAGAGATAAACACAAGCATAGGGAGGATTCTAATTGTAACCGAAAGATGGTTTTGCTCTAGATTAGTCGGATTTTCTGATTTCTTCTTAAACTTCGCTCATTAGTTTTTAAATGCATTTGCTTTTGGTATTCGACACCACTTGGTAGGAAACGTCATTTATAACCATGTTTTGTTTTGTGAAATCGTGAATTGTTTGGTTATTGAGAATTGATTAAAGTGCATACTTGCTTGAGGACAAGCAAGGTTTAAGTGTGGGGAGGTTTGATGTGACTCAATATATACATATTTCCCACATCTTATTTGGACGTTTTATGCACGTTTGATAGCCGTTTATACACGTTTTGTGGTGCTTTATGGTATTTGCTAGTGATTTCAGGTCTAAAGCAGGTATTTCACTTACAAATGGTAGAAAACGACTTAGGAATGGTCCAAAGGCACTAACGGATGAAGCATGGTCGAAAACGAAGCTGAAATGACGAAACCAGGTGAAACTCGCTCGCGGCGCCAGTTGGACAATTAGCTCGCGGCGCGACTTTTGCAGCTTTTGGTCCAGTTTTGCTCAGAAACTTATATCGCGGCGCGAGGAAAAGAGGTCGCGGCGCGAGAAAGAGCTGACATCACGATTTTCTCTCTCCTGGGGTATAAATACCAGCACCCACTCAACCCTAAACCTAATCTTGGACACTCCAGCCTCCACACTTGCTCTCCAGCCGATTTTAAGGGATTTTCAAGGGTTTTTCATCATCCAAACTATTTTGAAGACTTGAAGATTAATTTTGGCTCTTGTTACTTATTGTAGCTCGGTTGTAACCTCGATTTGGATTATTACTTCACATTTGGTACACTATGTTCTCCTTTTTATCTGAATCTCTAGCTATTTTCATTATGAGTAGCTAAATCTTTATACATCTATGAAGATGAAGTGAAACAATTAGTTATGGTTGCATAATATTTTGAATTCAAGTTGGTTTTACTTAACATTTTGTCAAGATCTTAATGAAGTGATTTCTTCTACTTAAACTTGTGTTCTTGGTGATATTTGTGTTCTTCGATAGTGGTACTAGTTGAATGCAAGTATTATTTTAGTTGTTTGTCTATGAATAACTCTTGCTAGGTCATGGTGTGATAGTAAAGAATACAAGTCTAATAGAAATTACTTTGTTAAGTGGATTTAACGGTTGGTGGTACCACGTTTCTTTCACAAAGATAAAAATTGTTATTTAAATAATCAAACAAACTAGTTAGTTCGAGGAATTGTAATAGGGTTGGTGGTACCACTTGTTGCAAGAAATTGGATTGATTAGGTGATTGAGTTGATCTTACAACGGAGTGCACCCGGTTGTGTTTTTGTCTTATCACGATTATTATCGCCAACATATATGAAATTTGAGCTTAACCATATGCAACCTAGACTTTTTGCGTAGCGGATTCGACATAGATGGCCTTTTAATTATTTGTTTACAACACAAACTCTTTTCGCGTGCTCTCGATTAATACCGGTTGAGTACTTTATTTTACTTGTTGATTACATAGTTTTCAGAAACAGAAAGTGACAATTCGGTCACACCAAACTTTTTACTTGTTTCACATTTTTACAACCTTTAGTACAACAATCAGTCCTTGTGTTCGATCCTGGTCTTGCCAGTTAGCTATATTACATACGAACGGGTACACTGCCCGTAAGTGTGTTGTAGTCAGTTAGCAGTAGATCTTGTTATAAATTTTAAACTAGATTTCACACATCAGTTACACTCCGGTGCCATTATCCCAACTATCTACTCTGCACTCACAATGTCCAACTCTGAATACATTTAACAGCCTAAATTAAACATACTTAAATATTTATTAGACATATTTAATAGAGAAAATTTCATTACATAACCTTGTGGTTTGCTATTTTATCAATTTTCGCCCCTGTACTTTTTTTTATTATTACATCACCCTGTGGTGACTTTTTGTTTCATTAGGCACCCCTCTCTTTAACAGACGTTTTCGTGACTCTGTTAAACTCATCATGTGCATTGCACATGAGGGTATTTTTGTCATTTTCCCTTTAGAAGACCCTCTTTCTTCATATTGTTGCTTTCTTTTCCATAATCTAAACACTCTCCAGATCTGTAACCTCACATCTTCATTCTCCATCTTCATTCCCTTCATTTCTTTACACCTTTTCCCATAAATTCAATACTTAAAACCCACAAAATTTATGTCTTCTTCATTCCCGAAAAGTACAAAAAAAATCCAGAATAAACAATATGATTTATCATATATAATAAACATAAATCTAATGAACAATTTGTTGACTTTAGCAAATCCGTTCAATAAAACCCAACACCACCACCGCCATGTATCTCTACCGAGAAAAAGAAGAAGAAAGAATAAATCGGTGGGCTGTTTCTGAACATCTACTTTTCCCTTTCACCCTAGCACCCACCGGACATCTGCTCCGGTCACCACCACCATCCACAATACACCCCCGTCGGTCATCACTACCACCTTCAATAAGCCCCATTAGTCCACTATCGTCTTACATCCAAACTTTTATCAATCAAAAACAAACACCACCCCACTAAGCACCACCACCACTAACCGAGCACCACCATCCCGAATTTAACCACCAACACTTTTGATTGATACTATTATTTTCCGATCTATAAATTATTAATTTCGCGATAATATAGATTTAGAAAAGTGGTCGGTTTTACCATCTCCGAATTTAACCACCACCACCGTTCCACGATCTCGTGACCTGTCACTGCTTCTTCTTCTTTTTACCATAACTACAAATTTTTGTTTGAAAGAAATAAATGGCTGATAGGAAAAAATGTAGATCTAAATGGGGATGATATGTAGATATATAGATCTTTGTATATATCATGATTAAATCTTTTTTTAGAGATGATCTATAGTTCTATACACATATCATATGTTCTTGATTTATGTTGCAAAAATAGATAGAGAGAACGGGAAAGATGAAATGAAATCTTAAAAGGATTTGTGATGGTGGTTAATAAAGGAAAGGGGAAAGAGAGTAGATGTAAAAGTGATTGTAAATTACTGGATATGTTTTGTTTTTGTTGATTCATAGATTTGTTAGATTTGATTGATGAGGATGAATAGATTATTTTTAGGGGGTCATGTTGTTGTTGAGGAAGAATAGACGATGATGATTAATAATGTTTATAGAATAGTCTGGGAAAGAAATGTAAACAAAGCAACAAGATGAGAGTTTTTTAGAGTTAAAAGACAAAAATGCCCGCATGTGTAATGCACATGAGGGGCTTAACGGAAACTTATAAACGTCTGTTAGAGAGAGGGGTGCCTAATGAAGCAAAAAGTCACCTTAGGGTGATGTAATAATAAAAAAATAGTACAGGGGCGAAAATTAATAAAATGGCAAACACAAGGTGATGTAATGAAATTTTCTCTATTTAATAATCTAACAAAAAGAACTTACAGGTCAGACTATTCTGTTCTTGAAAAAAAAATCAATTTAAAATAGAAAACTTGACCAAACCCCTCGAAACAAATCAATCAGACAGAAATCTCCAAACACGAGAATTTTTTTACTTGGATCGTGATTCCAAGACAACCAAGATACCAAAAATCATTATTCAATCTTTTTCACTTATATCAGAGCAAATGGAAATCCCCACCAAAGATAAGGGGGGAAAAGAATATTCAAAAGAATCTTAGTAGCTCACCTGCTCCTGATCAAGTTGTCATGCTGCTTCTGCAGATATCTTTGTCCGTTATATGTTGGACACGGTTGTCATTATCTTCATCAACATCCTTCCTTGTCACAAGTTTTGTGAACAGTTAGAGAAGCAAGATCAAGATCCTAATCAGAAGCAAGATCCTAATCTTTCTTATTTTTTTCTATCTTAACTGGTTCACATCTTTAGAAAAGGAAGTGGAAGTTCCCTTCTCTTTACTCTCTTTCTTCAGCTACATAAGTTTTTCATCAGCTGCCTTACATTCCTGTCATTGTCTTTTTGGTTAACGTGTTTTCTTTTGCTCGGGAGGTGAACTGACACGAGTTTCTTCCTAGTATCCATGTCAGAAAGAAACCACAAGCAGCTAAGACAATATGTGCTTTTGTGATTATTCCTTCAATTGCTAGGTTTGATATGTACTGCGTAGTGCCTACCATTAAGGAGTGACCCCCCGGTTTCTAACATTAAATTGGATGGGCTCCAGGCTCGCAACCAATACATTGGGTCCGGTATGAAGCTGGCCTAGCTAAAACCTTAGCCAAATCAACCAACGTTAATTATGTTTGTTTTGATGCCATTTCATCGGACATCAAGTTTTTTAATCATTTTCAGCATCTTATGTCTATAGAAATATAGAATGCATTATCATTGTTCCTAGCAGCCTAGCATTTCAATGTTCTGTAATACTAGTTCTAGTTGTAGTTCATGTACGTAAAACCTCAGTAACAGATCTTACATCAAGAAAGGGTTGTAGGCTTACTGATTACTGATGCGTATATCCCGTTATATTCGACACAAGAGATGCTTTCCTCGATTGAGGCCTTTAGTCACCCAGTAAACCAATCCACCAAACATGATTCAGAACCCGGTCTTATTGATACATAAGAAGATAAAAATAGGCAACTCAAATATGATTCAGAATTATTTTTTTGCTCCAAAATGTTTGGCAGTTGATTTGAGACATTTTAGCAGAGCCATTAGAATATTAATTAGACATTGTTTAAAGTATCCACAAGATAAGAACGGCACAAGAGAACTTAAGAGCCAAATCAAAATCAAATTGCCTCATATAACAATTATCAAGAGGTAAAACAATAATTCGGATGAAGAACGTAAAAACTGTTAGCACTTTTACATAACAACAAAACAATGGTAAGATGCCCGTATCATGATTCAGGTCTACATAGAACAAAGAGAAAAAAAGGAAATTTTTTTAACAAATATACATATGTTGCCTGCCCATACCATTTCCGTAAATGGGTATACATTTACTAATGTGTGTGTATATATATATAGGGGTGGGTTATCTTGAGAACTCACAAATAAAAAAGAACGCGAGACAATTCTGGACCACATATTTTTACCTTTTTTCTCTCTCTTCAATAAAAAATGAAAATTCATCCAAATCATTCAAAATGTTTTATCTCACAAACCGTAAATCGTTAAATGAAAAAAAAAAGAATGGGTAGTCTTAAAATTTCGTCATCTTTCATTAGAGATGCGACTCGATATACTTTTGACGACTTTTTAAATTTTGTTTTCTTTTTGGTACTTACACATAACTTACACATGTGTTCGTTAAACGAAAATTGTGATTCGGAACGGGCTTCGCCCTTAAGGAAATTCATAAAGGGTAGCTGGTGGGGGTGATAGGTCATTGAGGGTGATAGGTCATAGAGGGTGATAGGTCATAGGGGGTGATCGGTGATGGGTGATCTACCTAACGGGTTCCGCCATGGACTGACGAGCTCCGCCCTTGGCCACCATGGCTCCGCCATGGATTGCTGGGCTCCGCCCTTGACTTTCATTGTTCTGTATAGATGGTCATTTACTAATTTACATGTGAAAACGAAGATCCTACACATGTGTATGTACACAAGTACAAGGGGAAAAAACGAAAATTAAAAAGTCGTCAAAAGTATATCGAATTGCATCTCTAATGAAAGAGGACGAAATTTTAAGACTACCCATACTTTTTTTTCATCTAACGATTTACGGTTTGTGAGATAAATTTTTGAATGATATGGATGAATTTTCATTTTTTACTGAAGAGAGAGAAAAGGGAGGAGAATCTATGGTCCAGAATGATTCTCGTGTTCTTTTTTTTAAGGGTTCTTAAATAACCCTTCCTCTATATATATATATATATATGAGAGATCAAATGAGAAGGTGGGTTAAGGAGAGAAGGAGAGAAGTTTTTCTAACCAACCAGAAGTTGACATGTGGCTTTTTAAAAAAAAACGTGGTGGCAAATATGTAAATAATTTGACTTCAAACCCCAAGCTGACCCAACCCACCCCAAGCTGACCCACCCCAACCCCAAGCTGACCCAACCCAACCCCAAGCTGACCACTCTCTCTCTTACTTTATCACCCCACAACCAACCAATTACCTGAAGACACTTGTCGGAAGTCGCCTAACATAACGAGATAGCCCCACTCCCCCAATTTTAAGGGGCTACCCACTTGGTGACATGGCGCCACATGGCGCGAGTCCCCCCAAGTTGGGTAACCTCACTCCTCTTAGCCTTAAGATGTACCTCATTTTTTCATTATTACAACTGTAACTTATTTTCATAGATTTGCAAGGAGTGGTGAGGAGGGGGTTTCATGGTGTAGATGTTAATGGGAATGATCCTAATGATGATACTTGTGGTCTATGTGCTGATGGTGGTGATTTGATTTGTTGTGATGGTTGTCCATCGACCTTTCACCAGAGTTGCTTAGGGATAAAGGTACCAACTGTTTACCCTCTGTTTACTGTATCTTGTTTGCACGCTTATGTATATGAAGGTATATTAATGACCTGTCATTTCACTTTTATGTAGAGGTGACAAAATGAGGGGGTAAGATGGGATGGGTAATAGATTAAAACTGTAGATTTTGGTGTGGGTCAAAAAGGATTGGTTGATTTGAAACCGAAACACCGTAGGTCTTTATTTTTAAAAGTTCATTGTGATTAATACGTGTGCTTGATATATGATTACAAAAGTTAATTCTGTATTAATTATAAACTAAATTTGAATAAAACATCTTTCATCCAGTTTTAGGGGTTATTCGGGTGTGGTCAAGTTTGACTAAAAAGTCGATTGTTCTTCCTCATGAACCTTGCCCAGATTTCTGACCCACCCCAACCCCAAGCTGACCCAACCCAAGCTGACCCAACCCCAAGCTGACCAAGCTGACCCAACCCAAACCCAAGGTGACCCAAACCCAAGCTGACCCAACCCAAACCCAAGGTGACCCAAACCCAAGCTGACCCAACCCAAGCTGACCAAGCTGACCGAGCCAAGCTGACCCAACCCAAGCTGACCCAACTGACCCAACCCAACCCCAAGCTGACCCAACCCAACCCAAGCTGACCCAACCCCAAGCTGACCCAACCCAACCCAAGCTGACCAAGCTGACCCAACCCAGGCTGACCAAGCTGACCCAGAACCCAAGCTGACCAAGCTTCAGAAAAGTTTGATTTATTTACAAAATTTCCACCGCGTGTTTTAATTTAATTTGACACACGACGCGTTCTGATTGGCTCATAGGACCTTCTCCCCCCTCTCCTTAAGACACCTTCTTCCAGGATCTCTACCCTATATATATATATATATGTAAGTCCCTACCGTTGAATGGATCGTAAATAAGATGTGATTCGTTATGTCAAGAGTGCAGAATCCTCTTGAGATAACTAGATTGCTACTGCCTTTCGTCAATTAATCAGTAATTAATCAACCTAAGGTCACACACGAAGTGCTAGTTCGTGTAGGAGGTCACACGAGCAACAATTCGACTTCTAAGTTCTTGATTCGTTACTAATCGCGTAAATTAGCATGTATTTATACTAATAGGGTTTGTGTTCGTGTGGGCTTGGGCCTTAATTGAAGTCCATAAGCCTTTTAATCAAAAAAACCAATCGGTCTCGTGCTGACGTCAGCACGAGGGTAATCCTTCATGCTGATGACGTCAGCACGAGGTTCGTCCCTTTGGTCCTTTGTTTTACTTGTACATAACATTCAGCCATCGTTTAAGTGTTCTACGACACTTATAAACCTTGGCTCTACATTCTTGTACCTGCAAAACAATTATATAACACACAAACATAACAAAACCATAACTTGATCTTATATTGAAGTTCAAACGTAATCTTTAAACACTAACGTAAGTCCTAATGACTTATTAATTAAACGATTACACAGATATTCCTAAGAACAAAAACGTTAATCAAATCTACGTTGCTACTGTCACACAAATCTGCATCTACAGACTCCCCCTTGACATTAGCGACTAGATTTCTTTAACAAGTTCTTTAATCTTGAACTTCAAACTTGACCATCAAACAAAAGTCTTATGCTATTTGCATGAATCTTCTCGACCAAACAAAAACCAAGAATATTCTGATAGCGTCTAACTTCTGTTCTCCAAAATCTAACAGCTGAACAAGGTGTCTCAATCAGTCTTCTTTGATCACCTCTTGACAAATTGACAACTTGCATTGGATCATACATGCGCAGCAACATCTGTTTCTTTGAGTCATCAACAAACATCTGTGCTTCGCCTGACTTGATATCTATCTGCCAATAAGTCATGTTTGTCAGCAAATCTTGATCCCATTTGATAGCAGGAACTTCTTTAACACATTCAATCTTTCTTTGAACAAAATGAACTGTGCCATCTGGTTTTGTAATCTTCTTCATTGGCCTAGGTTTAATCAACCTATCTTCAGGCTTCAAACCTCTTTCATTAAAATGCGAAATTCTCTCTTTGGAATCTCTGCCAATAATAATCAGCATTTCCATTCTTCTGAAGATTAACGAACCATCTCCTTCCTAAGTCTATCAAATCAGATTCACTAAGACTTTGGAAATGTCTTGCACTGATTGACATATACTGGCAACCTTCTTTTCTCTTGATAACAAATAACTTAATTCTATGATCATAGAACCAACTCTGTATCACTGAGAAATACGTAGGTGCGTCCTTGTCCGAGATGAACTCCCAAAACATCGACGGTTTATTAAATCCACCCATTGGCATACCAGTACGTCCTCTATAAACTGGAACCCATCTATTTATACAAAACTGAGGGTCTTGCTCCGCCGGAGGTATAATAAAATCTCTAATGTTAAACTCTCGCGTAGCATTTATCTTCCAGCCTAGATCAACAATATATTCATGTTCTTCATGCATTATCTTTGCAAACACCTTGAATCTTAACTTTGCAGCATTTCTTGGATCATCTGGACTTTCTCTAATCGGATTAAGTCTGAAATGTTCCTCTTCAGCTATTGGTTCAACCGGAACGTCTCTATCTTCATAAAAGACACGATTGAAATCATAAGGTTCTTCCATCAACCTTTGTCTATCAGCTTCAGAAACAAATTCTCCTTCTTCCAGATCTTCATCAATGATACTATCAAAGTCATCATCAACACGATCAATATCGTCCAATGCACCTATTTGAAGCTTATCTGCAATTTAACATATTCAAACATACAAAGATAAAAGAACATAAAATATATAAGTCAAGACATAAAATTGTTGGAATTCGTCTGCCCAAGACACATATTAAATTGACGTGGCTAGTACGTGATGATCCAAGTCGGGTCATACCCAATAACAAGCTAGACC
>CM067175.1:31878389-31923206 GCA_034093135.1 Erigeron breviscapus | reverse complement strand
ATCAGTCTATGGTTGCCACTTTAGAGTTGGAAAAAGAAGAATTAAAAACCATCCTTGAAAAGGAACAAGAAAATAATTAAATCTTGGATGAAAGCACCAAAACCAGATGCTGCAATTAAAAATACTTTTGCAACTCAAAGAACAGCATATGAATCTGGTGATCTTCATTTGGCATCTATAATCACTGATGTTAGATGCACTTCCAAAGGAAACCAGAAATTATTTTTCCTAAAGTTGGCAAATAGAAAACTGTGACTGATAAGGCCCAGGAACAATCTGAGGGTAAATCTGAAACAGTTCAGATAATTGTTTCAGAAAAGAAGGCTAAAACCAAAAAGCCATCCCCTCAGACTTCATCTAAGGTTCCAAAAAGCCAAAAGAAGAAGAAAATATCTCCCCCACTGAGCCTTCTACCTCAGATTCAGGTAAGGCTCAGGTGTCTAATGAAGAATCTATTTTGTTAGGTTAGAGAGTCAATTTCAGTTATTGGCTAGACAAGTGCAGAGGTGTAATGCACGTTTAAAAAATGTTGAAACCATTCCTCTTCAACCTAAGCAAAATGAAAAACCTTTTTCCAAGCAAATCAAGCAAAAATCTGAGAAGAAAAAGGTTGAAACCCCCATCAACAACTGTTTTTGTGTCATCTGAGATTATGACTGAGATCCCCTTCGATCCTTCAGTTCCTTATGAACCAAAGAAATCTGAGACTGCTAAGGGAGAGTCTAGAGAACCCATCCAAAGATGGGTTCCCAAAAAGAACTAATCTTTGGTTGTGTGCAGGACAAAAGAATATATTATTGTTAGGTCCAGATTTACTGGACTCGCTCCAGACTCGACTACTGGAGCTTACTGAAGATCTGTCCAGAATCTGACCTACTCCAGACTTGGGATCTGGAGTCCTTCTAAAGATTTGTCCAGAAATAATGGAAGACTAGTGAGCAAATACTTGTATAGGAAATCTGGAGTATTCTCCAGATGAGCTCACTGGTCTTCACCCCAGTCCAGATCTACTCTACTGAAGACATTCTGACTGAAGTCAAAGACTGAAGTCTGAAGAAAGAAGACTTATCAAATGGCGGAGTCCACTGGAAAGTCTTACCAGATCTGTACACTGGAGGATTGTCAGTGTTCTAGACCTTACAAGTCTGAACACTGATATCGAGGATTGACTTTAAGCCTTTACACACTTTCCAAAGAACAACCCACTTGTTCTTTACCAAAGTATACGTGTGTTAAGGTGGTTGGATAAAAGGATACACTTGCACTTGATGTGATTTTATCCTTATTCTTTATCCAATGCATTTAATGTTCTTGTCGGTTCATTAAATGCATCCAACCATATTTGTACGGCACAAAATTCACTGGTGAATTTTGTTGCCTATAAATACAAAGTCATTTCTTTGAGAAAATCACTTTTTAGCAAATTGGTGAACTTGCTTAAATACTCTCGATCTAAACAGCTATACTTCACAACTCTAAGTATATCGATCAAAGGAGTTTATTTAGCAAGTATAGATCACTTGTAATTCAAAGATTGTTTAGATACTTACATACGTGTAATATCTAGGTTCCGCAACGATCTTGTATTTTGTTTATACATCAATAAAGAAAATACACTTGAAAACTACATTCGTGTTCCACCTTTTATTTACTTGTTTAAATATTGCTTAAAGTCATTTATTACTTTGTTTATATTCTTGCATATTTATATTGAAGTAATACTAGTCCGATTCTAGTTCATACTTGTCTTGTTATTTTACACTCGTGGGTTAAACCATCGTGTGAGGGACTTTACAATTGGTATCAGAGCAGAAGGTTAATATACTTACCTAGATCTGTTTCACGATGGCAATCCCAGAAAATACTCAAGAAACTCATGAAACTAATGTTAATGAACCACCCACTGGAAATAACAATACACCACCTCCTCCTCCTCCTGCTTCTCCACATGTGCATGTGCATTACTCGAATAATCCTGTTCCTAAATTCAATGGGAGCAGTGATGAATTTGGTACGTGGAAAGCTAGGATAATATTGCATGTGACTGGTATTGAAAGGAATATGATGAAAATTTTAAACGAAGGACCCTATGTGCCAAGACTTCCTATCAATGCACTTCTTGACCCTACAGGATCAAGAAGTGGGAGGGAAAAGAGAGAGGAACACTGGTCCGAAGAGGAGAAAAGATTAGTAAATCTTGATACACTTCTTAAAAATATGATCCTCGGGGCTGTTCCAGAAACTCTCATTCCCACACTAGTTCTCTATCCCAGTGCCAAAAGTATGTGGGATGAACTAGTAAACCAGCATGAGGGAGGTGATGATACTGTTGTTACCAGAAAAGTCTCCTTAAATAAAAAGTATGAGTCATTTTTTGCTCTCCCCAATGAGTCCCTTACTGGTACTTACACCAGATTTATGAGCATCATAAACCAGTTAAGAGGACTAGGGGTAGATAAAGACAAGGATATACTTTTGGAGAAATTTTGTGATATTCTTCCAACAAAATGGTCTCACATGATTCTGGTCTTGAGGCAAGGAAAAACCTTGCATTCCCATACTTTGTCAACATTGTATGGAGCCTTCAGATTCACTGAAGAAAATCAAGCCCAGAGGATTGAGGCAGAAAAAGATTCTTTTAATCATGCTTCCAGTAGTTCCACAGTGGTCACTAATACTGCACCACCTTGTGCGGCATTAATATCTTCTGAGAATGTATTTTCTATGAAGAAGATGATGTCTGAACTAATGGATTCTGGAGTCTGTAATGATATCTCTCCAGACTGTGATGAAACTGACAGTGATGACCTGGTTGCAATGATGGCCAAAACGTTTAACCGTTTTAAGGCCAGAGCAAATAGGCCCACTGGACTACATGCACCCAGTTCTTCCACTGACAAGACCAATCTGACATGCTTTAAGTGTGGCAGAAAAGGTCATTTCATGAAAGAGTGCAGGTCCAGTCAGTTTGTCTCCCAGTCTGGTCCAACTGCTTCTTATAACAAGCCTGATGATAGCTATAAGTTGAAATACAAAAAGCTTAAGGCTCAAATTGCTCTCTTGTCTAAACAGATTGAAGACAATAACAAATGCATGATAGCAACCACTGAAGAAGCATGGGTTCCCTCTGATGATTCATCAGTCGATGAAGAAGAGGAAAGAGATTGTTGTTTTATGGCTCTGGCAGATCAAGAGCATCTGGTGAAGGATGATGTCACATCTGGTCGTTGGGTCGACATTGTCATTAAAAAGGTTAGTGAGTATGATCTTGAAACTAATCCTGAACTGAAATTGGACATCGCTGAAGCTCTAAATTCTGATTTAATTTTTGTGGAAACTGTTAGATTTGACAGTTTAAATGGTCTAGAAACAGATTCCTCTGAAATGGCCGCCTTAAAATCAAAATTAAAAGAACTTCAAGACATTGAACTGGCATTTCAAGCCCAGATTCTGGTAACTGAACAATTGATCCAAGAAAAACAAGATCTTGAGATCATTTTAGAAAAAGAAAAACTGATAAATATCTGGTGTATGTGTAGGGCGATCGAAAGAAGTATATCTGGTATCTTGACAGTGCAGCTGGCAGGACTATGACCGGATGTAAGACCCTACTGGAGGAGTTCACCATTTCTGATGGACCCTCCATCACTTTTGGAAATGATGGTTGTGGAAAGACTGAGGGATATGGTGTTCTGAACAATGGACAAGTCAAGTTTACACGTGTTGCATTTGTGAATGGTTTGAAATATAACTTGATCAGTGTAAGCCAACTGTGTGATGATGGCTATCAAGTCTTATTCAATGTTGCTCAAGGCATCGTATTCAACAAGGACTGGAAGGTAGTGTTGATTGCTCCCAGGAAAGGGAACGTATATGTGATGGACATGGAAAGCTCTCCGTCAGAGCAATGTTTCTACACTCAAGCTGATGAAGACACAAACTGGTTATGGCATAAAAGGTTATCCCATTTAAATTTCAAAAACATTAATAAGTTGTCCAGAAAACAACTTGCAGATGGGATACCTTCAGTTTCCTTCAAAAAGGAAAGGCCATGTCCAGGATGTGAGATGGGTAAGCAGAATAGACCTTTGCCTCAGAACAATCCCCTACCTAAGCCTACAACTGGAAAGGCTCAGGTATCATCTGATGAAAATGTTTTGTCCAGGTTAGAGAGCCAGATTCAAACACTGACTCGTCAAATTCAAAGTTTTAATGCAAGACTAAACTTTATTGAGGGTACTTCATCTGGCCCTAGACAAAATACTAAACCTTTTGCAAAGAAAGACAAATTTATTTCTCCAGTTGAGAAAAAGAAAAAGGTTTCTAAACTATCAACTCCAGTAGTGTTTTCAACAAAAACTACTGTTGAAGTAAGTGAACTAGACCAGATTGCCCCAGGGACCTATAAGGGAGGGTCCAGTGAACCCATCAGTCGATGGGTTCCCAAATCTAACTGATAAATATCTGGTGTATGTGTAGGGCGATCGAAAGAAGTATATCTGGTATCTTGACAGTGCAGCTGGCAGGACTATGACCGGATGTAAGACCCTACTGGAGGAGTTCACCATTTCTGATGGACCCTCCATCACTTTTGGAAATGATGGTTGTGGAAAGACTGAGGGATATGGTGTTCTGAACAATGGACAAGTCAAGTTTACACGTGTTGCATTTGTGAATGGTTTGAAATATAACTTGATCAGTGTAAGCCAACTGTGTGATGATGGCTATCAAGTCTTATTCAATGTTGCTCAAGGCATCGTATTCAACAAGGACTGGAAGGTAGTGTTGATTGCTCCCAGGAAAGGGAACGTATATGTGATGGACATGGAAAGCTCTCCGTCAGAGCAATGTTTCTACACTCAAGCTGATGAAGGATATTTCTTAGGATATTCAGCCATTCGCAAAGCCTTCAGAGTTTATAACAAGAAACTGGAGAAAGTACAAGAATCCATACATGTTACTTTCGATGAATCAAATGTTGCAATCAACAACAAACCAGCCCTTGACACACCCCCAGTACTTCCAATTGTCTTTTGTGAATCTGATCCAATAAACGACAAAATTGAAGATTCACCAGACACAGTTTCCAGTCATCCCGATCTGGAACCTGTTCAGAAAAAGAAACTCTCCAGTAGTACTCCATTCTATCCCTCTATTATTTTCAAATTACCTTCTGAAATTAATATTGGTTCAGATGTGCGTACTACTCCCCCAGTATCAGTGTCAGTTGAGAATGTACCAGAAATCCAAACTGAACTAGTACTCCAGGAAATACCTTCAAATGAAGAATTTCATGATGCAAATCGTGATTTGAATGACTCAGATGAAGATACTGAAGTAATCTGGAAAGATCCTCCTCCAGAAGCAACTCCAGAGGAGACTCAACTGAATTCTTGCACTGATATTGTTGTCAGTAACAATCCTGGTCAATACTCCAGATGGACAAAAGCTCACCCTATTGATCAGATCATAGGTGACTCCAGTCGTGGAGTTCAGACCAGAAGAGCCTCCAGTGATCAATGCTTATATGTCAGTTTCTTATCACTAAATGAACCAAAGAAGATTGACGAGGCTCTGGAAGATCCAAACTGGGTGACTGCTATGCAAGAAGAGCTTCACCAGTTTGAAAGGAACAAGGTCTGGTATCTGGTTCCTTTCCCAGTTGGAAAGAAAGAACCAATTGGAACAAGATGGGTCTTCAGAAACAAAGTAGATGAAGATGGCCACGTAATCAGAAACAAGGCCAGACTGGTAGCACAAGGCTACTGCCAGTCAGATGTCGACTTTGATGAATCATTTGCTCCAGTGGCTAGACTTGAAGCGATCAGAATATTTTTAGCATTCGCTGCTCATCATCAGTTCAAGGTCTACCAGATGGATGTAAAGAGTGCTTTCTTGAATGGAAAGCTTGAAGAAGAAGTTTATGTCAGACAACCTCCAGGTTTCGTTGATGAAAAGCATCCACATTGGGTATATCGTCTGGACAAAGCGCTGTATGGCCTCAGACAAGCCCCACGTGCCTGGTATGACACTCTGACTAAACATTTATTGAAAAATGGTTTTAAACGAGGTGCAATTGACAATACCTTATTTATTCTTCATGAACAAGGTAATCTGTTAATGGTACAAATTTATGTTGATGATATTATTTTTGGGTCTACTGATGAAAACATGTGCCAGAAATTTTCGAAAATAATGTCTACTGAATATGAAATGAGTTTGATGGGTGAATTAACATATTTTCTTGGACTCCAGATTAAACAAAACAAAGATGGCATCTTTATTAATCAGGAAAAATATGTTAGAGATCTTTTAAAGAAATATGATATGAACTCTTCACCATCTAAACCAACTCCAATTTCTGCACCACTGACACTGGACTCTGATCCAGATGGTAAACCAGTGAACACCACTGTCTATAGAGGCATGGTTGGTTCACTGATGTATTTAACTGCCAGTAGACCAGATATTATGTTTTCAACATGTTTATGTGCCAGATATCAGTCTAATCCAAAAGAATCTCATATGCTTGCTGTAAAGCGCATACTGAAGTACCTTAAAGGTGTCCCCAGTCTAGGTCTTTGGTACCCCAAAGGCTCAGGCATGGATCTAATGGGTTATTCAGATTCAGATCATGCAGGTTGTAAGATAGACAGGAAATCCACTACTGGTGGATGTCATTTCCTTGGTGGCAAACTGGTCAGCTGGACCAGTAAAAAGCAAACTTCAGTTTCATTGTCCACTGCTGAAGCTGAATATGTGTCTGCAGCCAGTTGTTGTGCTCAGATACTCTGGATGAAGAACCAGTTGCTTGATTATGGTATTAAGTATTCAAAGACTCCAATCTTTTGTGATAATACCAGTGCCATTGCTATCTCAAACAATCCAGTCATGCATTCCAAAACCAAGCACATTGATCTAAGGTATCACTTCATTCGTGATAATATTGTGAAAGGAAACATTGAACTCCATTTTATCCCCACTGACAAACAACTCGCTGACATTTTTACTAAACCACTGGATGTCAAAACATTTGAATATCTTGTTGGTGAGTTGGGAATGTTAAACCCTTAAATCTGGAACCTTAGTATTGAACGCCATTGTGTACTACTAAGGATCTTTGATTTAAAGATTCATAAATTTATTTCTGGATCAACATTCCAGGGGGAAGACTTTGAAAGATATATTTTTCTTAAAAATGTTTAAAGTTCAAAAGGAATTTATTAATTTATTTTCTCACTGGACAAAATTTTCTCACTGGACAAATTGTCCAGAAAATATTACTGGTGCTTTGTAGATGTGTCCCTCTCACTGGTAACTAGATAAGTTGAAGTGCGTGTTTGAGTTGACTTATGTCTCCTTGTAAATATGTCCCTCTCATTTGTCTATATTAGTTGACGTGCATGTTTGAGGTTACCAGTCTTTCAAAATGGTTTTCACTGGTACTTTAGGTTTACTGGAGTGTCCCTCCAGTGTACCATCAGTACATGCTTCACTGGACTAATCCACCAGTGATACTGGAGTGTCCCTCCAGTGTACCATCAGTACATGCTTCACTGGACTAATCCACCAGTGTTACTGGAGTGTCCCTCCAGTGTACCATCAGTACATGCTTCACTGGACTAATCCACCAGTGATACTGGAGTGTCTAGTCAACCTTCAGATGGACTGAATTATGTCACAATACTTTTTAAATACTTGGTCATTGTGTGTGCCACGTAAGCAAACTTTTTCAAAGATATTTATCTTATAAATCCTACGTGGCATGTAATTTTTCAAACGAAATGATGATATTTTTACATTGGGAAGATAAAAAGAACAAGTTGTTAGTTTTTGTGGGCGGTAAACCATCACACATTAATGTGTGATGTGATGTAATTAATGCGGATCTCAGAACCCGATCAAAAATTGTATTTGATAAATTCAAATTAATCGTTTGAGTTCCACATTATTTCTCTCCTATATATACCCACTTTCACTTTCAATTTCATTTACTTCGAACATTTACTCCCAAATCTTACTTCCTTCATTCAATTCTTCATTCCTTCATTATTTTCCAATCATAAAACTCTCATATTTACTGCAATTCATTAAATTCTTCATAAGCCCTAAATTTATTCAATTTCATTTTCATCTATCAATCATAAATGGCACCCAAAAATCTTTTATCTGCTGAATATGCTCCGGTTGATGATGTTGTTAAACCGAGACATATTACTCTTGAAGCCAAAGCTATTCGAATAAATATGAATAACTGGATGGCCAAACTTTCCAGTTCTCATTCTGCTCAATCAATCATTGGGAGATTGAATACTTTCTTTCTCTCATCCCCTTTGTATGGTGCATTAACCCTAAATCCAGGGAGAATGTATCATGACTACTTATGTGAATTCTGGTACTCCGCATACTATAATGAAGAAACCTCGTCAATTTCTTATACTCTTAGGGGTGGTACCAGATCCTTTAGTTTCTCAGTGAGTTTACTCAGGTCTGTATTGCAGTTGAATTATCTTGACCAGAATGAGCTGGCCATCGAACTTCCTTCTGGCATAAATTACAGGGAAGTGTGCAGGTTGATGGGGCATACAGAAATTGTTGATGACCATGGCCAGTTGTTGAGAAAGGGTACAATTTATATGAGCAGATTGACAGATTCATGGAGATTTTTCTTCACCCATTTGGTTGAGTGTATGGGAGGTAGTTCTGGGGGTCTTGATCAGATAAATCAAACCCAGCTCCAGATTGCCTATTGTTTGTGGTTCGGGATAAGAGTGGACTTCGCTCAAATTTTGTTCAATGATTTGGTGGATAGACTGAAAGCAAAAGGGAGAAAACCACACGTTCCATTTATTCGTTTTCTTTCCCTTATGTTTAGAAGTGCTCTAGGAAATGAGTACGATTATGATACTACTCATTTCTCAGTGAGTGAGTTTTTGAGGGACCTAAACAACCTTCAATCAAGAGATGGTGAGGTAGATATTCCTCAGTCCATGCTCTCATTTCAAAGGGTGGAAGAGATTGTGGCACCAGGCAGAGTACAAGTTGTTGGAAGCCCTGGTGAAGACCAAGATGTTCAGGTTGTCGAGATGGTACAACCTATAAGGCAAGTGGCTCCAGTAGAAAGTGTGCAACCGAATGTTGAGCTTTCCAGGCGACCCAGATCACATAGGCGTCTGATGCGAGGTGGAGTCCAGGTAAATCCATCAACCCATCCTGGTGATATAATGAATGTTGATGGATCTCCTATCTTTGAAGAGGAGAATATTGATTCTTTTGTACAAATTGAACAGAGAGTGGATACTGAAGTCCAGGCTGTTGTACAAGAAGAGGTTGTTGAAGAAATAGAAGATGTTCAGACTGAAGAACATGCTTCTGGTGAGCAAGAGGCTCCACTGGACTTAAATGTTGAAGCTGGTGAACAAGGAAATGTACAGTCTGGTGAACAGACAGTTGGGAATGTTCCAGAATGGGATGATGTTGACTCCCCAATGTCTGAAGGATTCGATGTGAACTTAAATTTTCTGGGTGAAGAAGTACAAGAAGAAGAAATACCAACACCTACACCAGAAATGCCACCACCAGAACCTAGTATGCCACCACCACCACCACCACCACCAACGCCTATCACAACCACACCTGCCGCCACCACCACCAGTCACCACCTACCGCCACCATCTATCACCACCACCACCACCACCACCACCACCACCACCACCACCACCACCACCACCACCACCACCACCACCACCACCACCACCACCACCACCACCACCACCACCACCACCACCACCACCACCACCACCACCACCACCACCACCACCACCACCACCACCACCACCACCACCACCACCACCACCACCACCACCACCACCACCACCACCACCACCACCACCACCACCACCACCACCACCACCACCACCACCACCACCACCACCACCACCACCACCACCACCACCACCACCACCACCACCACCACCACCACCACCACCACCACCACCACCACCACCACCACCACCACCACCACCACCACCACCACCACCACCACCACCACCACCACCACCACCACCACCACCACCACCACCACCACCACCACCACCACCACCACCACCACCACCACCACCACCACCACCACCACCACCACCACCACCACCACCACCACCACCACCACCACCACCACCACCACCACCACCACCACCACCACCACCACCACCACCACCACCACCACCACCACCACCACCACCACCACCACCACCACCACCACCACCACCACCACCACCACCACCACCACCACCACCACCACCACCACCACCACCACCACCACCACCACCACCACCACCACCACCACCACCACCACCACCACCACCACCACCACCACCACCACCACCACCACCACCACCACCACCACCACCACCACCACCACCACCACCACCACCACCACCACCACCACCACCACCACCACCACCACCACCACCACCACCACCACCACCACCACCACCACCACCACCACCACCACCACCACCACCACCACCACCACCACCACCACCACCACCACCACCACCACCACCACCACCACCACCACCACCACCACCACCACCACCACCACCACCACCACCACCACCACCACCACCACCACCACCACCACCACCACCACCACCACACCACCACCACCACCACCACCACCACCACCACCACCACCTTCAATTCCAGAAAACACCCAATACTTCAATCCAGCAACCACTCAACCTTCTGAATCTCAACCTCCTCCTCGTGCGCCGGAGTCACCAGTTGCAACGTCTGAAGCTGCAACTGAAGAGGACTGGGCACAAGTACCAGTAATGACCAGATTGACTTCTCATCTGGAACATCCCAGTGGTCTCTCCACTTCTTCTTCAACCGAGGTCCAAGGCCTTCTTAGTAAGGTGGCGGACCTGGAGAGATCACTCCAGTCATCATCCCAGGTTGTCTCTGATTTCAAATCTTTGTTATCAAACAACTTAGCTTCTGAAATGAATACATTTGCTGGCAATGAGAAGCTAGTTTTCGAGAAACTGGATGAGCTGGTACTGGCCACAAATATCAATTCTCAAAATATAAGGGTGGCAGTACAGGGGTTTGAAGAAAGGATTGTCAATTCTGTTCAGACTGCAGTGGATAGTCAAATTGTTCAACCACTGGCAGGTCTGAAAGAAGAGATAGAGAAGTTGGTTACAAGGGTTTCCTCACTGGAAGGCAGACCCATTCTTGATCAGACTGTTATTGCAAGAACAATAAGTGAAGAATGTACAAGGGAGTTCAGATCCAGTATGCTTAAAGAAATCACTGAAGAGATTTCTGGATCTGTCCTTCGATCTATTCAAGAAAGTTTGTTGCCAGAAGTTGTGAAAATGATTGAGGTTGAGCTGCCAAAGGACTTGCCAAAAGAAGTTGAAAATATGAAAAAGGAAGTCCAGGAACTCAAGAAGATTATGGCTGATACAAATCCAGAGACTGGAAGAACTTATGGTTCTATGGACAGGCATATGATGGAAGCTTTATGGAATGATCTAAAGTCCAGGACTAGAGATCCTTCCAAAGGGGAAAAATCGACTGTTCCATCATCTGGTGTCCAAGAAGGTTTGATCAGAAAGAGGAAAGAAGATATTGTTAGGGCTGTTGCAACTGAAAGTGTTGTGCAAAGAAGACAAGTGACTGGTACTGATGCCAGTGCACGATTAGCCCAGAGAGCACTCGGTACTGAAGCCGTTGTGCAGACAGAAGAGGCTACTGGTACTGAAGCCAGTGAGCCCCAGTTTGAATCCTTCCCAGATATTCCAACTACACTAAAGGCTGTTAAAGGAAAAGAAAAAGTGGTGTCTGGTGAAGAGGAAGAGCAAATTGAAGATGTTGATAATGAGACTTCAAGGAAGTTACAACAACAATGCATTATGATTGAAATTTTCAAGAATAATCAAAGAGATGAACTGCTGGCCCATCACAGGGATATGGCAACAATGGGTACTCTGGACTCCTACAATGCTGGCAGGTTAGGCATTAATATTGAAGTGTTTAAAAGGATGAAGGATGACCCTAGAGTTCATCAGTGTCTTGATGCATTGAATGATGTTCATATACGCTCGTTCTACGCTGAAGAAGAACAGGTATATGATTCTTTGATTTATGGTGTTATCATTCCAGAGTTGATCAGGCAAAGAAAGGAGGAGCTGGTAAGCCTCCAGAAAAAGATTAGAAAAAATGCTGGTGCTCTGGAGTTGGAGTATAGAAAAAGATTGACTGGTCTGCCAAAGCTCACTGCCAAACAAGTCAAGGCAATAAAAGATGCTGATGTAAGCACCTTCATTCCTCTGGATACTACTCTGAGAATAAATCGCCAAGAACTCCAGTCCACTGAAGGACAACAGAGTGGTGTATCTAAGGAAACTGAAGAAATGGTTCAGATGGCAAAGCAGAAAGCAAAGTATGATGATATGATGAATTTCAGGGCCAATGCCAGAAAGATTGTTGATGCTGAAGTTAAATTGGCTAAAAATCATCAAGGAATGACTAGATTCAATGTAAAGTTGACCAGAGAGGGTAACTTTACAGATGAAAGGAAGGATACTTCAGTCCAAGCTTTTGGATGGACTGAACTGAAGGAGATTGGAATGACCTTTAAAGGTAAAACTGATTTGTCTCCAGATGTTAAGGCCTTTATGAAGAGGATTGAGAAGGTCTGGAAAAGAATACAACAAATGGAAGCTGTGTTGGGTCTGAGACCACCAGTGTCTGTTCCATCATCTCCATCTCCAAAGAGGAAGGCCACTAAAGATGCACCAGGGCAGCCATCAAAAAGAAGGGCCTGAATCTTTTAATCATGTACTTATTATAATTAATTGTCTTATGAAAGTTGTAACTATTTTCCAGTTGATGTTAGTAATAATAGTTGCAATTTTAATTTCATATAAGTAAATGATCAGATTTAGTCTAAGTTAGAACTTAAATGATGAAACTGAAACACTCATGATCTATAAAGTGTTCTCCAGTAACTTAAGATTTTTTAGACTTAAATCGACTAAGTGTTTTCCAGACATACAAATTTGTATATCTATAAGTCTGAAAACACTTGCATTATTTCTAAACAAATAGGGGGAATTTGTTAGGTCCAGATTTACTGGACTCGCTCCAGACTCGACTACTGGAGCTTACTGAAGATCTGTCCAGAATCTGACCTACTCCAGACTTGGGATCTGGAGTCCTTCTAAAGAATTGTCCAGAAATAATGGAAGACTAGTGAGCAAATACTTGTATAGGAAATCTGGAGTATTCTCCAGATTAGCTCACTGGACTTCACCCCAGTCCAGATCTACTCTACTGAAGACATTCTGACTGAAGTCAAAGACTGAAGTCTGAAGAAAGAAGACTTATCAAATGGCGGAGTCCACTGGAAAGTCTTACCAGATCTGTACACTGGAGGATTGTCAGTGTTCTAGACCTTACAAGTCTGAACACTGATATCGAGGATTGACTTTAAGCCTTTACACACTTTCCAAAGAACAACCCACTTGTTCTTTACCAAAGTATACGTGTGTTAAGGTGGTTGGATATAAGGATACACTTGCACTTGATGTGATTTTATCCTTATTCTTTATCCAATGCATTTAATGTTCTTATCGGTTCATTAAATGCATCCAACCATATTTGTACGGCACAAAATTCACTGGTGAATTTTGTTGCCTATAAATACAAAGTCATTTCTTTGAGAAAATCACTTTTTAGCAAATTGGTGAACTTGCTTAAATACTCTCGATCTAAACAGCTATACTTCACAACTCTAAGTATATCGATCAAAGGAGTTTATTTAGCAAGTATAGATCACTTGTAATTCAAAGATTGTTTAGATACTTACATACGTGTAATATCTAGGTTCCGCAACGATCTTGTATTTTGTTTATACATCAATAAAGAAAATACACTTGAAAACTACATTCATGTTCCACCTTTTATTTACTTGTTTAAATATTGCTTAAAGTCATTTATTACTTTGTTTATATTCTTGCATATTTATATTGAAGTAATACTAGTCCGATTCTAGTTCATACTTGTCTTGTTATTTTACACTCGTGGGTTAAACCATCGTGTGAGGACTTTACAGAGTTTAGTTTATTGGTACAGTAATGGTAAGAATATATGGTATCTTGACAGCGCTGCTGGCAGAACCATGACTGGTTATCAAACCCTGCTGGAGGAATATAGGGTGCAAGAGGGGCCCTCAATAACATTTCGTAATGATGAAAATGGAAAAACTGAGGGATATGGTGTGGTGTATAATGGACAGGTCAAATTCACACGTGTTGCATATGTGAATGGTTTGAAATATAACCTAATCAGTGTCAGTCAACTGTGTGATGATGGCTTCAAGGTACTATTTGATATTTCACAAGGCACCATATTCAACAGAGATGGAAAGGTAGTATTGATTGCACCAAGAAAAGGAAACATTTATATCATTGATATGAATAATTCACCCACTGAACAATGTTTCTACACAAAGGCAGATGAAGACACAAACTGGTTGTGGCACAAGAGATTATCCCATCTGAACTTCAAGAATATTAACAAGTTGTCAAGAAAACAACTTGTGGATGGGATACCCTCAATGTCTTTCAATAAAGACAAGCTATGTCCGGGTTGTGAAATGGGTAAGCAGAAAAGAGCTTCATTCAAGACAAAGCAAAGTTTTAGTATAACTGAACCTCTTCACATGCTTCACATGGACCTCTTTGGATCAGTGAATGTTCAGACAAGAGCAGGAAAGAAGTATACCCTTGTTGTTGTTGATGAATATTCAAGATATTGCTGGGTAATTTTCCTCAGATCCAAGAGTGAAGCTGCTGCTGAAATCATTGCTCTCATCAAACAAATTGAACTCAAGTATAAGCGAAAAGTTTGTCAGCTCAGAAGTGACAATGGCACTGAATTCAGAAATGCCACTCTGGAGTCCTTCTGCACTGAAACTGGCATATCCCAGAACTTCTCTTCAGCCCACACACCAGAGCAGAATGGTGTAGTAGAAAGAAAGAATCGTATGCTGATTGAGCTGCTAGAAGTATGCTAAATGAATCTGGTCTTCCCAAGAATTTCTGGGCTGAAGCTGTTGCAATTGCTTGCTACACTCAGAACAGATCTGTCTACGTCAAAAGACACAAGAAGACAACCTATGAAGTACTCAGAAATAGAAAGCCTAATATTGGATATTTTCATGTATTTGGATGCCTAGTATACATTCTGAATGATTCCAGTCAGCTTGGAAAATTTGATGCAAAAGATGATGAAGGGTACTTCCTAGGATATTCAACAAATTGCAAAGCCTTTAGAGTCTATAACAAGAGACTTGAAAAGGTTGATGAGTCAATTCATGTTACCTTTGATGAATCTAATTCTGCAATCTTTAAGAATTCATCTCCTGTACCACCCTCAGAAAGTCCAATAAGTTTTGGTGATTCTGATCCTATTGTCCAATCTGATCAGTCACCTGAACCTGCTTCTGAACATCTCAGTTCAGAACCAACAATAAACAAGTCAAGCAACATTCCATTCTATCCTCCAGTCAGTTTTAAACTACCTTCTGAACTGACTATTGGATCAGATGTACATCCTGCTTAACCTCAGATATCAGGTTCCACTGAATTACCCCAATCTGAACAGTTTCATGATGCAAATCATGATCTGTAGGAGGAAGATGATGAGACTGAGGTAGTCTTTTCTGAAGCACCTCCTGAAGTTATTCAGAGGAGTTCTTGCACTGATATCATTGTTCATCCTGGTCATTACACTAAGTGGACAAGAGCACATCCAATCGAGCAAATCATTGGAAATTCCACTAGTGGGGTTCAGACCAGAAGAGCCACAAGCGATCAATGCTTAAATGTCAGCTTCTTATCACTAATAGAACAGAAGAAGATTGACGAGGCTATGAAAGACCCTAGCTGGATTGAAGCCATGCAAGATGAGCTTAATCAGTTCAAAAGGAACGATGTTTGGGAACTTGTTCCTTGTCCCAGTGATCTAAAGAAAGAACCAATTGGGACAAGATGGGTCTTCAGAAACAAGATGGATGAAGATGGCCATGTGATTCGAAACAAGGCAAGACTTGTTGCAAAGGGTTACTCACAGGAAGAAGGAGTAGACTTTGATGAAACTTTTGCACCAGTTGCTAGACTAGAAGCTATCAGAATTTTCTTAGCTTTTGCAGCTCATCATGAGTTCAAAGTCTATCAGATGGATGTTAAAAGTGCATTTTTGAATGGTGAATTGGAAGAAGTTGTGTATGTGCATCAGCCACCAGGGTTCATAAATGAAGAAAGACCTCATTGGGTGTACAGACTGAACAAAGCATTATATGGTCTGAGACAAGCACCTAGAGCCTGGTATGATACTCTTACTAAGCATCTTCTGAAAAATGGTTTTAAAAGGGGTGCAATAGATAACACTTTATTCATATTGCATGATAAAAATGATATCTTACTTGTACAAATTTATGTTGATGATATTGTGTTTGGGTCTAAAAATAACAAAATGTGTGAACAGTTTTCCAAAATAATGTCATCTGAGTATGAAATGAGTATGATGGGTGAACTGACATATTTTCTAGGTTTTCAAGTGAACAAACAAGTGATGGTATTTTTATAAATCAAGAAAAATATGTCAAAGACTTATTAAAGAAATATCAATTTGATTCAGTCTCATCAAAAGATACTCCTATTTCTGCACCATTAACTTTGGACTCAGATCCCAATGGAAAACAAGTGGATCCCACAAAATATCGTGGTATGGTGGGATCCCTCATGTACTTAACTGCTAGTAGACCTGACATAATGTTTGCAACATGCCTTTGTGCAAGATTTCAGTCTGATCCTAGAGAAGCACACGCAAATGCTGTGAAAAGGATTTTCAGATACCTTAAAGGTGTCCCCAGACTTGGTCTTTGGTATCCCAAAGGCTCAAGTCTAGATCTAATGGGTTATTCAGATTCTGATCATGCAGGTTGTAAAATAGATAGGAAAAGTACCACATGTGGTTGTCATTTCCTAGGTGGCAAATTGGTTAGTTGGACAAGTAAGAAGCAGACTGCAGTATCACTCTCCACATCTGAAGCTGAATACATTTCTGCAGCCAGTTGCTGCGCTCAGATTTTGTGGATGAAGAACCAACTAACTGATTATGGTGTTAAGTATACAAAGACCCAATATTTTGTGATAACACCAGTGCCATTGCCATCTCTCACAATCCTGTCATGCACTCCAAAACCAAGCATATCGACCTCAGGTATCATTTTATTAGAGATCACATTATTAAAGGTGACATTGAACTTCATTTCATTCCCACTGATAAACAACTCGCTGATGTTTTTACAAAACCCTTGGATGTCAAAACGTTTAAACATCTCATCAGTGAGTTAGGTATGCTAAATCCTGTATAGCATCACCTCAGGGGGAAGTGTCAAATATTTTTATGTTTAAAAGAATTTTTCTCTAAGGGGAACTTTGCTTTCAGAAAAATATTTTGACTGAAATGCTTCAGAATTTCTGAAATGATTTCAGAATAATTGTATAAACTAAGATGGCTCAGATTCCTTAAATCTGATCATGCTCAGATTTTGTGTATTATTTCTGAGATGCGTCAGTCCTTTATAATGTATTTTGGATACTTGGTCGTTGTGTGAACACGTGACAGTTACTGTTTAACGTTTGAATAATGATGCTTTTTGCTGACGTGTCACACAAGTTGCGCCGTAAATGGAAAGTAATGATCACTTTTTCTTTAAAGTGTTGAAAAGTTTTGTGAAAATGTGGGGTCATAGCCGTCGTTGCATTAAATGCGGACGTATACCCAAAATTATTTTCGGACTTCAAACCCGATCAAAATTGATTTCATTAAAATAATTTTTTTTTTGAGGGTTTGAATTTCAAAATCAATTTTTCTTTTATTTATTTTGGAAAACCCTTTGTATTCCATCATAAATATAAATACCTTTCCCAAAACAATTCCTTCATTTACTTCTCTTTACATTTACTCCCAATCATCATTCTCTCTCTTTTCTCATTCCTTCATAATTCCAAAACCCTAAATTCATCTTTCATTTTCAGTTTTCCCTTGTAGAAATAATGGCTAAAGTAGTCAAATCACTAATTGCTTTCGAATACAGACCATCCAAAGTAGTCAAGGCCAGTGCTCAATGGCCAAAAGGGTTCGATCCATTGACATTTCATGGCCGCACTGAACGCCAAAGGCAAAACCTTAATGGGGAGGATTAATAAATTTCTTGAACAATCCCCTCTCCATTATGCCTTGACTGCAGATCCTCAAGTAATGTATCATAGATACTTGCTTGAATTCTGGTATACTGCTACTCTGATCAAGGATGAAAAATCCATTGCTTTTTCTTTACAAGAAGGCACTAAGCAGTATATCCTTTTACTTGATGGGTTTCGGGAGGCCCTTCATTTGAACTACCTTCCCTCTTCTTCAACCTATGCAAAAAGGCTAAAAGGAGTTAATTTCAGGGAGGTACTGAACGCCATGGGTCATGATGACATGGTCGATGAAGAACACAATCTGAGAACATCTGGACATATCTTTCTGTCTGGATTTAAAAATTGTTGGCGTTACTTCTGGAATCAGATTGTGGAGTGCCTAGGAGGAAACTGGGGTGGATTGGACCAGATTTCCTTGACACAAGTAGAAATCGGGTACTACTTGTGGCATGGGATTGAGGTGGACTTCGCTGAGATACTTTTCCTTCAGCTGGTAACAAAGTTAAAAGGGAAAAGAAGTCCACATATCTCATTCCCTAGATTTCTGAGCATTTGCTTCATGAACATGCTTGGAGATGCGTATCATTTGGAGGGGCTTGAATCTTCAGCGACGGAGTTCTGGAGGGATCTATCAAAGCTATCTACTTCAGATCCAGAACCAGAGCTCTCCGCTGCAATGCTTCAGGTAATCAATAAAACTGAAACAGCACGACCGGCTGGCTCAGAAAGGTCACCGAGCGGGTCGCAAAAGAATGCGAGACCCATTGGTACACCTGGTGGTCAAATGTTGAAGTTGTTTAAAACCCCAGCAACTTCATCTTCCCAACCACCAATTCCCTCCTCCACTGACCAACCTGAGGATCTCCCAAAAGATCCCTCAGGATCTCCAAAGGGCTTATTAAAACGTCGTAAATATAAGCAGTCCTCACAGCCCAAGGACATTAGTACCGAAGCAAACCCCTCTGGATCTTCCCAACAAGAACCAGAGGAATTGAGTCCAAAGGGAAACCTACAAGCAGCTATCTCCAAAACTTCTTTAGGAGGAGATGGTGAAGATGATATTAGTGTGCCAGCCCAGCACACATTAGAGTCCGTGTCTGCACGCGCACCCCCTGTAACTTCACAAATCTCACACTCTTCTGCAGCACGAATTGATGAAGTCTTTGGTGTGACACCACCTGAGACTGAGATTCCAGACTCTACGGCCGATGAAGTGACTCTTGATGATGGTACGAGAGTCATTAAGGCAACCCCTGTGTCTACTGTCTCTGGCGATGAAGCTATGGCTGAGCCAACCCATAAATCTGGTGACGATGCATCTGCAGCAGCAGTTGTTGAACCAGAAGCTGGTTCAGGTACCAGTGATCTGAACCAGGGCATATCTGATCAGACTGCAGTTTTAACTGACCTCTGGGATGAAGATGAGCCACCTCAAGGGAATCTTGATTCCTTTGCTGACTTTGAGTTTGATGAGGGCTTACTGGAGGAGAATCAGTCTTCTGATTCTAAGCCAACCTTCAGCCTCACAAACGTCCAACCTCCCCCAGAAATCCAAAATTTAATTGTTGAACAACCATATCGCCAACCTGAAACCTCTTATGCACATCCATACTTTCCACCTGGCTCTACACCTGCCTATGTAATTTCACCTCGTTTTCAACCACAACCACAACTCCAACACTTACACTCACAAATTCACCAAGTACCAAGGCCCATCAGTTATGATGATCAAACTGACAAGGAGTTGGACTCTGCCACTGAATCTGAGAGTCCAACTGAAATGCAATTGGAAAAGGCATTAGATGGGCTTGGTAGAATTCCCTTTGTGGCTTCTGTTTCTGCACAACCACCTCCTCCTTTGAGTGTAGAAGCACAGTTAGAGAAGCAACATACCGAAGTCCAAAGCCTACTTCTCAAGGTAGAGGACTTAACTAAATCTCTAACTGCCAATACTACGTCCCTGGCTGAAATGAAGGGTGCTCAGATGTTTCTTGGCACTGAGTTTACCAAGGTTGCTGGGAATGAGGGACTAGTAAGTGGGAAGCTAAATGAGCTGGTGCATTCTTGTAATAAAATAAGTATGGCTATCAGGGAAGCCTTCAGACTGGCCAAAAGAGATGTGCAAGCTTCAGTAGTTGCGAACTTGACATCTGGTATTGAATTGATCAAATATGAAGTTATGGCAGTCGGGAAGGAGGTGAATGAGTTGGTTAAAAGGCCAAGTGTCAATGAGAAAGAACTTGGGTCTTCTATTAGTGTTGATGTGATTGAGAAGCTGAAGTCTGAGATATCTCAGAATCTTGTTGCTCAGATTTCAGAGTCTGTGGCTGAAAAGGTTGAAGAATGGGTCAGAAGGATGGTCTTAGAACTCACTCAAGACACTTCCAAGAAGGTAGATAAAGTTGTTGAAGAAGTTCAGAAATCTGTATCTACTCTTGATGAAGTTGTTAAAGGCCAGTCCAAGCAGTTAGATGAAATCCTGACCCTTCTCAAGAAAGAACAAGTTGTGCTCCTCCTCCCCCTGCTTCATTTACTGAAGAAGATAGAAAATTGCTAAGGGAACTAAAAGAACAAGAGGCACTGAACCTTGATTCATCCTTTAGACTAAGGGCTCAGTTCTCTACCATGGCTAAGGGTATTTCTGATAGCCTAGAACAGCAAAGTTGGGAACCTCTGAAGTCAATGAGAACAACCATTGATCTTTATGCCAAGATGCCTTCTGAGGTCCCCAAAGGGGGAAATGTGCCTATTGGTTTGCTCTCCAGTACTCAAGAATTAATAGAGGTAACCAAGAAGCAAACTGAAGTACAATCTGGCAGTGTTTCAGTTCAGGGGGGAACAGGTTCAGAAATCTGAAGTACAAGCTTCTGAACCAGCTAAGAAAGATAAGGGCAAGGCCCCAGTGGTGGATGAACCTACAAAGAAAGATTCTAAGGGTTCTGGTTTGGTGGTTGGTGAAAATGTAGATGAACATGGTTATCCCCTTCATGATCCTAATGCTGATAGCAAGAAATTAGAGGCTTTGCAGAAGCAAGTTTCTAATCAATTCATTATGTGGAGGGAAAACAAGGAAAGAGAAAGGGAACAACATCTGAAGATGGGGACCCTTGAATCATGTTGATGCTGCAGCTCTTGGTCTCTCTCTGGAAAGATATCTGAAAATAAAAAATGATACAAGAGTGCAGAAAGCTGTTGTTGATATGCTTGAGTATGAGTATGGGGTAAATTATTCATCCTTAGAACAAAATAGAGAAAAGGAGATGGCAATCAAAAAGAAAGAAATTCTGGCTGAAGTTCTGATGGTTGAAAAAGAACTATCAAGGCCACACACAAAGCCCAAAGTGACTGGACTAAGATCTTCAAGGAAGAATACTCGTGATGCTGACCTTTCTACCTTCAAGCCAATGTCTGATGATGCTATTGAAATTGAAAGAAAACATGAAAGGGATCAGTATGAGCATTATATGAAGCATCGATCTCATCCAGCTAAAATAGTTGATATGGAAGTAACAAAAGCTGATGGATTGAAGCTTTTTGATTTGGTTGTTAAAAGAGAAGGAAGGGCAGCTGAAGAATATCATCAGGTTTCAGTGCACGAGTTTGGGATTTATGAGCATAGGGAGATGATCTAGATTCTAAGGGGGAAGCCAAAATCTGCTCTGATTGGTGCATGGTTATCAAGAATACAACAAAAGATGCATTATCCACTGAAGAGGAAACCTACTGAAGCACCTTCTGGTTCAAGGCCTGCCAAGAAGTAGTTTCTTTTCAGTTTATCATTTACTTGTATAAATATTTGCAAATGTAACAAACACTTCAGTTTGTATATATATGTTACATTTTGTAGCTTATAAGTAGATGATAGGTTTAAGTTAGAAAAACCACAAGTAAAATTCTGAGACATCAATGATCTATAAGATGTACTTAGAAAATTTTTACAACTTAAACAAAAACTTGCATTTCAGACTTACAAACATGTATAGATAGAAGTCTGAGATGCATGCACTATTTCAGAACAAATAGGGGGAATTTGTTAGGTCGAAAATCGACCAAGTATAATTTGTTCAGAAATAGTTGAAGCTCAGTGAAGAATACTTGTATAGAATGCTGAAGTCGCTCAGAATTAGTTCACTGAATCTTCACTTCAGTTTAGATCAACGTATCTGAATACCGTTCAGAATGAAGTCAAAGACTGAAGTCTGAAGAAAGAGAATCAAGCTCAGATGTGGAGCTCAGAAGTTGATTCTACTTGATCGAAGACTGAAGCATCTCAGTGTAAAAGTACTTACACACTTTTACACTGATTACGAGGAAGACTTTTTACTTTACATACCTTTACCCAGTTAATAGATTTAACTATTAATAAAAGTACAAGGTAAAGTAAAGGTTGGGAATAAGGTATGATAAGTCACATCAATTGACTTAATACTTAACCTTAAAAGTATGCATGTAAGGAATTAGCTTTAATTCCTTAAATGCTCCCAACCATATTTGTACGATCTGGTCCACATCATTATGGACTTGGTCTATAAATATAAGTCTTCTCACAACTTGCAAATTGCTTGAAACTTTAGCATTGCAACTTGTGAGATATACTCTAAGTAATCCTTACGAGTATTTCCAAGTTATTAGATCACTTGTATTTCTAGGTTGTTTAGATATTTACACTTGGGTGTTTATCTTTGTTCCGCAATAATCTTTGTATTTGTTTATATCAATAAATCAAATACATTGAAAAAGTACATCGTGTCTCAATGCTACATACTTGAAATATACATATTACTTATATAGTTTCAGCACTTTTGTTTCTAGCATTTACTTTCAGTATCTTTACCTTATTGATTATCCATATCTGGATCGTATTCTGAACTGGTCAACTTCCAGTTAGAACTACTTGCCAGTCGGATATTAACCATCTATATTTGGGACTCACAGTTTTAATTTCTAGTTTTTCATTTCTAATTTTATAGAAAATGGAAAGAGTTTTCCTTCTCTAGAAAACAAAAGAAAATTTTAAAAACGCGTTCAAAACTAGAAAATGCTAGCTATTTTCATTTTCCATTTTAAAAAACATATTCTAATATACTTGTTTAAGTGAGACTTGGGGTGGGGTGAGGACGGGGGACGGGGCGGGCGCAAGGGGTGACGGGGGCGGGGCAAAGGGTGACAGGGGGCAGGGACGGGGGCGTAGGTGATAATTAATATAATATGAGTTTTTTAAATTTTGAAAATGAAAAATGATAAGTGGAAAACAATAAAAAAATGTTTTCTAGTTTCCCATAGAAAAGTGGAAAACAATGGTTTTTGTTTTCTTGGAAAGCATTTTTGGAAAACTAAGGGCGCGTTTAGTTGTGGAAAATGTTTTCTAGTTTTCCATTTCTAATTTTCTAGAAAATGAAAAGAGTTTTCCATCTCTAGAAAACAAATGAAAATTTTGAAAACGCGTTCAAAACTAAAAAATGGAAAACAATTTGAGGTTTTCAAAATTTAGAAAATGGAAAATGAAAAGTGAAAAACAATAAAAATATAATTTTCCATAGAAAAGTGGAAAACAGTGTTTTTTGTTTTCAAGGAAAACATTTTTGGAAAACTATGATTTGAACGCGTTTTCTGTTTTCCATGTTTTCTTGGAAAACAAAAATGGAAAACAAGGGGTGTTTTCCCCAACTAAACGCACCCTAAGATTTGAACGCGTTTTCTGTTTTCCATGTTTTCTTGGAAAATGAAAATAGAAAACAGGGGGGTGTTTTCTCGAACTAAACGCGCCCTTAATGATGAGAAGTCCCTGGCATCAAATGATTACGTTGAGAGCAATTTATCTTGAGGCTAGAGAGAACTGGTTCCTTTGTTTTAGTGTATATATAGTTTAAGTGATATTCACTTGGCCGTTTATGGACTCTTTTCCGACCATCAGATCTAGTTCACAGATGAAAAGTGCGGTTTTGAGATATTTAGGACTACTTAGCACTAGTTTATCTAGATAAGTGTTGGAAATATAATACTAATATAAATATTGCGATATATGTTTGTTCAATATGACAAAATGAAGCAAAGGTCTCCTCATATCATCCTACGTGGTAAAAGTAGATCCATGTCAACAGCAAATCACCCTTTTGAAATTTGGTGACATCCCTAAAATCAAACATTTGAGAGGCATATATAATTCTGATGTTATGAATGTATGCATGTAAGCATTTATGGGTAACTTGATAAGAGGGCAATTGCAATTTTTGAAAGTAAAATAATTAATATGAGTATCATTAAATTTGATCTACTTACCACAATGTATAAACTTTATAAAACTATAAAAATCACTTATTTGTAAATAAATATCTTCCTATTTTGTGGCCCACTAGCAGCTAGCAAACCTTATGTTATAACTTATAAGTGGCATAATATCATGCATGAGTACTCAAGTATCCTTTATATTGTTTTCTTTACTTGTTTAATCACAATAAGTGTTGTAAAGTGCTTTTCTGTTTGCTTTCATTTTCACTCAATGGATGTAGCCTTTTACTTTTATATTGTAAAATTGTAAATCAAAATAAATATAAATTCTAGCTGTCCTTAAAAAGATTATGTTAAGTTTTAAAACTGAACATATTATAACATCTAATTAAAACTTAACAATTCTTTATCAAAAAAAAAATAATAAGTAAGTAAGAACCCTCTGGTCTCATGTAGCTTCATGATACCCAAAACACACACTGCATACAACTCATACCCGGTGAAGCACCATCCTCACACATGGATCACAAGCTATAGTTTCTTCATTGTTTTGGCAAGTTTCGAGCATGTAACTTGCAACCTTAATATGTGGGTTCATATGATCATATGGTGACAACGGTTTTATCCTTTTGGTAAATTTTTCCCATTATTAATCTTAATCACCAATTGAACATAGCTCAAGTAGTCATGTGGCATGCGCACCCACATAATATATGGGCTCACTAGAAGGACTTTTGAAATACAAAAAGGTAGTGGGTAGTGGGTACATGACCTGCCCTGAAGTTATTTCTTGTGGAATAAACAATGTGATGTTAAAAAAAAATACACGGGTCAAGAGTATTCATCAATCTTTACTTTTTAAGAGAAATTACTAATCTTAATGCCATTCAGATTTGCCACATTCTGTTCATAAATCATATCTTAGACAGTGATATGCCTTTATTTTTTCTTAAGCTCAAAACTCCATCATTATGGCCTATTGAACTTTGCTACATTGTGTTTCTTTAGCAACAAATTAAACCATACACCAAGTGAATGAATTCGATTAGTAGTATAAAAATGAACTTTGCATCGAAGTTTCTTCTAATGGTATTGGTATATATCCCAATTAGTAGTACAAAAATTCGATTGGTTCCCCTCTAGAATTTGTAAAGTGTCCTCTATCAGCTTATCCCAAGTGAAACACAAAAAAAGGATGAACCCTCTATTCATAAAGTACCCTTTAGGCCAAGTAAATATAAGACACTACAAGAAAATGTGTGAAACAGTGGTTAATAAGATTTCTTCTAAAGTTATTTCTACAAGGAGACTAACCAAGTCGACTTTCATAGATATTTTTCTTTTAAATTTTGTTAAAATATGGTTTCGAAGGCTCAAACCTTGCGATTTTGATCGACCAAATGCTTTAAGTTGGCTGGATTGATGGTGAAATCTTCTGACCTTATGCTTTGGTCATTACTTTTAGGTTATGAAAGGTTAGAAAGAGATGCCAAAGTTGCTTTGAAAGGCTTAAAGATTCTGAAGAAGGAATATGTGTCTTTTTCTGTCTAATTACATGATGCCTATATGAAAGCTTATTCAATTCATACTGTGAACAGCGTCTACAGCCTTCTAGTGATTGGATGACAACATTGCCAACATACTAATGACACGCTCATCGGTTTTCTTATCGACACGTGGAAGCTTTTAAATTATAGATATTCAAGTACTTCCATGTTTTCACAGAAAAAATAGAGGGACATAAAGAGAAACGTAGTCGAGCGTTTAAAGTGTAGATTTTTCAGTAATCTTATGTGTTTTAAACTAGGGTTAAGTGACTAAAAAAGTATCAAAACTATCTTTTAAAATCTATTTCCAAGTACTTGACCTTTTAAACTATATCCATTTTAAACATAATTCTAATACATACATTTACTAGTAATAAACAGGATCGATTTTTGTGGATTCCTTATTGAAACCTTTATATCTAATCCCAGGTATATTTATATCCCCAAATCGGAAAACAAACCAAAATGTGATGTAGGAATACCATCAATACTTCCCAAAAGACTCTGTGTGTCCGATTATAGTCTTAAACTGCTGCTTCCTGTTTACCTGATACAAAATGCTACAAGAATCATGCTTTACACGAAGCAGAACCAATACAAGTTACCATAACCGCATCCCTGATATTTCAAGTCTTTTTGCAGTTAAACAGAACGCATGTAAATTGACTAGTGAAACGCTTTAACAAGAGGCATTTGTGGTTGTACTTATAGTACATGTAACCATCAATCAGATGAAGCATAGATAAAATGAGTACAGGTGGCTTAATGTGCAGTCAGGCGGGTTGGGTAACAGATCAAAACCAGGTAAAACAATTAATATGTGGTAAAGTTCTGAGTCAAGTTAACCAGAAACGACTTTGTTATATAGGTATTTAAAATTCAAGTTATCTACCAACCTCTTTATGACTTCCTTTTTTCGACTGTAATTGTGTTTGAATATGTTCGTGAAACGACTGTGAAAACATCATGTGACTAGGTTGGCCCGTTTCATAAAGGTTGTTATAAGAGTGAATCATGCAGTCAGTGATCCATATGGCTGTTACGGAGGCACATGAATATTAAGGTTATCCAGTCGGTCACATCAATTCAACAAAGATGTAATCTCTTAGCTACTTGTATGGCAGGGGATATAATCTACTATTTCCTTCTTTTATAGTATCTCACTCCTGCACATCTGTAAATGTCTATAACATTGGTCGTTCAAAAAGAAAAGCATAATCAGTAACTAGTAAGATGTTTGCATAACAAAGATTAAACCTTGTTGTAACGCAGCATAAATGGAATGCTAAGAAAACTATCGATTTCTACGCTAATGATAATTAAGACGGCCAAAAGTATAGAAAACAAAGCGTAAACAAATGATAACTTCAAAGCAAAATCAAAATAACAGGGAAAAACAAAAACTGACAGCATGGTGAATTGTCCAAGGCTTACTTTGTGCTTATAGTTATGGTGCTATATATGTCTCATGTACATAATAACTTGATCTTTGAGTTGCATAATAAGCGCCGAAAATGGAGATTATTTCAAAAGAAATCATCAAGCCTTCATCCCCGACCCCTAGTCACCTGAAAACTTTTAAAATCTCATTGCTTGATCAGCTCACCTTGCATACCTATGCACCCATTATTCTCTTATACGAGTCAAAAATCATCTCTAGCAGTGAAATTTTGAAAAAATCTTTATCTAAAACCTTAACAAAGTACTACCCATTTGCTGGTAGGCTAAATGAAGATGGCATAACTATAGATTGCAATGATGAAGGAGTGGTTTTTGTGCAGGCGAGAATCGTTGGTTGCAGAATATCTGATTTCCTTCAAAACCCGAATTACAAAACACAAATGTTACTATTTCCTGAAGGTTACTTGTGGAAGGGGTCATGCATAGGTTACACCTTTTTTGCTGCTCAAGTAACATATTTTGACTGTGGAGGAATGGCGTTGGCTGTGTCTATGTCACATAAGGTTGCAGACGGACCCTCACTTGGGATATTTCTTAGCGACTGGGCTGCCATGGCTCGTGGTGAAGTGATACCATCACCAATGGTCCTTGCTACATCCATACCTTCTTTGGATCTTGCATACACAATGCCCGAGATTGAGCTCAAGATGAGTGAAGCTGTAGTCACAAAAAGGTTTGTATTTGATGCACAAAGCGTGGCACGATTGAAACTGTCAGTGATTGGGTTAGTGGAAAACCCTACAAAAATCGGGCTAGTGACTGCACTTCTTTACAAATGCGCAATTGTTTCTTCAATTGCTAAAACAGGTGGTTTCAAAGGCTCGACTTTGATTCAGCTAGTAAATATGCGGCCACGAATGGCACCTCCATTGCCAGATAATTCTATAGGAAATTTCAGTTGGTACTTCACAACAACAAACAGTGATCAAAGTGAAATAAGTCTAGGAAATTTGGTGCATCAGTTAAAGTCAGGAATTAAAGAACTTCAGAATAGTGGGAGTAACCTTGATTTGACCAACTGGCTAATGGGTGTTCATGAATCAGCGCACAATGTAAAAGGGTTGTTTGATAGTCTTGACGTTTATAGGTGCAGTCATATACGCGGTGGGTCTTTTTACCGAATGAACTTTGGGTGGGGAAACCCAATATGGGGGAGCATTGCGGATGTGTTGGTAAAGAACACTTTGATTTTGTACGATACACCAGATGGATACGGAGTTGAAGCTGTGGTGAGTCTTGAAAAAGAACATATGACGTTATTTCAAAGTAACAAGGAACTTCTTCAGTTTGTTTCCACAAACCAAATCTTTAAATCTGCATCGATTGCCCAATCTAGAATTTGATTATATGCAATGTTGGTTGCTTTAACTTTAGGTTGTGTGGTAATGGTTGTAAACTTGTAATCGAAAGTGGTGTGAACAGCAAAAAAAATATTGCTTATTAAAGATTAAACAGTTGCATTGAGGCTACAACTCTGTATTCACCAATATCTTCAAAGAAAATTAAGCCCAGATCATATTAATTAGAAAAACCATCTTGATAAAAAAAACAAAATTTAATTAAAGTTACATAGAGCGAAATTCACAATATTTCTATATAGAGTTAACAGAGTCACCTTCACTGCTTTCACTGCCGCTGCTACTGCTACTGCTGCTACTACTACTGCTACTATCACTTGAGCTGGAAGATGGTTCTTTTCTCTCCTCAACATTCAGCTGTTCCTCAACATTCAGCTGTGCTCGGAGTGCTTCTGCAGCACTATAGCCCGTGTCACCTTCATCATCATTAACATCAACCTCGGCAATCTCATCATCACTTTCATTTGGATGTGGAATATTGATATCAATCCCAGTAAATGGTTGTCTTTCTGGTACTGGCTCAACATGATCATCTAGGCCAATGTCTATATCATCGTCATCATCATTGAGTATATTCAGCTGCTCATCCAGATCATCATCGTTCTTTGGATCTGGTGATGTGTAGAATGGATCTGAAGATATGGCTGGATTATCAACAACCTTCTCTTCTCTGGTTTTCCCATCTGAGGAATGATAAAGAAAATGCATCTTATGAATGCCGTACATTTAAAAAGTCACAAGTACAGCAAGAGAAGCTTGCATTCAAAAACTACAGCAAGAGAAGCTTGCATTCAAAAACTAAGTGTTTCTAGCAACAATCGCCGAAAGATAAATTAATCATTTAGATTTGGCTCTACGGTTTCCATTGTACTAATAAGATAATAGATGCTTAAATGTTTAACAAAGCTGAATAATCAGAAAATCAATGAAGAAATTAACTGAACAACAGTGTTTGAAACAAAAAGGTTATGAATAGGTTATGTTATATTACTCTAACATCATCAGTTTAGTTGCAGTTGACATGGAACTGATTATCGATATTAATATTAAAAGATAAAAAACTTGAGCCACAGTCCACTATCCGGAAGCATAAAAAGTGGTTATTATAATCTAGAGTTAATTTCATTACATACCCCTGGGGTATGCTAATTTTTCAAGTTTCGCCCCTCTCGTATTTTCGTATCATTACATACCCTTATGGTGACTTTTTGTATCAGAACCCACCCCTCACTCTAACAGACGTTAATTGAGCTCTGTTAAGTCCCTCATGTGCGGGGCATTATTGTCTTTTCAACCCAATTTCTTCTCTGACCTCTATCAATCATCATCATCTTCATCACCAAATATTAACAAGTCAAAAAAACCAATGCATACACTTCATTCTATATCTATGTATCCATATCTATATCTATATCTCGATTCATATCGATGAAATACATTCGTTCAATAAAAGCAATACACATACAACTTATCATATCACATATTTATTTATATTTATAAACAAAACAATAACAATTAAATAAATAAAGAAATATGGCAAATGAAAGAAATAACCAAAAAGTTCTAGTAGCAAATTCAACACCAATAATGGTGGGCTGCCTGATCTTACCACCCATTTCTTATTTTTATTTTGCTTTTGTACGACTGTATGAAACAAACACAAACCAAACACCCATTTCCAACTTTTTTTTTATTGTTTTATAACCAACACAGATCTATAACCAAATCAAGGTTATATAAGCTAACCACATTGACAAACCCAACTGCGGTTGGACATAAAGAATACAGTGGCGGTGATGGGATGGGAGCCTTCTCAGCGACGGTGACGGAGATCCGGCGAATGGCAGGTGGTGAATCCGGAGATCCAGATCTGGATCCGATTGATTGATGTGAGTGTGTTTCGTGCTTATGGTGGTTCACGGGTTTTGATAGTTCGTCAGAATAGACGAATGGTGCCAAGTAGGCGGGCAGAGGAAATGGTGGTCGGAAAACACCATTTGTATAAGAAATTAAGAATAGGAGATACATAGATAGAATAGAGAGTGCATAGATTAGATATATATATGTAGTTTTCTTTATATATAGATAAATCTTTTACCCAAAGATTATATAGATAGATGGATATATGTGTATTATTATAAGGTTATAGATTATATAGATGGAAATATAGATATGGATATATTATGTATATGTATATGTATAGAGTTTATATAGACAGATGGAGATAATATTAGATCTGGAAATAGAGAGGAGGAGAGAAAAAGAGTGTTTTAGAGGTAAAAGGACAAAAATATCCTTCACATGAGAGGGTTAATGGAGTCACATTAACGTCTGTTAAAGTGAGGGGTTGACTCTGATACAAAAAGTCACCATAAGGATATGTAATGATACGAAAATACGAGAGGGGTGAAACTTGAAAAAATGGCATACCCTAGGGGTATGTAATGAAATTAACTCTATAATCTAAGTAGATACTGAAATACCGGTTATAGCGGTCGAGGACCGATATTTAAGATATTGGTTATATCGGTGGTATAGGTGCATAGCGGTATTTTAATATTATGCAACATCCATATAGATATAATAATTAATACTTTATACTTACTAGAAATATCAAAAGTCAAGCTTAAAAGTGTCAATATTTGAAACATTAGTGTTACTACTTGCAAAAATTGGTGTTTCTTTAAATTTGGGCCTAAAAAAAGTTAAAAAAATAAATAAAAAAACGCTATTTTACCGCTCTTTGGACCGCTATAGCACCGATATCGGTAAAATAGTGCCGACAATAGCGGGACCGCTATTTTGCTTGAGGACCGCTAACCGCTATAGCTCCGCTATTGATAACATAGATTTATAATTTTAAATCGAGAGAATCATATAAGGTCATTAATTCCAAAATAAAAATCCAAACACTCCTTTATATGCATTAAGAACAAACTCCAGCTATAATAGATACTGCATGAACATGAAACATACCAAAGCCTTTGAAGTTGCCAATCTCTATTCGTTCGACTTCGACCTGTAGAAGGGATCAAAAGAGGTTCAAAACATGTATCAACAATAAAAAGAGAAAACCCCATAAACAAGAAATACATAATGCTCAACTCCAAAAAATAAACAAATCCTAATGCGACCATGCTTAGTAGCAGCAAACATCTTGCACTTTAATCTATTTAGAACTGTTTGTTTTATTGTTTTCTTAGCATAACATGTAATGACTTGTAGTAGGGAGTCTTTATTATTGAGCAGAAAAATGTATTCCAATTTCAATAGCGAGATTTTGGTTACTGCGCGAACAAATAGCAAAATTTGGTCGTTTGATTATGGGTTGAACTATTACAACAGCATCCTGCAAAAGTCCTCATGATATGCCAATAGTAGTAACACTACAATATTCTGCAATATTGGGTTAGTTACTCGTGGCGTCACTTGCATTTCTTACAGAGCCGATGGTGTTGTGATAGATCAGTGGGGTTCAGCTGCTGGTGGCAAGGAAATTAAAGAGACTGATGTAGATTTTCAATTTTGGTTGTAACTCCCGATACTAGGAGTGATATTAATGTCAAGGGGCTAAACTACAGAGAGGTGGAACATTTGGTACTGATATGGGCCATTGGTTCTGCAGGAATGCATTGGGTCATAGGGCTGATACAAGTTTTTGCTTTGGAATTTTTATACTACAGTATTGAGCATTTGAGCCTGTCACATCACAGGACGTAGACTATCTGTATATATATATATATATATATATATATATATATATATATATATATATATATATATATATATATATATATATATATATATATATATATATATATATATATATATATATATATATATATATATATATATATATATATATATATATATATATATATATATATATATATATATATATATATATATATATATATATATATATATATATATATATATATATATATATATATATATATATATATATATATATATATATATATATATATATATATATATATATATATATATATATATATATATATATATATATATATATATATATATATATATATATATATATATATATATATATATATATATATATATATATATATATATATATATATATATATATATATATATATATATATATATATATATATATATATATATATATATATATATATATATATATATATATATATATATATATATATATATATATATATATATATATATATATATATATATATATATATATATATATATATATATATATATATATATATATATATATATATATATATATATATATATATATATATATATATATATATATATATATATATATATATATATATATATATATATATATATATATATATATATATATATATATATATATATATATATATATATATATATATATATATATATATATATATATATATATATATATATATATATATATATATATATATATATATATATATATATATATATATATATATATATATATATATATATATATATATATATATATATATATATATATATATATATATATATATATATATATATATATATATATATATATATATATATATATATATATATATATATATATATATATATATATATATATATATATATATATATATATATATATATATATATATATATATATATATATATATATATATATATATATATATATATATATATATATATATATATATATATATATATATATATATATATATATATATATATATATATATATATATATATATATATATATATATATATATATATATATATATATATATATATATATATATATATATATATATATATATATATATATATATATATATATATATATATATATATATATATATATATATATATATATATATATATATATATATATATATATATATATATATATATATATATATATATATATATATATATATATATATATATATATATATATATATATATATATATATATATATATATATATATGATTACAGGAATCAAGTTGCATTGAGCTGCCGCTGATTTCTTATCTCTGTCACGAGTTACAAAAACTGAAACACCTGCTGCAACCTGTTTGTATCTAAGGCGCTATGGTTGCTTGTAAAGTTCAATATTTGGTTGTTAATATGACGTGTTTAAGCTCTAAGGCATGGAACTACTCTAGGGGTTTAATGATGTCTATCTAGAACTTATATTGATATTAACTATCGAATAACAAGGCATTATGGTGTGTCGAAAATGATAAATCTTAGTCACTAGCAGAAAAGATATAACTATATCCCATAATGCAAAATCAATCCTAAAACAGGAAGGAACAAAGAAATAACTTACCGCTGGAGGAAGTACGCTCTTATTTAACGACTGAAGTTTAGGTCCCTTCCCGAGTGGTGGTGAACTAGACTCAGGTAGCGGTGGCGGGCCTGGTAAACTAGTAGCAGCCGCAGCTGCAGACTCACCAGGTTGCCTAACATGCCTCAACCTCTTCACGGATCTATGTAATCGCTCCAACCTAAAACTAGTCCCGTCAAAGATCAAAACCGCATCGTTGTCCTTATAATCCTCACTACTACCTTCAAAACTCACTTTAGGTTTTCCTGGTTGGTTGTTTTGAAACTCAACTGCCACCTTATTATCATTAGTCTTATGCAACTTCCCCGGCTGGTTCTTATCGATTGACGCGGGCTTAAATTCATCTGAAACATTTAAATTATCCATAAGTCAATAATTAACTTTCATCTAACATTCCTTTCAACATTTATAAAAAAACATAAATTTTAAATTTTGACATCAACCCTTGATTCAATCTGTCAAACAGAACATATTTTGAAAGTTCACACACATCTATACATAGGAAAATATTATAAAAGTTTAAAAACAGATAAATTTTGGATTTTGATGGAAACCCATTATTCAATATGTGAAACAGAACATATATTGTGTAAGTGAAAACATAAAAAATATAGATATAGATATGCACATATATATACATATATATATATATATACACATACAGCGAAGAGTGCAGAATTTGGAAGAAGGGTTATCTTGAAAAGAGGAACCAAGAGTTAGGTCAAACCATTGATCCACTGGTGGAGCTGTTAATGGTTCATCTCTTTTATTATTTGCCATGTGATTTATTTATTTTTTCCTGGATTAAATTTTAATTATCGTTCATTATGCATAGCTTGCTTATTATTACAACAGGAGGAGGATTTGAAAATCTATTTTGAGGTTCAGAATTTGGATGGAAGATGATGAATCATGAGGTTTGTTGTTAGTACATTGGTTTAGATATATTTCCAAATGTCCCCCCTTGGTTTTACAAATTTGCAAGAAATTTCCATACATTATTAAACTAGATTGTAGATTAGTAAATAAGGTTGTGGCCATTCCGGCTTTAAGTTAAGTGGTAGAACTACTGAACTAGGGGGAAAAACAAGGGTAAATGAAGGGAATCTTAGCCTCCGTATTACAATTAGATATCAACTCACCCGTATGAGTCATATGATGTCGATACTATACCTCCATCATAATCTCCACATGATCTGGGCACCCTGAAAAAGGATCCCTCTTTAGAACTTCACATATGGTTCTAGGCTTCATTGGTAACGGGTACCTTAAAGAAATTATTTTTTGTGCAAACGGGGATCGAACTTGGGACCTTGATTAACCTCTAGGCCAGCTCCTTGTTGATTAAGTGGTAGAACTGTAGAAGCTCTTGTATTTTAGAGAGACTACTAGATCCATTCTATGCGAGTATTTATGTTAGATTAAAATTTAAGAATAGTTTACGAATAAAAAGAATGTAATTTTTGGAATATAAATAAATAGTGAAGCTAACAGACATAGGAAATTATAAGGGCATGATTTTGGAAAAATCAAATTATAGAAGGGTCCATTTAGCCAAAACTACAAGAACCAACCCCTCTCTTCTGGGTCAGAATTCAATCTTACTTTTCTACAAATATATTATACCAAAAAATTTTCAGTCAGGATGCAAAAATTTTCAATGAATTCCACAATTGTGTCACCACATATTCATCCCTTTACAACAACTCAGATTTCACAACTTCAATATTATTATAAGAATAATAGTTTCAAAAAACACTCGATTAAATGCTTGAAAAAAGAAGAAAATGATAATAATAATAAAGGAGAGGCGAATATAACAACAAAAATAATGAGAACATGTAAGCAATGTAAAGCCCAGTTCGATCCTTCTCTTAATCATCCTAATGCTTGTCGTTTCCACTCTGCTCATTTTGGAGGTAGTTTCTTCTTTTCGTTTTTTTTTCCAATTTATTTAATTGTAAAAATACAGAATAGTTACATGTATGTATGCCATTTTTGATAGATTTTAGTGTCATGGATTGTTTTTTAATGACGTGGCGATATTGTGTGCGTTGTCTATTTAGGAGAAACTAAGAGGAAATTTGAAAGTGTATATAGTGGAGGCACCATGAATACGTCTGAATCCGGTAAAGTGTTTCAGTATTGGCATTGTTGCGGGTCTGAAGACCCATTTGATCCTGGCTGCACTGCTTCTCCACATTCGTCGTATGACGACTGATGTATTTCTACACATGTTGAACAAAAGCCAAGGTTCATCTCGACCCAAATTTCTTGGTTTTATAGCTTTTTCATTGTATTGGGAGATCATTGCGTCTCTATATCAAATACGCTCTAGTTCTTGAAACTTAGACGAATATAAGGTTTCTGTACTATTCCCCATGTATGTGTTCATTACAATCTTTAAATCAGATTCACGAGACTCGAGTTCAAGTTTACATATCCGTGTCTTGTGTAGCATTTCTGTTTTTTTAAAAGTTGCTTCTCGCCATGCCAAACATATATATAGTTCTAGTACTATTGTATTACTGTAAACATCTAATAAGCTAATAGCAAAGTTCTATGTTAGCCCAATTTTGTGCATATTCATCCCTTTACAACAACTCAGATTTCACAACTTCAATATTATTATAAGAATAATAGTTTCAAAAAACACTCGATTAAATGCTTATATATATATATATATATATATATATATATATATATATATATATATATATATATATATATATATATATATATATATATATATATATATATATATATATATATATATATATATATATATATATATATATATATATATATATATATATATATATATATATATATATATATATATATATATATATATATATATATATATATATATATATATATATATATATATATATATATATATATATATATATATATATATATATATATATATATATATATATATATATATATATATATATATATATATATATATATATATATATATATATATATATATATATATATATATATATATATATATATATATATATATATATATATATATATATATATATATATATATATATATATATATATATATATATATATATATATATATATATATATATATATATATATATATATATATATATATATATATATATATATATATATATATATATATATATATATATATATATATATATATATATATATATATATATATATATATATATATATATATATATATATATATATATATATATATATATATATATATATATATATATATATATATATATATATATATATATATATATATATATATATATATATATATATATATATATATATATATATATATATATATATATATATATATATATATATATATATATATATATATATATATATATATATATATATATATATATATATATATATATATATATATATATATATATATATATATATATATATATATATATATATATATATATATATATATATATATATATATATATATATATATATATATATATATATATATATATATATATATATATATATATATATATATATATATATATATATATATATATATATATATATATATATATATATATATATATATATATATATATATATATATATATATATATATATATATATATATATATATATATATATATATATATATATATATATATATATATATATATATATATATATATATATATATATATATATATATATATATATATATATATATATATATATATATATATATATATATATATATATATATATATATATATATATATATATATATATATATATATATATATATATATATATATATATATATATATATATATATATATATATATATATATATATATATATATATATATATATATATATATATATATATATATATATATATATATATATATATATATATATATATATATATATATATATATATATATATATATATATATATATATATATATATATATATATATATATATATATATATATATATATATATATATATATATATATATATATATATATATATATATATATATATATATATATATATATATATATATATATATATATATATATATATATATATATATTATATATGTATATGTATGGTGTATATATATGTATATATATAGATATATCTGTTATATATTATATATATATATATATATATATAGGGGAAAGATAATTAGAGTACAAGCAATCCAAAAAGTACAAGGGGATCAATCCTGGCCGTCCGATCAAGGGCTCAGATCAAGCCTTCCTCCTCCTTCTTCCTCCTTCTCCGGCTGCTGTGTCACCTTCTTCTTCTCCGGCGAGACTGCCGCCGCCAGCCACCACCTCCTTCTTCTCCGGCGAGACAACCACCGCCACCACCATCATCTCCGACCACCCCAACCACGGCGCCGACAGCAAGGGCTTCGCCCGTACCGTATCAAACCGCCACCATCTCTTGGATCGTCGCCCATCAAATCCATACGATTCCCATATGCGTCCGGTGACAACCAGTTTAGAACGGATGAGGGCAACGCCCGTACCGTATCCACCCGAAAACGAAACTGATGATTGTCGGAGATGTCGCCGGAGGTGGTGGCGGTGGTTGTCTCGCTGGAGAAGAAGGAAGAAGGAGGAGGTGGTGACGGTCGCCGGAGAAGAAGGTGGTGGCTGGCGGCGGCAGTCTCGCCGGAGAAGAAGGAAGAAGGAGGAAGAAGATGCTTGATCCAACGGTGGAGATTGATCCCTTGTACTTTTTGGATTGCTTGTACTCTATTTAACCCACCCCTATATATATTGTAGATGCAGATTTGTGTGACAGTAGCAACGTAGATTTGATTAACGTTTTTTTTCTTAGGAATATCTGTGTTAGAACCTAATAATTCGTGTTTAATGTGCGGAAGTTGATATACATCAATGGTGGAATGTGTGTGTGTTAGTGTGTGTTTTAGAGAGAGAAAGGTATGTGTGTGTAAATTCCTGTTTGATTGATAATCAGAAGTGGGAAAAAAGGTTACAAGGAATAAAGGTTTGAGGGGTATTTATACTCTAAGTATATTACAAAAGCTCCCCCTCAACCTAACAATATTTACATAAAATACACTATTTTTCAAATACAACTAAGCACTATTTTGAATTTCTAACATTCTCCCCCTTAGTGCTTGGTTGTCCATCATCACTTCCTCTGTTGTCTCCTCCTCTTATTTGCACGTCTCTGCTTGTTCTTTCTTTTCTTATAACGTCGTGCAGCATTTGATGTTGATGGCTTGTCAATCTTTGCACTCCAAAATGCTCTCTTCTTATAACTATTCCATGAGTCATTCCAAAACTTCTTTGGGATAAAGTGCCAGTTATCACCAACAGGACGTTCATCTGGTAATCTGATGTTATCTTGGAAGTTGACAGGAGGAATATTATGGGGACCACGTTCATGACTTGGATTCCAATGAACCCATGAACCAGTCTTGGTACGAATGACTCCTTCTTGAGATCTGGAAGTTCTGGTAATGATAAGATCTCTGATCCTCTGTCTCATATCAAGAGTATCTTTGATACGTCTTAAATGATCTTCTCTTTGAGACTTTATATGCCCATCTTCTTCATTATCAGAGTCTTCATCTATTGCATTCAGAATTGAATGACAATATTTCAAGGTACCATCTGAATATTTGGCAAAATCAGAGGCACGAATGAAGATCTTTCTCTTGAGTCTATTGATGAAGACAAATCCATCCAGGCTTTCAATTGGATCTCCAATCTGAAATGAATCTAGCTCATAACCTTCGGCTCTTTGATTTGGTCTTGTAAGGTTAATCTTGCTAGTTCTTCTTTCCAAACCAATCTGGAAGTCATTGAATTCATAGAATCTTATCAAAGCTTGAATATGGCTTTTCAATACTTCATAGGCTAAAAGTTGATCTTGATTCTTGATTATCAGATAAGCATATTGATTGTAGAGGAATAGAATGTCAGAGATCGTCATCTGTTGAAAAGATTCTTCTTGAACAACATAGACATGGCCATCAGCTCGACGAACTCTGAATCGAACAAGTCTGAGATTGTGACTCTTAAGAGGAGTGAACAACTGAAGAACTTTGGTTATCGGAATTTGAAATTGTTGGTACCACCATTCAGCTCTTACTGAACTTTCAGCATTCATCAGTTCCATGTATGCATCTCTTTGACCTTGATGTCTGAAAAGAAAGAATGCTCTTAATCTGTTTAAGGTCATGTTCAGTCTTTCACTTGGTGAGCAATAAATTTGAAAAGCTCTTTCTTCAAGATATCTAGCTCTGCACACCATTTCTTCAGGTCTAGTTCTCAAATCCAAAATTTGTTCATAGTTCTCAGCAAAATACCCTTCATTGATCTGCCATATCGTATTTCTTGAGATTCTTGGATGTCTAACTCCTTGTCCAAGTTCATTTGGAGTCTCAAGATTTTCTGGGTCTCTGAGCTGATAGACTATCTCTTCAAAAATATCCTCTCCATATTCTTCTTGAGCAATACTTGCAGGAGCATCATCTGGATTATCTGAATCAGACTCATCATTATGACCATTCTCTGGTTGAAATGGATCAGGATCACTTGACTCATCAGAACTTGACGTGGAAGAATAATAATGAGAGATATTTCTGATGAGTGGAGGTAAATCATCATCTGAATCTACTTGAACTTGAGTTCCTCCTAGATCTCCTTGACTTTGAGTAGTTTCTTTTTCAACTTCTTGAGCAACACTTTCAGCTTGTGTCTCATGACCCTCTCTAATATCTCTCAAATTCTCCCCCTCGGGTTGATCATCAGGGTCTTGATCATCCCGACGCCTTGAGATATTAGCCAGTCTACATTGTTGATCAAGTTCTTGAACTCGCTTTTGAAGAGCTTCAATTTCAGCTTGTTGTTCAATTTGAGTATTTTGGAAAGACAAGTATGCCAGAAGTGATTGAAAAATTGAGCGTTTATGCGATGACAGATTTGGTTCTTCTGATCTTAACCGATTCATAAGAGCGACGATTAAAGTATCGGTAGATAAACCACTGGTTGCAATTCGGTTTGGAGAGCAATCACTTAAGTACTCAGACGAATCAGAATCAGAAGATGAGCTTGAAGAATGGTGTGGCGAACTTGGATCAGGAAATGCTTGTGATGGTGGAGTTGGTGGTAAGGTTGTTGTTGTTGTATGTGTTGTTGTTTGTGGGGGTGTTGTTGTTGTATGTGTTGTTGTTTGTGGGGGTGTTGTTGTTGTATGTGTTGTTGTTGGAGTTTCTTCTGGAGAATGAATTCGTAAAGTTCCTCCAGTATACAATCTTGGTGGTTGAGAAGTTGATGGTGATGCAGGAAGTTTACCAGTGATGATGTTTCTAGATATGAGTAATTCACTTCTTTGTCCTTCTTCTATCCCTTCAACAAATTGAGAAATTAATCTTTGAGCCTCTGGTGGTAATGAAATATCAGAAATTGGCACGTCAGTAGTCTCAAGTGATTCTACTGAGTGACCTGAAGACATCAGGACTGTCTCAGGATTTCCTGTTGGTTCAAAAGTATGAACAACAGTTGATGATTCGGCTTTGCAACCAGAATCAGATTGTTTTTGGGCAACACCGCTAACAATTCCGGGGTCACTGAGAATGCCCGTTAATACAGTCTCAGGTTGATCCTGAGGAACAGCAGTGTCACAACGGCGTTCATACTGCTCCCCAATCTCTGTCTGAGGACTGTTACCTGCGGCTAAAGCTGGCGTGATGTTAGCTAAGGCAGGATTTCCAAGCTGTCCTTGAGGGTCACACACAGTGGGTCCCTCTCCGCTTGTTCCGGCACCAGTACTCAACTGGGCGTGTGATTCAGTGTGCCTAACAGATCTAGACTCTAGTGCTTGAAATGAAGGCGAGAGGTGGGGCTGGTCCTCTCTATTTTCAACACTCTCATCCTCCAAATGAGGAGAGTGTGGTGAGCGTGGCTGTTCCCCGTGTATATCTGAGACTAACTCCTGTTGTGAGGAGTCAGAATGGCTGGGAAAGTTCGGTGCAAGCGAGAATGGGTAGTTCTCGACTTCTACTCTAGGGTAAACCCGGCGTTGATATTGGTTTAAGACTAATTGGAGGCCAACTTTTTCTTTATGCCTTTCACCTATCCCTGACCTCTCAACCTCTCTGAGATTTTCAACCCCTCCCTCAGTCCTTCCTTGTCCCTCCGGGATGTCCATAACATCATCAGCAAACTGATTGGCATCATCATCAGATGCATCACTATCAGTAGGAATCATTTCTTCTGGTTCGGGTTGTTGAAATCGGTCATACTCAAAGCGAGATCGTTTAAAAGTTTTGCGAATATTAACAGGAATTGATTTCTTACGGCCTTGAGTATATGTCGGTGGAGGAGATCGGACAAAAGATGATGAAGGAATGGTTGAGATAGTTTGAGGTATGATAGGTGGTTCAGGTGTAGTAATTTCCGGAAGTGGTGAAGATTGATGAATTGGTGATTGAGGTAATTTTGGTGAAGTAGGAGATGATGGTGTTTGAGGTGTTTGTGTTCTGGGGGGTGGTGATCGGATTTGTTTTGGAGAACCAGAAGCAGTCTTTTCAGAAGAAGATTCGGCTTGAGCTTTGCTTTTTAGATTCTTTGAAGAACTCTTTTTCTTCTTCTTTTGGTGCACTTGCTTACTCAGCTTTAACACAAACATTTCTCCTCGTTGTTTCTTTCTCTTTGGCTTACTGGAACTGGATTCACCCTCACGCTCTTTTCTTTTCACACTTGACCCCTCACCAGGTGTCCTATGTACAGCTTGGGCAAGAACCGGGAGGCTTTTCCGGTCCCATTGCTGTTCTAATCCAGTCCAGATAAGCTATCTTATCATCATCAGCATCTGAAACCATATCTAAAAGAAATGATGGAATCAAGAAAGTATAGTTAGCAGTTCCAGAATCTCTAACATACTTATAAAAATGTATGATCACTTTGCTGCTGGCTGTCTGGAAGCCTTGGAATGCTTCTTTCTTGTCTTATGGCACTGTAGACAATTGCTGTTAGAAATCTTATAAATGGAATATACTTCTTTGGAGCAGAGACTTTGCCATTTACTAATACTATCAACTGATCCCACAGAAGTTGAGCAATGTCGTAATGTCTGTTGAAAACAACAGCATAGAAGATGTGCAGCATTGGCTGTGTCAGATTGTCCATCCCTCTTGTGTAAGGAGTTAAGCAGTTGCTTAGGATGGAGTACACATAATACCAGATTTTTGGAAGATTTTTCAACTTGAAATCTTTGGTTCTAGACAAAGCACCTTCATAGCCAATTGAAATTAAAGCAGCAAACATCTCTTCATTGGACTCAAATTCATCATAATCAACATGTCCATTGAAGTCTGCTTCAGGTAATCTTAAAATCCTTCTGAAGTCATCTATATTGAATTCAAACTCATAGGTTGTTTCTCCTGACGTCAATTGATATTGAAAGTAGCCTTGACGACGTAGTTCAGGAGATTTTGACTTGGATTTTGCTTTTGGATTAGTTGGATCATAAGGTTGAACAAATGTAATCGATCTCCACATATCAAAAAGATAGACTTCTGCTAAGTCTTGTTCAACTGTGAGTGCATATGTGAGATGATGATTGTGAAGAATTCTCGGAACAATTTGAAAGCCGGGAGCAATGAATGGATCATATAATGCTCTGTTGTTTCTCATATTGCTTGTATTTCCGGCAACGAGAATCTCTTCAATGGATTCATTTAGTGCAACCTCTTCATCATATTCAACAACTTCTTGATGATCCATTTTTGATTTTCTGTTTTAAGACAAAAGAAAATTTAATGCATACAAAAATTAATGTTTCAAAAGCAAATAACAAGGTTCACTCAAATGATTTAAATAAATCATTTGAAATGAGAAGATAAACGCAGAATATAAAGTATAATCATATAAGTACAAGGTATTTAAAATAGCAAGGAAGTACACAAAGGCGTTCGATTCCCTGTATTTCAAATAAATTGTGATTATATGATAATACAAAACACTTGACACAAAACACAAAGGAAAAAAAATTTTTGAAAAAAAATTTTCTAAGTATGGAACCTAGGACGATCTTGACAAGATCGTCCTGAGGTTAAACTCAGGTTTTGAAAAAAAACATTAAAACGATCTTAAGAAAGATCGTCTCAACATTTGATTTTGAAAAATGGTTTAAGATAGAGAACAGAAAAAAAAAACTGAAACGATCTTGATCAAGATCGTTTTAGCATTAATTCTTTGAACAAACTGTTAAGTAGGAAAAATGAAACGGTCTTGTTTAAGATCGTCTTATCCTTGACTTCTTGAAAAAATGTTAAGTATGGAAAACCTGGATAAGAGACGATCTTGATCAAGATCGTTTCAACATTCAAAATGTTGAAAAATGGTTTAAGGCAAGGAAAAATGAGACGACCTGGTACAAGATCGTCTTAAGGTTTTATAACTTAAAAATTTTGAAGTGAGGAAAATGGAACGATCTTGTTCAAGATCGTTTTAAAACAACAAAAAAATCAC
>CM067175.1:31858365-31877389 GCA_034093135.1 Erigeron breviscapus | reverse complement strand
AACCTTTTTCATGACTATATCCACCCATCGACCAGATTCAACATCAGACTTGACCAAATGACCTTGATCTTCACGTGCCATGAAACACATATCCCTAACTTCTTCCTCATCATCAGATGATTCATCAGATTCTTCCCATTTTTTAGTCTTAGCAATCATACAACTATTATTGCTTGAGTTGTTTTGAGCCATGGGAGCTATCTGGGCTTTCAGCTTCTTGTACTTAGGCTTATAGCTGTCATCAGGTTTCTGAAAAATAGAATGATTAGGGGCAGATTGTGATGATGAATGCTGACTAGATCTGCATTCCTTCATGAAATGTCCTTTTTTGCCACATTTAAAGCATTCAAGATTAGACTTATCAATAGAAGCGCTGGAAGCAAATGGTTTGCCAGATCGATTAGATTTGGCCTTAAAACGATTGAACGTTTTAGCCAGCATGGCAACCAGATCATCATTGTCATCCTCATCACAACTATGAGTTACATTACCAGAAATACCAGTTTTTAACATTTCAGAGACCATCTTCTTCATCGAGTCAGAATGATCACTCTCAGAAGATAGTAGAGCAGTCCCATGTGGCTCAGAATTCTGAACCATGACTGAACTGGTAGAAGCATGATTTTTGGCATCTTGCTCAGCCACAGCTCTCTCAGCTTTGTTCTCTTCAGTGTATCTGAAGGCTCCATATAGGGAAGCAAGAGTGTGACTGTGCAAGGTTTTTCCTTGTCTTAAAACCAAGATCAAGTTTTCCCATTTAGAAGGTAAGATGTCACAAAACTTTTCTAACAAAATTTCTTTGTCTTTAGTTACACCCAGGGCTTTCAATTGATTTACCAGATTAGTAAATCTGATGTATGTCTGAGTTAAAGTTTCACCAGGGATAGCAAAAAAAGATTCATATCTTTTATTTAAAGCAACTTTTCTTGTGACAATTGTCTCAGAAGTGCCTTCAAACTGTGTCATGAGTTCCTTCCACATTAATTTTGAATTTTCAAGTAAAACAAGGGTGGGCATAAGAGTTTCAGGAACAGCATACAAGATCATATTTTGTAGCTTGGTATCAAGGTCTACCAGCCTATGATCTTCCTCAGACCAATGATCCTTCTCCTTGGGTGATACCCTAGGAGTCCCATCGGCATTTCTGACAACAGTGGAGGCATTCATGGGGACAAAGGGTCCTTCTTTAAGAATATCGGTCAAATGTCTTTCAACACCAGCAATATATTTGAGCATGCATGCTTTCCATGTTTGAAAATTTTCACTGTTCCCATCAAACTTGGGAACAGGATTATTTGGAAAGTGTACGTGCACATTATGCGATGGTATATTGTTGTTGATGATAGGGGGTGGAGTAGGTGGAGTAGTATTAGCATTAGCATTAGCATTAGGTCAGGGCCTGTATTGAACATTTGGTCAACCATCTTTGCAGATCAAAGGTTAATGAATTAATATAATTCAACCTTGCTGCTCTGATACCAATTGTGAGTCCCAAATATAGATGGTTAATACCCGACTGGCAAGTAGTTCTAACTGGAAGTTGACCAGTTCAGAATACGATCCAGATATGGATAATCAATAAGGTAAAGATACTGAAAGTAAATGCTAGAAACAATAAGTGCTGAAACTATATAAATAATATGTATATTTCAAGTATGTAGCATTGAGACACGATGTACTTTTTCAATGTATTTGATTTATTGATATAAACAAATACAAAGGTTGTTGCGGAACAAAGATAAGCACCCAAGTGTAAATATCTAAACAACCTAGAAATACAAGTGATCTAATAACTTGGAAATACTCGTAAGGATTACTTAGAGTATATCTCACAAGTTGCAATGCTAAAGTTTCAAGCAATTTGTAAGTTGTGAGGAGACTTATATTTATAGACCAAGTCCATGATGATGTGGACCAGATCGTACAAATATGGTTGGGAGCATTTAAGGAATTAAAGCTAATTCCTTACATGCGTACTTTTAAGGTTAAGTATATAAGTCAATTGATGTGACTTATCATACCTTATTCCCAACCTTTACTTTACCTTGTACTTTTATTAATAGTTAAATCTATTAACTGGGTAAAGGTATGTAAAGTAAAAAGTCTTTCTCGTAATCAGTCTAAAAGTGTGTAAGTACTTTTACACTGAGATACTTCAGTCTTCGATCAGGTAGAATCAACTTCTGAGCTCCACATCTGAGTTTGATTCTCTTTCTTCAGACTTCAGTCTTTGACTTCATTCTGAACGGTATTCTGATACGTTGATCTGAACTGAAGTGAAGCTTCAGTGAACTAATTCTGAGCGACTTCAGAATTCTATACAAGTATTCTTCACTAAGCTTCAGCTATTTCTGAACAAATTATACTTGGTCGATTTTTGACCTAACAAAAACATTTTCCACAACTAAACGTGCCGTAAATGTTTCAAACATAGCTTTTCAATGTTTACGCGCTAAGTTATTCTTAAGTTAAATAATTTTCTGTCAAATCTTCTTGCAAATATATAAGACCGTCTTTAGGCGATCTCCAATGGTCATCACGCTCTTTCAGTTTGTTTGACTTAGCATTTTGGAAACTAGTTTGCTGTCATCGAAGATTCAGTTTGCTGCTCAGTGTCCTTTTTCAGTTTGCATTAAGGCATTTTGAAGAGTAATTGTAATGTGGGGTCAAGATTCCAGTAAAGTTTTTTTTTTCTTTTTGGTCAATTCTCTTTCTTCAACAACCTTTTTTCCCCAATTTTTATTTAACGTTTTGAAAAGAGTCATAAAAATTAGAAAAACTTAAAATAATTTTGAAAAATTTCATACGTTGTTCCACGGTAATTTTGTCAAATATTTTACTTTTTACATCTCAAAACTTAATAATAATCATTTTAAATATTTTATCTTCAAACTTTATTTCCTACTTCCATTAAGTAATACAAAATTTCATTCATCCCAATAACATATCTTACGATGAAAGTTCTAATGATGGAAAACCAAATGTATGATGCAATGTATGCCGATTCTCGTGCCGTTCAAATCTATAAACGTTATGCATCAACTAACGTGACAAGGACCGACCTACATGGCCGATCAAAAGCAGAAAGTTTAACGTAATGGAGAAGACAAGTAAATAGTAAATACAAGTGGGTGAAATTAATGTGATCTTATCATCTTGGTAGGTGAATACAACTAAGTAATAAATACAAATAGATGACATTAATGTTATCTTGTTATTTTGGTAGGTAAATACAGGTAAATTATAAATACAACTTGATGACATTAATGCCTTATTAGTAGGTAAATGCCTTAACCGTCCATCAATGCTTATACCGGCCAACTTTTTTCAAAATATAATGTATTTTTTAATTTAATGTTTTTGTTATCAATATAATGTGTATTTTAATTTAAATTGAATGATAATCTGACGTGGGCAAATTGAGTTTCAGTGTGCTAGGTTAGAGGCAAAACGAGTTCAGTGTTTTGGTTCAATGTGCTGAAACAGTTTGTTGGTGTGTTGTTGGGGTGGCTTATGTGCTTGGGCAAACTGAGAATAGCATTGGAGATGACCTTAGCAATCATATTAAGACTTAAATTAGTTGATGTTACATCAGCGACACATTGACTCAACGCATTGAACCACTTTTACCTATATTCATCACGCCAAAACTCAGTTTGTTAGTGTCACGTCATCCTAACACAAACCATTGAAGCTAAAAAAAGAAAGAAACCCAACACCCCTAACTATCCAACGGGGTGGGTCGGTTGCCACCAAACCGATCCAACGCGGCGGGCCGATGGCCACCAAACTGATCCAACACCACGCCAACGCGTCGGCATGGCGGCACCTATAACGGGATGCGCCGAAGGTCTGGCGTATAGGAGCCAAAATGCATGTGAACGTAATGTTGATAAAAATGGTCTAAGATTTCCCACGAATTTGGCTCTGGGAATACGCCAGTTTTGTAGTAGTGTTTATTGTGCGCCTGATTAAAAGTGTTGTGAGGTTGTGAGTTATTTAATACTCAAGAATATGTTTTCATTTCCGTTTGTTCAAACGCGTCTAGCATACTTCCGTACGGTATTATATGTTAGTTTAACATGGTGTATATTCTTAATCTTGTCGGCTTAAAAAATATATAATTAAACAAATAATATTCATATTCATATTTGTATGTGTGTATGTAACTATATATATACTTTCTTATTTGCATCATATTTAATTACATTTTGGGGTCCAACTACCTCTAGGAATGTTTAATTAGCTTTTGTATAAATACCAAGTCCTAAGCACATATCAATACAGACCCACAATTCTCTCTCTCTCTTTGAACATTTTTCTTTGAGTAAAGTGAAGTAATTAACAAAAAGAATGGGAGCACTTGATTACTTCTCCAACTTTTGTACAGTCTCAAGCACTAGAACTAGAAACAGAAGAAAACCAATGCAGGCATACACCTTTTATCTCTATCTCTTTTTCTCCTTCCATCTTTCTCTTAGATTTTTATCTAACAAACATAAAATGGATTGTGGTTAATTTCTTTCACAGACAGTTGAAATCAAAGTTAAAATGGACTGTGATGGATGCGAAAGAAGAGTCAAGAATTCGGTTAAGCACATGAAAGGTATTTATATTCATCGTTTTTATCTGTCTGTCTGTCTGTCGATTATTGTAACAACTTTAACTTTTTGTGTTTTTATACAAAGGTGTCAAGACTGTGGAGGTTATTAGAAAGCAAAGCCGGGTTATAGTTAGCGGATACGTGGATCCAAACCATGTGTTGAAAAGAATAAAGAGTACTGGAAAAAGAGCTGAATTTTGGCCATATATACCTTACAACTTGGTTAGCTATCCTTATGTGAATCAAGCGTATGATAAACGAGCTCCTGCTGGTTATGTCAAGAACGTTGTCCAGGCCGTTTCAGCCCCAAATGGTACCGATGAACGGATGACATATCTTTTTAGTGACGATAATCCTCATGCTTGTTCAATAATGTGACATACCATATTTAGTATCATATTAAGTTTGATGTCTCTTATCACTTGTTTGAAAAGTAAAAGTACCACTATACCATATATGATGTGATGAATTGAGTTGCAATTTGTCACGCCTCATTAGCTAGATATAAGTTTTTGTTATGTGTATCTGGGAGGCTTGTGTAATTTGAATTACCATAATATATGGTCGCGTATTTAGTTTGGTATAACTTCCTGTGTACATAGTATTATCTATTCATTTTTTTTTTCTTATCAACAACTTTTAAATAGAACATCACCTTACCATCTAAAGGTAAAGGCTTAACTTAGATCAGAATAAGTTGTTTTAATCGAACCCTGTTATAACTATACTAATTCTGGTCACGTTTTTGGCTTTTGGTTTCTCGAATTATACTTCGCTCATTCATTAATATCGAATGATTAGACTTGTGTATCTTTAAACCATGCTATTTCTAGTAATATTGAATCTGTTTACTAACAAATTAATGGTAGATTCATTTTTAGTATCAACAAGTCTAAAAAGTAAAATATCAATATATACCATGGTTGCAGGTAAAAAAATTTAATTTAAGTAGGAAATCGAATATGAGCGGACTGCACCATGGTGCATCAAGGTAAAATTTAACTTTTTTTTCTAAATTAAACCATTAATTTATAAATATACATAATACCCCTTTAATTTTTCACTTGCTGCAGCCAAATTATGTTGTTGTCTACTGCAGCGAACCACATCCCTTAATTTAATTGAAAAATTATGAAACTACATATATAAGACAATTGAAGATGATGTTTCTTTTAATACTTTTCAAAAAAATATACTCTATAACCACTACATAAAAATTATATCACACATTATTAGAAACTACTCATTATTAATATTTAAAAAAAAATACTATTTTATCTTACTCATAACAATTTAAATAACATTTACATTATACGAGCATGGTACCCGCGCAATGCGGCGACGATGACAGTAATAGTGATGTGGTGGCATCGACAGATGGTGACGGAGGCGGCGATCGTTGGTGGCGGCAGATGCGTCAAGTGGTGTAGGTATTTGATATAAAAATATTAGATTTAAAAGAGTAGTGGAAATCTTTTAGAAGATAATGGAATAATTGTGTAAGTTATATCATTAAGGGTAAAATGGTAATTTCGCATGTCACATTTTCAACATGGTGTATAATTTTTATATAGTAGTATAGATATTCCAAAAAAGTTAAGAAAGGTTGATGGCTAGACAATGAAAGTTAGCTCGTCAGATGGCAGTTATGGGGCTTTACCCCAAATTAAAGCCGGTTGGAGCCTAATTTGACATGTTGGTTGATTTTTTTCCTTGGAGGTCGTTGCGCCCATACCTTTGTGGTCATGTTGAGCCCGACACTTCACCCTAAGGCCGGTGCCAACGCTCGTTTTAGGAGCTCGGCGTGCCTCTCGTCCCCCCTTCCTAGGTTGGCAGCGGCTCGGCGTGCCTCTCATCCTTCTTCGCTCTTCCCCCATCGCTGAGTGAGGAAGAGCCATGCGGGCCCGGTTTCAACGTAAACATAAAAAAAACTTTTTTTTTCAAAAATAACGGCCGGGTTTTTTTTTATTTTCTTTTCCACATTTTATTTAAACAACACATTACTCACTCTTTCAAACACACACACATTACTCTTTCAAACAACACACACACATATACTCTTCAACCATTCTATCATCCACCCCATTTCATTCAAAAAAAACACACACATACATACAAATTTAAAAACAATCCACCATTTCATAAAACACAAACGTCAAGTTCCGACGAAGATTCAACATCATACATTCGTAGGTACACAATAGACCCAGAAATTTTGAACACATTTGTTGCTTTTTTGGAAGATGAAGAAAGAGAAGCCGAAAGTTCTACACGGGTGAACATACCAAGAGCACCAAAAAGGTACATACCCAGAAACCACGCCGAATCGGCAACCCGTTTATTTAATCATTACTTCGCCCCGGAGCCCGTCTATCCTCCTGATTATTTTCAAAGGCGTTTTCGAATGCCCAAGGAAATGTTTATCCGTATAGTGAAAGACATACAATCCTTTAACGCCATACAACCATTACCGGCTCACTTTCAATACTTTCACAATCCTCCTGTCAATGTCGTGGGTGCTCCCACTTTAAATACTTTTCAAAAATGTACTTCCGCTATACGCCAGCTAGCGTAGAGTGCCAGCGCCGACCAATTAGATGAGTACTTGGAAATGGGTTGACAAACGTCATACGATTCTTTGAACAACTTTTGTAAGTGTATTGTTTAGTTGTATCACGCAGAGTACCTGAGAAAACCGACACAAGAAGATGTTGATCGACTGACCGCGAAACATTTGGAGGTGCATGGTTTTCCGGGTATGCTCGGAAGCGTTGATTGTATGCACTGGCCATGGAGAAACTGCCCCACCGCATGGCAAGGCCCTCGTGGCGACAAAGGACACCCCACGATTATGCTTGAAGCGGTTGCTTCATATGATTTGTGGATTTGACATGCTTACTTTGGACCCGCCAGTTCGAACAACGACATCAAGGTACTCAATGAATCTGACTTGTTCCACCAGCTCCTTGAAGATAGACCTCCTGTGGTCAATTTTACCGCTAATGACCAGCAGTTTACAAAGAGGTATTATCTAGCCGACGGTATTTATCCTGAATGGTCGACACTTGTGAAGTCTTTTAAGTGTCCCATGGACCCCAAGACCACAAAGTTCAAGCGCTATCAAGAAGCTGCAAGGAAAGACGTAGAGCGTGCATTTGGGGTTCTTCAAGGTCGTTGGGAAATCCTAACTCATGGAGCGCGTCCATTGAGCATCAACAAAATTAAACGTACGTTGTACGCTTGTGTGATTTTGCACAACATGGTCGTTGATTATAACGGTCGTGCAATTAGTCCGCTCGATTTGGAGTTAATTCCACCCAGAGGCCAGTTCGTACTTGGGACGAACGAGTTGGAACACAGTTACGTATGATGAGGGAGTTACGTGATCGAGCGACTCACAACCGTCTTCGAGGCGCTCTAGTCGAACACATTTGGAACTTGCCAGAAAACCATCGTCAACGTTGAAGTTTTTTTTTTTAATAATAATGTAAAACTTTCTTTTATTTATTTATTTATTTATGTATCGTGTTGTTTTTTTGTTTTTTAGATGTAATCTGTTTTAATTTTATTAATGTAATGTTTTTTTTTATTAATAAAAGTAAGTTTATTTTATTTTAAGATAAATATAAAATATAAATAAATAAAAGTTGTGTAAGAGATGAGGAAGATGTGAGGAAAGGGTAGGGTTGGTAGTGAGTGAGGAAGAGGTGATTTAAGAGAGAGAAAAAATGATGTGGTAGTGAGGAAGATGGAGGAAGAGCTTCGGGGTTGGCGGGGGCCTAAGGCCATGCACCTCCAAATGTTTCGCGGTCATTCGATCAACATCTTCTTGTGTCGTTTTTCTCAGGTACTCTGCGTGATACAATTGAACAATACACTTACAAAAGTTGTTTAAAGAATCGTATGACGTTTGTCGACCCATTTCCAAGTACTCATTGGTCGGCGTTGGCACTGTACGCCAGCTGGCGTACAGCGGATGTACATTTTTGAAAAATGTTTAAAGTGGGAGCACCCACGACATCGAAAGGAGGATTGTGAAAGTATTGAAAGTGAGCCGGTAATGGTTGTATGGCGTTAAAGGATTGTATGTCTTTCACTATACGGACAAACATTTCCTTAGGCATTCGAAAACGCCTTCGAAAATAATCAGGAGGATAGACGGGCTCCGGGGCGAGGTAATGATTAAATAAACGGGTTTCCGATTCGGCGTGGTTTGTGGGTATGTACCTTCTTGGTGCTCTTGGTATGTTCACCCGTGTAGAACTTTCGGCTTCTCTTTCTTCATCTTCCAAAAAAGTAACAAATGTGTTCAAAATTTCTGGATCTATTGTGTACCTACAAATGTATGATGTTGAATCTTCGTCGGTACTTGACATTTTTGTTTTATGAAATGGTGGATTGTTTTTAAATTTGTATGTGTGTGTGTGTGTTTTTTTTTAATGAAATGGGGTGGATGATAGAATGGTTGAAGAGTATATGTGTGTGTGTGTTGTTTGAAAGAGTAATGTGTGTGTGTGTTTGAAAGAGTGAGTAATGTGTTGTTTAAATAAAAGGTGGAAAAGAAAAAAAAAATGTTTTTTGGTTTTGCATTTCCAGTTTTTTAAAAGATGAAAAAGATTTTCCATTTTGTTTAACGTGTTATAACTAAAAACGTGTTAGATGTGAGGGAGGGTGAGGGGAAATGAAAAACAAGAAAATGATGTTTTGGGCATTTAGCTGGGAATACATCCATTGTTTTTCAAAAAAAATTTCCAAGAAAACATGAAAAACGAAAAACACGATCAAGTCACAGTTTTTCGAAAAACAGAAGACACTGTTTTTTACATCATATGGAAAATTAGAATACAATTCTTTTTATTGCATTTCATTTTTCATTTTCTAATTTCTAAGTTTTAAAAAACTCAAGCTATATTAACTCTATCCCTACTAACTCGAGCCCCCGTCACCCCTCGCCTCCATGTCCCCACCCCCTCCACCCCCAACACCCCACCTAACCAAGTATATCAGAATATGTTTTCTAATATGGACAATGAAAATAACATTTTCTAGTTTGAACATGTTTTCAAAATTTTCATTAGTTTTTTAGAGATAGAATACTCCTTACAAAATTAGAAATGGAAAACTACGAAACATTTTCCGCAACTAAACGTGAAAGTGGACATTGTTTTCTGTGATTTTTTTTTGGAAAATATTTTCAGAAAACTATGATTCGAACGTTTATGTATTCCATTCATGTTTTCTTGAATACAGAAATGAACAACAAGAGGTGTTTTTCAAAATTTCTGGATCTATTGTGTACCTACAAATGTATGATGTTGAATCTTCGTCGGTACTTGACATTTTTGTTTTATGAAATGGTGGATTGTTTTTAAATTTGTATGTGTGTGTGTGTGTTTTTTTTTAATGAAATGGGGTGGATGATAGAATGGTTGAAGAGTATATGTGTGTGTGTGTTGTTTGAAAGAGTAATGTGTGTGTGTGTTTGAAAGAGTGAGTAATGTGTTGTTTAAATAAAAGGTGGAAAAGAAAAAAAAAAAAAAGAATCGACCGTTTACTTCAATTTTGAAAAAAAAATGTTTTTTTTTTGTTTACGTTGCAAACCGGTTACACCACCATCTCTTCCTCACTCTGCAATGGGGGAAAGAGAGCGAAAGAACGAGGAACACGCCGAGGTGCTGCCAACCCAGTAAGGGAGAACGAGCTCCACGCCGAGCTCCTAAAACGCGCGTTGGCACCGACCTTATATGGTGAAATTGAGGAATATTCAACACCTATGGTCAAATTAAAAGTTTAATGGTTTTAAAAGGAAAAGAAACAAAAATACTTAATACGCTTTTGATTGTGAAAAAGAAAATGTTTTTTGGTTTTGCATTTCCAGTTTTTTAAAAGATGAAAAAGATTTTCCATTTTGTTTAACGTGTTATAACTAAAAACGTGTTAGATGTGAGGGAGGGTGAGGGGAAATGAAAAACAAGAAAATGATGTTTTGGGCATTTAGCTGGGAATACATCCATTGTTTTTCAAAAAAAATTTCCAAGAAAACATGAAAAACGAAAAACACGATCAAGTCACAGTTTTTCGAAAAACAGAAGACACTGTTTTTTACATCATATGGAAAATTAGAATACAATTCTTTTTATTGCATTTCATTTTTCATTTTCTAATTTCTAAGTTTTAAAAAACTCAAGCTATATTAACTCTATCCCTACTAACTCGAGCCCCCGTCACCCCTCGCCTCCATGTCCCCACCCCCTCCACCCCCAACACCCCACCTAACCAAGTATATCAGAATATGTTTTCTAATATGGACAATGAAAATAACATTTTCTAGTTTGAACATGTTTTCAAAATTTTCATTAGTTTTTTAGAGATAGAATACTCCTTACAAAATTAGAAATGGAAAACTACGAAACATTTTCCGCAACTAAACGTGAAAGTGGACATTGTTTTCTGTGATTTTTTTTTGGAAAATATTTTCAGAAAACTATGATTCGAACGTTTATGTATTCCATTCATGTTTTCTTGAATACAGAAATGAACAACAAGAGGTGTTTTTCACAACCAAGTCGCGCCCTTAAGATTTCGAGTCAATCCAACATATATTTATAAATCATCCACGAGAAATCCAACTTTACTTTAGTATACGAATATACGAAGTTTAAGTCCATCACCACATGAACTCAAACCACATCATTAAACTCTCGCGAAGAATGACTGACATGAACATGGTCATATACTCATATTGTAGTCATTTTGTTTATTTTGTGCACTGGTACATCATGTTTGAACCTTGGATCTCCGACTAAATTTAGGCACAATGATTTGCAAAAAGAAGTATTATAAAAATCAACTTGTAATTAATTTACAATAATTATATTGTTCCGTTTATATTTCTTTAGAGAATATTGAAAAAGATCAAGCTCCTAAAAGAGATATTATTTCATTGCTCCTAATCCTGTTAACCGACTTAAATTGTATAATATAAAAGTTCTAAACGATAATGCAAACCAATATTCTTAAGAAAAGTAAAGGGTTACAGATAGACAAGAAGCTATGTACGCTAATTAGGGAACTTCAACTTTTTATCCTGCTTTTGCTCATATGCAAAGAAATCCTAAAGCATCTATATATACATCACAATTTTAAATGTTTTCATTTGTTTTCTTTATTCTTTGTTTTTGTAACACCACCATTTGCACCATGCAACCTAAGCCGATATAAAAATATCTTAACTATGTCCAAAAAAATTTGCTTATCTTTTACTTTTAGTAAATCTTTTTATATCTCTGGTGAATTAGTAAAATGTTGCCTTAGTTAAAAATGAGTATTGTTTTTAACGTCTTGTTGGCCTACCGGTGTATCGAGACTAGTTATCCTGGACCTACCTACCGTCCTGAATTCGAACCTCATAAAATGAGTGCCCTACACGATCGGGCGGGAACCGAGCAAGCCCGTGAACCAACCTTGTGACTTGCGGTTGGGACTCGAACTTGAGTCTATATATTCAATCATAACTAAAACTCTAAAAGACACTTCAAATTGAGTAAAAAATGAGAAAATCCATGTCAATGTCAAGTAGGAAGGTACAAAGTCTGAATATCAAAAACAAAAAGTAAAAACGAAATGGAAGATGGGTATATTGTACATCACAAGAATGTACGCTTATTCGTCACCTATGCTCTTTCTTTTTCCCCGAAAAACATCAATTTTATGGTCTTTCTATACTTATCAAAAAAACTTTTAAGATTCTTCTCAATATTCTAGTTACTTTCTTTCACCATCACACTAGTGTTTGTTCGTTTTATCGTTTGCTCATCTACCATATGATCGATGTTAATTAGGATCTCACCATTTGATTGTGCGTTATGAATCAAAGGTTATGGTATCAGTCAATTTATCTATAAATTAAAACATGTGTTCATCTAGGTAGGTATAATGTAATAGTGACCTAATATTCTTTTGATCAACAAGTCTTTAAGTGCTTCAATTTATGCTTATGTGATTTAAAATTGGAATGATTCCGTAAAATAGATAGGGAAGAAAGAAGAGTTGCCAATTTGACTTTCTACCAACTCTTCTTTCTTCCCTAAAGCTAATTTTGTTTGAAAGAACTAGATTCTTGGTTGCCACTTCAACCTAAAGAAAGCAAAGATCATTGTATTAACAAATAATACTTATTTTCCCACCATTTATTTCCGGTTCAACTTTTGTATTTCAAATTTATTTGTTTCCTAGTTTCTAGTATAGTTCTAGAAGTAGTCAAGGATAGTTTGTTTGATCCAATTATTTAGGATCTTTCTGTTGTATTTTCTGTATAAAGGCTACGGCCATTCACTTCATATAATTAAAAAATTTAGATTCACAAATTTTATATGGTATCATTCCCAGACCATTTACGATCCCCCTTCTTCTTCTTCTTCATCAATTAATCTTTTCCTGTTTCTACCATGTCATCTGACAGCACCCTCCACAGCACCACTATAAATTCTGCTACACCCTCAACTCTAACCATCGTCAATCTCCCCTCTACCCTAAAACTTACTGCCACCAACTATCTACCATGGAAAGCTCAGGTTGAGGCCATTCTTCAGGGTCTCGATCTCTTCAAATATATCGATGGTTCTTTTCCTGCCCCTCCCAAAACTCTGACTACCGCAGGCAAAACTGATCCCAACCCAGAATACGTCACCTGGTATCGACAAGATCGTCTTCTTTTTGGTGTCTTAATCGGCAGCCTCTCTCCAAACACTGTTTCTCTCATTCATAATGCTTCCTCTTCACATGATGCCTGGACCATACTAACAAAATCCTATGCAAATCCATCACGAGGTCACATTAAGCAGCTTCAACACCGCCTCAAAATGTGCACCAAGAAGTCGGATCAACCCATTGCAGAATTCATGCAAACCATCAAATCAATTGTCGATGAATTGGCCATTCTTGGCAAACCTATCGACCCAGAAGATGTCACTGACCATGTCTTAAATGGCCTAGATGCTGATGCATACAAGCAGGTCATTGATGCAATTCATGCACGTGACACACCCATCTTCTTTCCCGAGCTCCTTGAAAAATTAATTAACCAGGAGCTTATCCTTTTACAAAAACAACCTGCAGCCTCTACTTTGCACCAACCACTTACAGCTTTTGTCGCCCAAACCTGCCCCTATAATCGTCCCTGGCAACCCAAACAGCCATCTTCACAACCAGGTATTCTTCCCACACCACCACAGCCTAACCCTACAGTCCGCCCATTTCTTGGGAAATGTCAGTGGTGTTTCACAAAAGGCCATTCGTTAACTTCATGTCCTTCCTTCCGCAAAGCTCATCCACAAATTAACCCTCCCCAATACCCTCGCTCTACAGCCAACAACAAACCTCAATTTCACATGAGGGGTGTTTCACCAATGCAGCTTCCAGCCCCTCAGCCGTCTCCAGATATGAACAGTTACTGGGCTAACAGTATGTAGGATAGCGGAGCTACACATCATTTGGCACAGGATCTAAATGCCATGTCCTTGCATGCCCCGTACAATGGCACCGATGAACTGATCATTGGTGATGGTTCGTCTCTTGCAATTACTCACATTGGTTTTCATGTCATCTCTTTTCCAAATATCAGTCTCAAACTTAATCATATTCTTTGTGTCCCTAAAATTACCCGCACCATTATCTCCATATCAAAATTATGTATTGATAATCCTGTTCTAATTGAATTTTTCTCTTCTTTGTTCATCTTAAAGGATCTCAAAACTCGACTACCTCTGCTCCAGGGTCAGGTTAGCAAGAGTGTCTATCAACTTCGATCAACTGCCTGTCCACCTCATCTCCTTTCGGTTCAAGCAAACAACGGATCCACTTGGCATCATCGCCTTGGCCATCCGCATTCTCAAACATTGCATGTTTTATCATCTAGTTTTCCATTTATTTCTAAGTTCAACAATCATTGTAACTCCTGTTGCATAAATAAAAGTCACAAGTTACCTTTTCATCATTCTTCTCTTACATCTAACTCTCCTTTACAACTTCTATTTTCAGATGTGTGGTCCTCTCCTGTCACCTCTATGGATGGTTTTAAATATTACATTATTTTTGTGGACCACTTTACTAAATACACTTGGATTTACCCCCTAAAACATAAATCAGACTCCCTTTCAACCTTTATTCGTTTTCAACAATTGGTTGAAAACTATTTCAACACCAAAATAAAACAATTTTTCTCCGATAACGGTGGCGAGTTTCTCAAACTTGCTTCCGATTTTGCATCGTGTGGCATATCTCATTTAACCTCTCCGCCTCACACCCCGGAACACAATGGCTATGCAGAACGTAGACATCGTCACATAGTAGAAACTGGCCTTTCTCTCCTCTCTCATGCAAACATACCACTCACGCTTTGGCCATTTGCTTTTGTTACCGCTACATACTTGATCAATCGATTACCAACCCCCACTCTCAAAAATAATTCTCCTTATTTCTGTCTATTTCAAACTTCACCAAATTATGACAAGTTACGTTGTTTCGGTTGCCTCGCATACCCGTGGCTCCGACCTTACTCTGATCACAAACTCAACGCTCGTTCTAAACCTTGTGTGTTTGTTGGATACTCCCCATCCCAAAGTGCATACCATCTGTTAGAACCCGTTACAAACCGTCTTTTTACCTCTAGACATGTTAAATTCATCGAATCTGCTTTTCCATACACATCCCTTACCAAATCAGCACCTTCTACAACACCATTACCTGATGATTGGCTCTCTCTTTACATATTACCTACACCCTCGCCATCATCCACCACTCCACCACCTACTTCACAGCCACCTTCTAGCCCATCTATCTCCAACCCTCCACTCACTGTTGCCACCGATACAAATCAGCATCCACCCACTGCTGCCCCTACAACATCACCGCCCAATACCAGTTCAAATACATCGTCACAAACTTCTTCTACACCTATCAACCCTCCAACTCACAACACTCGTTCTTCTAGAAAACCCAATCCCAAGTATCACAACAGTGACTATTTACTCTATAATGCAATCACAGCCTCAAACGTTGAGCCTTCTACCGTTTCTCAAGCCTTAAAACAACCGCAATGGCGTAAAGCCATGCAAGAGGAATTTGACGCCCTCATTCGAAACAACACTTGGACACTCGTTCCTCCTGATTCTGTCCCAAACCTTGTCGGGTGTAAATGGGTTTATTGCACTAAGTATAAACCCGATGGCTCCGTTGAACGTTTCAAAGCTCGACTCGTCGCTAAAGGTTTTCATCAACGCCCGTGTTTAGATTATGTCGAAACCTTTAGTCCTGTTGTAAAACTAGCCACTCTTCGACTTATTCTTTCTTTAGCCACCTCCCATAACTGGTCTCTTCGCCAGTTAGACATTAACAACGCCTTTCTTCAAGGTAATCTCACAGAATCTGTCTACATGTCGCAACCGCCTGGTTTTGTTGACTCCTCCAAACCTAACCATGTATGTAAACTCACCAAAGACATTTATGGCCTTCGACAGGCCTCATGTGCATGGTATGAGGAACTCAAATCGTTTCTCCTTTCCAATCATTTCAAACCTACTATTTCAGATTCTTCTCTTTTTATCAACAACTATACTCCTTCTCCTATCTTTTTACTAGTTTATGTCGATGACATAATTATTACGGGTCCTAACCCGGATGTTATAAACTTCTTCATCTCAACTCTTGCTAACAGGTTCTCCCTCAAAGACCTTGGTGACTTATCCTATTTCCTTGGTATTGAAATCTTATCTCACCCCGCTGGTTTATTTCTTTCACAATCAAAGTACATTCTTGATCTCTTACATCGGGCTAATATGGGTAATTGCAAACCGGCCAGTACACCTATGGTTGATTCATCCTCTCTAGATACCACTCATGGCGTCCCACTACCATCACCTACGGACTACCGCTCCTTCGTGAGAGCTTTACAATACCTTGCCCTTACACGTCCAGATGTTTCATTTGCTGTCAATCGCCTTTCTAAGTTTATGCATAAACCCACAGGTTTCCATTGGGCAGCCCTCAAACGGCTTCTTCGTTACCTACATGGCACCCATCATCATGGTATCTTTTTTAAGCGACAGTCTCCTTTACATCTTCATGGATTCACCGATGCATATTGGGCTGGTGACAAATCCAACTACAGAAGCACATCAGGTTATATCATTTATCTAGGGTCCAATCCTATTGCATGGTCTTCAAAACGCCAATCCACTCTTGCCAGGTCTTCAACAGAAGCAGAATTTCGTGCGGTCGCTTCAACAACAACCGAACTTCAATGGTTAACATCTTTACTGCAGGAGCTTGGTTTCAAACCTATGGTGACACCTACTATCTATTGCGACAACTTAAGTGTTGTCCATTATTCTGCTAATCCGGTTTTCCACTCCCGCATGAAGCACTTGGCTCTTGATTTTCACTTCGTACGTGAAAAAGTTCAATCCAAAACTTTACGCGTCACACACATCAAAGGGGACGATCAGTTAGCCGATGCATTGACAAAGCCACTACTCAAAGGCCGCTACTTTTATCTCCTTTCCAAGATTGGACTAATCTCACGATCGTCCATCTTGCGGGGGCATATTAACAAATAATACTTATTTTCCCTCCATTTACTTCTGGTTCAACTTTTGTATTTCAAATTTATTTGTTTCCTAGTTTCTAGTATAGTTCTAGAAGTAGTCAAGGATAGTTTGTTTGATCCAATTATTTAGGATCTTTCTGTTGTATTTTTTTGTATAAAGGCTACGGCCATTCACTTCATATAATTAAAAAAATTTAGATTCACAAATCTTATACATTGTTCCATGATGTCCTTAGATTAACCATTCAATGAGTCATCAGGATTGTTACTTAGATGGTGTCGTCTGCCTTTGCCTTAGCCTATTAACGGATTAATACCCACGGTTTGTAGTAAAGTAAAAATAATAAAATAATAATAAGTAAAATCCAATGTCGTTTCCACGGTGTATGGAGCAAGTTGAGATGTAAACAACCTTACCCCTACCTAAAGTAAATAGGTTGCTTTCAGGTTCTATCAAAGATAGGAAAGGACCTGCGGTCTTGCAAGGCATGAGGATAGATATCTTAATCCTGTTTCCAATGATAAGGGTGTTAAATTACTTGATATAACCATGCTGGTTGGACTACCCACAGTTTGTCTCAAAAAGGACGACCAAGTCATGGTCATAACTCTCAAGAGATTTCTCGTGAATTTCTCAAAACATAGTTTCTTGGGATAATTTGTGGGAAATTCTAATAACGTCCTTTTTAATTACAAACGAAATTTGTGAAAAAGGACGTTTTACACATATTTACCACTGATTTAGCCATGGAATTACGTTAATTTTGCAGAATTGTATCTTGCTCTTTACTGTATACATGATATCGTGAAAGCCAATCCTGATCGATTAAGGTCAAAAGCAGATCACAGTAAGATCTTTTTTTCATTAGTAAAACCAAGATATTGTAGATAAATACTACACGAAAAGGGATATATCAACATATTAAATCGAGAATGGGTTTATTAAACAATCATGCTTTCTGCCAACATTATTAGAGTGGCTCATAAAGTAAAAAGAATTGGCGAGCCTGCTTTTACTAAAATATATCGGTTTTTCGCTTTCAAGTGTCAATGAATTAAGCTCTAGACTTCGGATACAAACACTGATTTTCGGGCCTAAAACCATACATATAAATACATATAAATATATTTCATAGCTCCCATCACATTTCGGGATCCAAACATTCTTCTACGTAATCATTGGGATGACTAAAATATACTTTAATCCGGCTGTTGACCGTTGACAACAAATGTTACCTGTTTTTTTAATTGAAAAAAATATTAAACACATTAAATAAATTTTTACAAACTAATATACTAAAAAATGAAAAGCCGAACGTTCAAGAACCCATAACATAAAATTCTATATACAATCCCTTGAATACTCCATGTAACAAACTAAAAAAAATAATCCTAATTTCCTTTTTAAACTTTCAAAAAGAAAAAAAAAAAAAAACCAATGGGGCAGTTCTTTCTTTTTTTTTCTCTCAGATGTTGGTAAAACTTTATATATGTATGGTCATGAGTTGATCGGGATTAGCCATTATCGTGTTTGTATTTATTATTTACTAGTCCTAATACCCGTACGATATACGGTAGTTATATAGATTGTATCATAAAGAAATTCGAATATGCCTCATACATGATTCGTGAGTATGAAATAAATTGTGGTTAAAGTATATCGATGATCGAAACTAAATTATAATAAACAGTAATGATAAATATAATATATGTTTAGTCAGAGTGTTGGATTTACATTAAATTTTTAGAACCACATCAAAATCAAAACTTGTAAGCATAGTGGATGATGGCAAATAGCCTTGTGATTTCGGATCGTA
>CM067175.1:31785865-31853365 GCA_034093135.1 Erigeron breviscapus | reverse complement strand
ATATATATATATATATATATATATATATATATATATATATATATATATATATATATATATATATATATATATATATATATATATATATATATATATATATATATATATATATATATATATATATATATATATATATATATATATATATATATATATATATATATATATATATATATATATATATATATATATATATATATATATATATATATATATATATATATATATATATATATATATATATATATATATATATATATATATATATATATATATATATATATATATATATATATATATATATATATATATATATATATATATATATATATATATATATATATATATATATATATATATATATATATATATATATATATATATATATATATATATATATGTGCAATTGGGCTATCAACTTAATGACAAATGAACATCTACATAGATATGCAATACAAAAACTTTAACATTGTGGACTACTTAGGATTACAAGAACCTATAAGAAATAGAAGGTATAATTAATTAAAAGTTGGAATTGTTTGTTGTGTTAATTAATGCTAGAGTTAATTGCAAGATTGGTCCTTGTGGTTTACACACTTTAGCAATGGGGGTCTCTTTTTGAGTATCGTTGCAATGGAGATCCCTATTTTGAGAATTTTTTGCAAGATTGGTCCCTTTTTAACGGAACCTTTAGTGGATGCCGTCAAGTCTTCACGTGGCCATCACGTGCAGGGGCAATATTGTCTTTTCATACAACACATAAGAGACCCCCATTGCTAAAATGGAAAAACCACAAGAACCAATCTTGCAATTAACACATTGAGAACTTTTTTAAATAAATAAAAGATTGCAATATAAAATTTTAATTTTTCTTTTGAAAACTAATTGATATATAAACTTTTATTATTATTTAAGGTTAAGAACTAAGATATTCTACGTTAAGAATTAGATATTTATTAAAAAACAAACTTGTCTGAATAATATAAATGTCATATTTGGTATTTTAGTTCTCTATGTAACTATTAAACATTTATACAGTTGGTTGATTTAAAAATATTAATTAATAAATATACGTGAAAGTTTATTTTAATATAAATGCTAACAGATTTTTTAATATATTTTAGATATATCGAGTAATATATTTTGTATTTTATAGTACGTGGAAATATATTTTTAGTAATTTAATTATTAATAATTATGAAAAACAAAAAAGTGTTAATAACTAATTAAGTATTTAGTAAAATTTATTCTTTAAAAAAAAACTAAAGTATAATTTAGTGATGGATTACAAAAAAGAACTAAATTAATAAGACATTTTTTACAATTTATATTAGTAATATTAATATTATTTTGGTCCATGTTCTACAATTTTAGAGGATAATTAAGTTTTTTAGTTAGTTAATAAATGGTTAAATCAGTATTATTTTAGTATGTATAAAAAAAATAATATAAATGATGATATGTATTATCAAGAGTTAATTGCAAGATTGGTCCCTGTGGTTTACACACTTTAGCAATGGGGGTCCCTTTTCGAGTTTATTAGCAATAAAGGTCTCTTATATGTTGTGTGAAAAGACGATATTGTCCCTACACGTTATTGTCACGTCTCGACTTAACGATACCCGCTAACGGTTCCGTTAAAAAGGAACCAGTCTTGCAAAAAATTCTCAAAATAGGGACCCCCATTGCAACGATACTTGATAAGGGATCCCCATGCAAAAATGTACAAACCACAGGGACCAATCTTGCAATTAACTCAAAAAGAAGGCGGAAAGTGTCTTCCCCTCGGCCCCTCGTCCAAATCCCCAATATGTGGTTGTGCCGTCCTTTGCAATTGCAAAGACTAATTAACTTCGGTACTCACCTTTCAATAATAAATAAAAAAAGAGTTAAATGCAAGAATTGTCTCTGTGGTTTGTCAGTTTTTGCAAAGGCAGTCTCTCTGTTGAATTTTTAGCAACGATGGTCCCTGAAGACATGTTTCAGTTGCAATGGCAGTACCTCTCTAACGGAACCGTTAAATAATGTCGTTAAGTTTTCCATGTGAGTAGCACGTGATGGGTATTAATGTCTTTCCACCTACACAAACCTAGGAATGTTGAAAACTATCTATGCATATCTGAACCTGTTATCCGAAAATCTGATCTTCTTTTCTTCGTAAAGTCGGTACCCTTATATTTCAGACTTAAATTCAGATAGTGACTTTTGAAAAAGTTTAAGAATTTTAATATCTTTTTTTTTTCTTAAATCCGAAAATATCCGAAAATGTCAAAAAAATATCGAAAAAGATTATTTTCAATACCCGAAAATATTTTAAACTTTACGAAAATATCTGAAACTTAGTCTGAATACGAAAATATCTAGGATTTTTTTTTTCCAAAATTCGGATAGTTCGGATATCCGAAAATTTCGAATATCCAAAATTTTGAATATTTTTGGGGGGTATCGAAGTTTCAGCTATCCGATTTTTAATTATTCGAACTTTTGCATAGTGAATTTCAATATCCAAACTTTTCGAATATTCTTGGATATTTTCGAATGCCCGAGATTTTCAAAAATCATTATCCGGATCCGAAATTTAGGATATCCGAAGTTCGAATATCCGACTTTTCAGATAAAATCATATCGAATTTTCAGATTACAGGGTCGGATACGGATACTTTTGAACACCATGTGTTTGTGTAGGTAAAAGGACATTGATACCCCTCACGTGCTACTCACATGGAAAACTTAACGGCACTAATTAATGGATCCGTTAGAGAGGGACTACGTTGCAACTGAAACATGTCTTCAGTGACCACCGTTGCTAAAAAATCAAGAGAGGGACTGCCGTTGCAAAAAGCGACAAACCACGGGGACCGTTCTTGCATTTAACTCTAAAAAAAATTAAACGGTTTAAATTTTTTGCTTTTTCTTTTGTTTTGTTGTTTGTTAGTAAACTTTAAACTACTTTAAGATATAAACTTTTTTTTAAGAGGAACCATTAAATTTATAAACATTGATGAAAAAGAATCTTTAGTATATTTATTTAAAATACAAAAGAAAGATTAACTAGTTATCCACTTTTTCTTTCTAACAAATGAAACTTTAATCTTTTTCTATAAGATATTTAAATTATGTGCCAAAAAGAAGCGACAATTGAATTGCTGGGAAGTACTAAATCAAAAGTTAATTATAATTAATAATAAGAGCACATTATAGTGATTATACAATACGAGTATGTACGAGTCTTAACGTCAACACAAGTATGCCTTTTCTTTTTAATTTGAGTATACTCATAAGTCATAAGTAACCTGTGTTACTGTGTACGTATGTGCGATGTGCCTGTCATGAATGGGTTGGTGATCAATCCTCTAAAGTTTTCACTCTCTCAAGTTTAAATTTGTGAAAATGAAAAAATAGTACCTTAAATTTATTTCATGATAGACCCTTAATCATGTTCATTACATTTTCATTGGTTCAACTTAAGTGAGCTTGAAAGAAACAACTTGAGAGTATTTTAATTTAACCCGTCATGAATATTCAATTAAAAGAAGTTACATTTTAATAGGTCCGTTTTGTGGATTTTTAAAGACCCTACGCGATAACATAAGTTGGAAGATTGTATATTTTATAATTCTAAAGTTTTATACTTTCACTACTACATAATCGCCGATTTCCCACGGCCAAATCCGTGGGAAATCCGTGGGAAAAGTCGAATTTCCCACGGATTTCCCACGAATATTGGTCGACGTTAAAAGGGGCGTGGGAAACATTTTCCCACGAATTTTCCCACGGCCAATTTATAACTCCCACGACATTCCCACGAGCAAATAATTCGTGGGAAAGTTTCCCACGGATTTATCTTCCCACCGATTTCCCACGAAACTTTTTTTACCCACAAATTTCCCACGAATATGTTTTCTATTTCCCATAGATTTCCCACGGAATTTATTTCCGACGAATTTCCCACAGATTTCTATTTTTAACAGATTTCCCACAGATGTCGCTTCCACAGATTTCCCACGGATTCTTCCCACGGATTTTCAACGGATATCTTCCTACAGATTTTCCACAGATTTTTTTTCCACGATTTTCCCACGGATATCAATTTTTTTTACCCACGAATATGTTTTCTTTTTCCCACAGATTTCCCACGAATGTTATTTTTAATTAAAAATATATTTTCTATTTTTTATTCCATTTTTCCAGTACCTGAAAGTAAATCCGCAAAATCTAAATTAAAAATCTAAATACACTAGTTCATCCACAAAAGTATTAATTAATATTTAAATTACTAAATTGCATAATAATCCAAAACAATATCCGCCAACAAAGATACAATATCATTCGAAAGTTAAAAGTTTTGAAAACCATTCAAACTAAGGAGTAAATCTTGACATTTAGGACGGTGGAGTCATATTGGGTATAAACTTCATCATAGCGGTGATGGTAGCTTTCATTTCTTCCGTTTCCGCTTTTTTCTTTGCTTTCAAATCCTCTAGCTCATTTCTTTGAGCTTCTTCACGTTTTTTCTTATCATCAATCTCCTTTTGTTGTTACTCATGTTTTGCTTGCATCTCTTCCACAGTTTGGGTTAACCCTTGTACCTATTTATATCAATTATCAACATACCCTTAGAATCGATACATAATAAATTGATATGTCATATTTATTTGACATTGCAAACTACTGCTGCTCGCAAATCAATAAATATCAAAACTAGGTAATACTATGTTTACTAACCATCTGCTCGTGTGATGCAAAGAAAGAAGATTAAAACACTTTATAGTTTCATTACTTGGTTCCATGAACAAAACTGGACAAACTTACAAAAGTAATAGTGGTCCACTAAAAATCACATTGCAAGCAATTTTCGTTTCTTTGATCCCTTTCTTTATCTGCGGCCTTACCACAGCAGCACAAAGACTATCTATTTTATTTCATATTTTCCAATTTGCTAGTCTACTCCACAAACTCAAAAGCACACAAAATGGATAGTTTAGCTTTTCACTATTTTGACTGCAGGCAGTAAAAACGACAATGACAAATTATCTCCATCTTACAGCATAATATCTTGACATGTATGAAGTTCTCAATTAATACATACACTACATTTAAATATTAGCCGTATATCCGAACAGATTCACTTGACCAATTAATTAATTTAAAAACAAGTTGTAGTCGTACTAATCTGATTTTAGTGAGATGATTAATGATCAATTAAACTATATATTTAAACTTAAAAAATAAAAAAGCTAATTAGGGTTTTAATTAAACAGGTGAAAGAGATGATAACCATAAGCTATTGAAGAATGAGAAAAAAATTAGGGTTACCTGAGATGCCGAGATGTAAGGGCGAGATGTCGAGCTGTGTGTGACTGTGTGTGTGTGGGTGGTCGATTGATGGTGGCTGTTTCTTGTGGGTGTGTTGGATTGGAAGGGGACGATGTGATGGTGCACGCTGTTCTTTTTTTTTTAACTCTTTATTACATTAATTAAAGAAGATGGTGGCTGGTTTGGTAATAGATAGGGTTGGGAGAAATCTTTTAAGTAGCAGGAGATTGAAATTTTTGTCAATTTTTTGGAGGGATGTCTTATAAACTTTGTGATTATATTGTGATTTATGTTGAAAATATATCCTATATCATCATAAAATTAACTAATTGATATTTATGTCTTGTAAGTGGATTAAAATACTCCACGTAAGTGTGTAGTTTTATTAAAATCTTACTTTGGTTATTTATTTAATTTATTCATTCATTTTTCCTATTAGTTTGAGTATTAAAGTTGAAATATAATAGATTTTTAGTAAAATTATCAAAAGCATTGTTCGACTTTTGAAGTTTATAAATCTATGTATTTTTATAAGATAAGTTTAATTGAATGGATGGATTGTATTAGATCTAGCAAACTATGTCATATCGTGTTTTAAAAGTTAGACATGACGTGATTAATATAAACATTATTAAACGTGAAAAGACTTATTTTTTAACCCACCCCATTAATGGGTTGTGAAAACTTGATTTCAGTTTATTCGGGTCGTAACCCAACCAAATTAATACACTAAGCTCTTTTTCAAGGTAGTTTGTTTGGGTATCCATAAATTCGGTTTCTCATGCCAAATTAAAAACGGATAACCGTTATCATATTTGAAACCAGACCATATAAGCAACCGTTATCATATTAGACATATATACATACTTGGCATGTTAGGCCCAAACTAATGATTGAGAAACATATTGGGCTTATTAGGCCCACATAAGATAACAAGCGAGGTTTAAAGCCCAACTGGCCCATTTAAGTGAAAGACAAACATATACGACCCATTTGACCTAATTATACAAATGATGAATCTATTTTAGCCCAATAGGCCCAAATGATTAGACATATATACATACTTGGCATGTTAGGCCCAAACGAATGATTGAGAAACATATTAGCCTTATTAGGTCCACATGAGATAACAAGCGAGGTTTAAAGCCCACTTAGCCCATTCGAGTAAAAGACAGACACATACGACCCGTTTGGCCCATTTATACAATTGATGATAATTTTTGGCCCAATAGGCCCAACTAATAAAACATATAGACATATTTGGCCCGTTAGGCCCAAACAAATGATTGAGAAACATATTGGGTCTATTAGGCCCACATGAGACAATAAGCAAGGTTGAAAGCCCAATTGGCCTATTCGATATAAAGTGTCCCATAATGCTTAATATAATGTTACTTAGATATAAAGTGTTCAATAAACTTATTATATTACAACTTATATAACAAGTGTTCCATTATATAACAGTATAATATGATCCTTCCAAATAAGTGTCTTATAAACTAACATTAATAAAACTTACATATCAAGTGTTATAGTAGATAATATACTTACATACAATGTACATCCATTTATTTTTATAGTATATACACTAAACAAAATGATAAATTATTTGAATTTCCGACAAATTTTCCATAAATTAGCCTTAAAATATAACAATCCGTGGGACATCTAGAGAAAATCTTCCGATGAATTTCCCACGGATAAACCAAAACATTTTTTACTTGTGGATTTCTTACGGATATCCTTCGGATTATGAAACTGTGGGTAATTTGTGGGAAATGTTTCCCACAGATTTCCCACGGTTTCAATTCATTTGTGGGTAATCTGTGGGAAATATTTCTCACGATTTACCCACGGATATTTTCCAAGGTATTTACCACGGATTACCCACGAAATTGATTCATCCGTGTGTAATCCGTGGGAAGTGTTTCCCACAGATTTCCCACGGTTTAGATTTGTCTATGGGTAATCTGTGGGAAATATTTCCCACGGAATATACACAATATTTCATATGGATTTCCCACAGATTTCCCGCGGGTACATGTTTTGTGGGAAATCCGTGGAAAATTGTTATTTATTTTCTTTAGATTTCCCACGGTTTTTCCACGGATATAATTTTGTGGGTATTCCGTGGGAAATCTGTGGTAAAAAAATGAAGATGTCTTGACTCTTTAATTTTAACCCCAAATCGTGGGTAATCCGTGGGAAATTTTCCCACGGATTTTTCGCCGTGAGAAAATCCGTGGGTATATTCAAATTTTCTAGTAGTGTTTGTTATCTAGCAGACTAGCATCTTGCTTTATGGTTTAACTTGATGATATATTCTGTTGTTAAAGGGAAAAAAACACAAAGATTTATGGGAATTAGAACCATAAACTTAAAAGTATAAATTTGTTACCTCAAATTTCAAGTAATGGAATAAAAACATTATAAACAAACTAACACGCCGTTTTTCTGGAAAAAAAAAACAAGTATAAACAGCAAAATCTTATTCTACAAACTTTAACTTCGTATACCTTTTTTATTTTCATACAGTATGTATTTCTTTTTACTTTGGAACCATATGAAAAATACATATACATATAGGTCTTCGGATGAAATTTGGTGTTTCGTATATGGTGTGGGCCCTGTGCAGTGGGCTACCTGCACATGTGACACTGGCACTGTGTATATAATTGTCAACTTCATCAAAAAAGGTAAAAAAGTTAACATATGTAGAAATTTACCAACAATTTTCCGAGTTATGGTTAGGTAACAATTAGCATTATTTATTTTGCATGTGAGGGCCAAGTTAGGATTTAATGTTAAAACAATGTAAGTTTCTTTAGTGAGATTTGAGAGGACCAGTTAAGGAAATTCTTTATTAATATGACTTAACATATGAAACCTATATGGAAAATTGAAAATTTGTGGTGGTTGGAGAGGGTCAAACATGAAACACCCTGTAATCCCGATCACGGTTTAACCGGCCGGTCCCTCCCCGTTTCAAGATAGTGATAATACGCGTTACCGACTTTGTGAATCTGTGTAAAAAGGCTTTATAAACCCTTTATAAATGTCTAGAAATGCTTATATATTAGACTATTGGGCCAAGCCCAATATATACACAGAGAGCCAGAGTGGCAGAGAGGTACGATAATTTAGGTTAAGTGGTTAACAAATACAATCTTTCTTTTACATTTGAACTCACTAGAGGGGTAACCGGGTGGCGGTAAGTTTCCTGTTGCGTAAATTTATGACTAAAACCAAATGGATTCTATAAAGTAGACTTACACATGCGATGCGGCTAATAATTTTAATTTAATGTAGAAAATAAACTGAGATCTTGTACTCTACATTAACCAACCCTTATCAATCCAATAAGATTAAAAAAAAACTTTTAATCTATATTACTATAAAGTGAGCTGTGTTTTTTAAGCATTGAGCTGCTTTTGAGCTTGCTTTAACGGCATTTCATGAACTGTTTGTTGGAATATAACATGATTCAATTCGTAATAAACACGTACCGGTTGATCCTGAGGAACCTGTGAGGGCATTAAACATTGATGCCATTGATTCGGGTTCCCAAAATAAGATGATTGAATTAGGATGGAATGATGAATTCAGTTTGATGAATTCAACAGAGGAAAGAGAACGAAATTAGATATGGGGGAGGCTGTGATTATGTGTTGATTAACCCTAAAATTAGGTTAATTACTCTCTATTTATATAAGGAGAGTATTTTCACATTTAGTCCCTCTGGTGTTTAATTCGTGCCTCATTAGTCCTCTTAAGTCCAATCACCTAATGGAAACCCTATAATACGTCTTTAAGAGTAAATACGTCCATCGAATATTTACTAGACATAGGGATTTCAGTTATCGTCAATTATCATATCAGGAAGGATAGATGATCAGTGACGGTCACACTAACGTGGTTCCAACATTCTCCCACTTGACCAAGCGATCATTTATCTATGAGCATTTAATAAGTCCGGCCGGGATAATACTCATTTTGTTTTAAACCGAAATCATAGCCAATAAGTACAGTCGTAGAGACGAACATCAACTCAGGACCCCCACTAGTCAAACTATGACTCAAATTTAAAACTAATAAGCAATGATCAATTGACTAAGACAAATTTTGTTATATAACGTCTATACACTATTATGAGCTCAAAGTGTAACTAATAGACAAACAAAATCTGAATAAGGAGGAAAATTTTCATTAACATAATAATAATAATAATGACCAGTAAAAGTACAATATGCTATTAAATTAAGTCCTTAGTAAGCCCCATCTTCGACACGTGTCCTACGAAGACATTAGGAGGAAGACCTTTGGTCATTGGATCCGCTAGCATATCATTTGTACTTATGTACTCAATACAAAGAACATTTTCCTCAACTCGTTCGCGTACAAACAGATACTTTGTATCGAGATACAGACAGCCAGTCGAACTGTTACTGTTCGAGAAAGTTACGGCAGCTGAGTTATCACAGTAAAGCTTCAATGGTCTAGAAATAGAGTTGACGATTTTGAGTCCACCGACCAGGTTCCTTATCAACATCCCATGACAAGTGGCATTGTAAACAGCAATATATTCAGCCATCATGGTGGACGTTGCAGTCAGTTTCTGCTTATGACTCCGCCAAGAGATAGGTCCGCCAGCTAACATAAAAATATACCCAGAAGTAGATTTCTTATCTTCCTTGCTTTTAGCAAAGTCGGAATCAGAGTAACCTACTACTTCTAGACTGTCACTTCTTCTATACGTTAGTTTGTAGTCTTTGGTCCCTTGCAGATATCGTAGAACCTTTTTAGCCGCTTTCCAGTGTGCTAATCCTGGGTTAGATAAGTAACGCCCAAGCATACCGGCGATATAAGCGATATCTGGTCGAGTACAGACCTGAGCGTACATAATGCTCCCAACTACAGACGAGTAAGGTATCATCCTCATTTGCTCCTTCTCAACTTCAGTGCTTGGACTTTGGAAAGTACCAAACACGTCTCCTTTAACTACTGGAGCTACAGTGGGTGCGCATGATTGCATTTTATAGCGTTCTAAGATGCGGTCAATGTAGGCCCTTTGAGAAAGACCCAGAACACCATTACGCCTATCCCGGTGTATTTCGATACCTATGACATAAGAGGCATCACCGAGATCTTTCATGTCAAAATTCTGCGAAAACATTCGCTTCGACTCATGCAGCATATCCAAGTTGTTACTTGCAAGCAGAATGTCATCCACATACAAAACAAGGATTATAAAGTTACTCCCACTGATCTTGAGATAGGTGCATTGATCCACTTGATTCTTTAAGAAGTCTTGTTCTTTCATGACTTCATCAAACTTAAGGTACCATTGCCGTGAGGCTTGCTTCAACCCATATATGGACTTCTTCAACTTGCAGACCATGTGCTCTTTACCTTTAGGAATAAATCCTTCAGGTTGCCGCATGTATACGTCTTCATGCAAGTCTCCATTTAAGAAAGCAGTTTTGACATCCATCTGATGTAACTCAAGATCAAAGTGAGCTACAAGTGCCATAACAATCCTTAGGGAATCTTTACGAGAGACAGGAGAAAAGGTCTCTTGATAATCAATTCCAGCCTTTTGAGTATAGCCCTTCGCAACCAATCTGGCCTTATAGCGTTCGACGTTTCCTTTTGGGTCTAATTTGGTTTTGAAGACCCATTTACAACCGACAGTTTCGGATCCTTCGGGAAGTTCAACCAATTCCCAAACGTCATTATGCTGCATGGAATTTAGCTCCTCAATCATAGCCTCATTCCATTGAGTGGCCTGATCACTATTAATGGCTTCTCGATAAGAGGTGGGATCAACAAGCTTTCCAATGTCCTCAACTTCAGTCAGATAAGTTATGAAATCATCAAAATTAGTGGCCCTGCGTTCCGTTGATGATCTCCTGAGTTGATTTTGGGGTTGAGCAACGTGAGGCTCGGCAACATGAGGTGCTTCTTGGTTTTGAGGTTCTTCATGGTTTTGATTAGGAGGATTTGGATCAGTGACATCAGGAGCAGCATCGTGTACAAGAGGAATTATCGGAGGAATCGACGAGTGGTTCCCCCCTGCTTCTTGTACTTCATGCAAATCGAAGTTAGGATTTGTTGTGCTCTCACTGATCTCTGAGTTCTCGAGAAACGTCGCATGCTGCGTGTCAACGATGGTAGTAGTATGGGAAGGACAGTAAAATCGATAACCTTTTGAGTTATCAGGATAACCGATAAAGGAACATGAAATCGTTTTAGGATCCAGTTTCTTTAAGTTAGGGTTATAGACTTTTGCTTCGGCAGGGCAGCCCCATACTTTCATATATTTTAGACTCGGTTTCTTACCTGTCCAGATCTCATGAGGAGTTTTAGGGACAGATTTTGATGGAACCCTATTGAGTATATGAACGGCTGTTCTTAAGGCCTCAGTCCAAAGAAAGGTAGGTAGGTTAGTGTTGGCAAGCATACTTCTCACCATGTCCATTAAGGTTCGGTTTCTCCTTTCAGCAACACCATTTTGTTGAGGAGAACCAGGCATGGTGTATTGGTTAATAATGCCATGTTCCTTACAAAAATTATGGAAAGGACCAGGAGCTTGACCAATGTCAGTATGTCTACCATAATACTCACCTCCTCTATCTGATCTCACAACTTTTATTTTACGATTAAGTTGGTTTTCAACCAAAGTTTTAAAATCAGCAAAAGTTTGTAAGGATTCAGATTTTTCTTTAATCAAATACAGGTGCATGTAACGAGAATAATCGTCAATGAATGTAATAAATGATGTATGTCCCGTGATGGATGCGGGATAGGGGCCACTTATGTCAGTATGAATTATTTCCAACAAGTTGGAACTTCTTGTGGCTCCTTTCTTATTCCCTTTAGCCATCTTCCCTTTGAGGCACTGTATACATGTTTCAAAATCACTAAAATCAAGAGAAGGTAAGATTTCACCTTTACGAGTCGTGTCATGCGATTTCGTGAGATGTGACCAAGACGTTTATGCCACAACATGGAGGAATTCTCTCGTTTAGGTGATTTTGTCTTTGTTTTAGTTATATCATCAACATTAAGAGATAACAAAGAATGTGAGAAATTATGATCTAGTTCTAACTTATACAGCAATCCATCCAAAAAACCACGACCAAGCAATTCATTATTACGAGTTATGGCAATCTTGCCGAAACCATGAATCGTTACATAACCTTCAAGGTCTAGTCTAGAAATAGATACAAGGTTCCGAGTAATTCTCGGTACAAATAAGGTATCTATTAGTCTAATGCCTTTTCCGGTGCTCATATGTAAAACATAAGTTCCAATGGCTTCGACATTTAAGAGATCACCACTTCCAACTCTAAGCTTTCTTTGGCCCTTTGGTAGCTTCTGGATTGTAAGGAACCCCTGTAATGAGTTGGTTACATGAACCATAGAACCAGAGTCACCCCACCATGTATTACAGGTACATCAGTAGTAAAGGAATCAAATATTACATAAAGTACGTTACCTTTCTTAGCTAGCCACTCCTTGAACTTAGGGCAATCCTTCTGACGGTGTCCTTTGTCACGACAGAAGTTGCATTTAAGTTTGCCAGTCGAGGAATTAGAGCCAGAGGCAACTGCACCATGATTAGTCTTTTGGACTTTGTTCGCAGTTTGTTTACCGTTGTTTCCCTTCCTCTCTTGGAGTTAGCGGTGGTGGTCAGGTGAACAGCTTCAGGTTGAGCCAGCTTAAGACGCTCCTCCTCATTAACACAGTGCCCAATAAGTTCACTCATTGACCATTTACAAAGCGATTGTAGTTAACTCTTGAAGGTGTCAAAACGAGCAGGCAGGGAGGTCATGATGAAGTGCACCAGAAAGTTATCGGAGACTTCCATCTCTAGAGTCTTAAGCTTATTGGCCATGTCCGTCATCTTCATAATATGCTCACGGACACCGCTAGTTCCTTCATACTTCAATGTAAGCATCTGCAACATCAAGGCACTTGCATGCGCTTTAGACGATCCCTTGAAGTAGTCCTCAACAGATTTGAGGTAATCCTTGACTTTTTCAGAGTCAGGGATGGCTCCTCTAATAGTCAGATCAATGGAATTCTTGACTAACATTAGCGACAGGCGATTCGACTTCTCCCACTTTTCAAAGTTCGCCTTCTGATCAGCAGTGGATTCAGCAGTAAGGGCAGCGGGTTCATCATGACGAATAGCGCAGTCAAGGTCGTACATTCCCAAAGTCAGATCTAAGTGACTTTTCCATGAAGCATAGTTCGTACCATTGAGCGTCATAAGGCCAAGGTTAGGTACTACTGTGGAAATAAGAAGGATGTACATTTAGGGCATAAGCGATAGAAGATTATTATAGTAATGCCTAAAATAAGTAGGCCCAATAGTAATAGAGAGATGATAAGTTATCTAAGGCAGCCTAAGTAATGTCTCTAGAGTAATGGAACTAAAGTAATGACTAAAATAAGTAGGCCTATTAGTACTGTTCCTTGGAGTAATAAGACTATGACCATTATAGTAATGAAGCTAGTGATAAGTAAGCCTATTGTAAACACCAAAACAATAAGCTAAAGTAAGGCTCTACTTAGATGTTACATCACCTTTGGGCAGAAGTAACTAATATCTAAGCAAACATGAGCATTAGGTCATGCAATACAACGCTTATCTTTTGACCTTTGGGCACAAAATTAAGAATCGTGTATTTTAGGCATGAAAAGAATCCCTTTGCTACACAAAACATATTAAATCACCTTTGGGCAGAATTAATATACTAAGTGTTAATTATGCAAAAGAGAAAAGAGCGCAACATGAGAATCACATTTGACCTTTGGGCGCAAATGATGAAACCATGTACATTAGTGCGAAGCCCCCAACATTACGGGGGTCGGGGGCAGCGCCCCTGGAAGCGGGGTCCAAGGGGCGGCAGCCCCTGGCGGGGTCCAAGGGGCAGAGCCCCTGGCTGGGGTCGAGCTGAAAATAAGGGTCATTTTTTCCATTTAAACTTTAAGGTAAAACATAAGCACGAACTTGATAATCAACTAAGTTAATCAGTAATCCATGAAAAATAAGCACGGTACGAAGATAGTTAAGTTCGTAATAAGGATTAACTTCGTAAGTAGTGATTAACTTCGTAAGTAGTAATTAACTTCGTAAGTAGTAATTAACTTCGTAAGTAGTAATTAACTTCGTAAGTAGTAATTAACTTCGTAAGTAGTAATTAACTTCGTAAGTAGTAATTAACTTCGTAAGTAGTAATTAACTTCGTAAGTAGTAATTAACTTCGTAAGTAGTAATTAACTTCGTAAGTAGTAATTAACTTCGTAAGTAGTAATTAACTTCGTAAGTAGTAATTAACTTCGTAAGTAGTAATTAACTTCGTAAGTAGTAATTAACTTCGTAAGTAGTAATTAACTTCGTAAGTAGTAATTAACTTCGTAAGTAGTAATTAACTTCGTAAGTAGTAATTAACTTCGTAAGTAGTAATTAACTTCGTAAGTAGTAATTAACTTCGTAAGTAGTAATTAACTTCGTAAGTAGTAATTAACTTCGTAAGTAGTAATTAACTTCGTAAGTAGTAATTAACTTCGTAAGTAGTAATTAACTTCGTAAGTAGTAATTAACTTCGTAAGTAGTAATTAACTTCGTAAGTAGTAATTAACTTCGTAAGTAGTAATTAACTTCGTAAGTAGTAATTAACTTCGTAAGTAGTAATTAACTTCGTAAGTAGTAATTAACTTCGTAAGTAGTAATTAACTTCGTAAGTAGTAATTAACTTCGTAAGTAGTAATTAACTTCGTAAGTAGTAATTAACTTCGTAAGTAGTAATTAACTTCGTAAGTAGTAATTAACTTCGTAAGTAGTAATTAACTTCGTAAGTAGTAATTAACTTCGTAAGTAGTAATTAACTTCGTAAGTAGTAATTAACTTCGTAAGTAGTAATTAACTTCGTAAGTAGTAATTAACTTCGTAAGTAGTAATTAACTTCGTAAGTAGTAATTAACTTCGTAAGTAGTAATTAACTTCGTAAGTAGTAATTAACTTCGTAAGTAGTAATTAACTTCGTAAGTAGTAATTAACTTCGTAAGTAGTAATTAACTTCGTAAGTAGTAATTAACTTCGTAAGTAGTAATTAACTTCGTAAGTAGTAATTAACTTCGTAAGTAGTAATTAACTTCGTAAGTAGTAATTAACTTCGTAAGTAGTAATTAACTTCGTAAGTAGTAATTAACTTCGTAAGTAGTAATTAACTTCGTAAGTAGTAATTAACTTCGTAAGTAGTAATTAACTTCGTAAGTAGTAATTAACTTCGTAAGTAGTAATTAACTTCGTAAGTAGTAATTAACTTCGTAAGTAGTAATTAACTTCGTAAGTAGTAATTAACTTCGTAAGTAGTAATTAACTTCGTAAGTAGTAATTAACTTCGTAAGTAGTAATTAACTTCGTAAGTAGTAATTAACTTCGTAAGTAGTAATTAACTTCGTAAGTAGTAATTAACTTCGTAAGTAGTAATTAACTTCGTAAGTAGTAATTAACTTCGTAAGTAGTAATTAACTTCGTAAGTAGTAATTAACTTCGTAAGTAGTAATTAACTTCGTAAGTAGTAATTAACTTCGTAAGTAGTAATTAACTTCGTAAGTAGTAATTAACTTCGTAAGTAGTAATTAACTTCGTAAGTAGTAATTAACTTCGTAAGTAGTAATTAACTTCGTAAGTAGTAATTAACTTCGTAAGTAGTAATTAACTTCGTAAGTAGTAATTAACTTCGTAAGTAGTAATTAACTTCGTAAGTAGTAATTAACTTCGTAAGTAGTAATTAACTTCGTAAGTAGTAATTAACTTCGTAAGTAGTAATTAACTTCGTAAGTAGTAATTAACTTCGTAAGTAGTAATTAACTTCGTAAGTAGTAATTAACTTCGTAAGTAGTAATTAACTTCGTAAGTAGAAATTAACTTCGTAAGTAGTAATTAACTTCGTAAGTAGTAATTAACTTCGTAAGTAGTAATTAACTTCGTAAGTAGTAATTAACTTCGTAATAAAAGTAACCTGAACCGTTGGAGCAGACATCATTTGATGGACCAATTACAAGAATGATCATAAAACTAAGTACCTGGACAAAAACAATACATTGAATGATAAATTAAGGCATTTTCATTATTATAAACAGAATTATAAAATGAGATGATACTTAAAACTACACACCTTCTAACAGCCTATGCATTATCTAAAACTTCTTTATTTGAGATGCATAATCCAGGTCGATTTGAGTATGTGTATGCCACAATGTGAGTATGCGTATGAATTCATACAACTTTATAGATATGATAGATGCATATATTTTTTAAATTTAATAGATTGTATAAATTTATGATGACCAAATACTTGCTATATTTACCAAAATTACCATTAATCTTGGTTAACTCAGCCAACGTCAATTTTCAATGGGCATGGCTTTTTAAGGAGCCCCACTTTTGACTGCTCCATTGCTTCTCGCATCTCCTGTAGTTACTTTTGTTTATTAGTACTATGTGATAAATCTACATGAACGCGACTATACAATGTATATGGCGGATTCTTAGTTAATATCTTACCTCTTCCATAAGCAGGTTCTCGAGCAGGCGTTGTTTTAGCTTTTACTTGAGGTTGTATCGTGAACCACCACCTCTTTCCCACCTCCATAAAAGGGGAACAATATAGAAATGCTGGTATAATCGATCCCTGCAACGTCAAAAATTGATACACAAAATCTTGATTTAAGACGACAATCAAATCCATGAAGCAAATCTAATCATGTTTTTTTCTTTCTTAACAAACAACGAAATGATCACAAAGTCAGCAAGATGATCAGTTACAAATAATAGTAAAACATGGCTGCCACATGATAGGTAAAACATAAATGGGTGAGAAGTGAATATAAGATTGCTAAAACGAAAAAAATATAAAATTAAATAACAATGATACCAACGGATAGTAGAAGCTACATCCATTGAATCAACTCGAATATAAGATTGCTACATCCATTAAATAAACTCGAATATAAGATTGCTAAAATGAAAAAAGTAAAAATTTTATAACCCCCATTAAAAATATTACCCAACTGAAATATTTAAAATCCTATGCATATGAACTTGGGAATGAAATATTACCCTACTCGACCTCATCAAAATCTCCATAAGATTTCGAAGATTGACCTGCACATCAACCGAGTTTACATAAATATTTACAGTATATACCAATAATCAATAATAAATGACTTGTAAGGACAAAGGAGTTGAGCCATCAAATATTAAAACGTTGCTGTATTCATGTAGAAATAACAATGGATGAATAAAGATAATAATTATGATGATGATTATTGAAAATGTTCAAAGAGATGTTTCCCAGATATATTGATCATAGCAAGAAGCCTTGAGGAGAGAAACCTTGTTAAGAAAATGGATCCACACACAATAATGCAATAATCCAATATTATTGCCCATAAATCAAACCAAAACAAAGTAGTCCTCAACCGAGTGCTACCAATACAAAAAGAAAGAATCGTCTCCTTAATGGATGCGATTCACTAATACAAAGAACACTCTTACAATCCTCCTCACTACAACCCTCATAGACCGATTAGATCAAGATGATCTATACAAAAAATACAGAAGAAGATATAGATACAGAAATATAAATCGAGATATAATATCTAGCCTCTCATAACTCTTAACCTAAAATCTGAACCATAAAGAGTATATATAGCCAGCCTTCCAAATTCCATAATAAGCCCCTGCACTTTATAATTTCAACAAACATAACACAAACATAAAACTTACCTGAATAGAAGAATGCCAATATTACAAAACCAGTCCCTGAAAGTTATAAGATTGTAAAACAACAATAATTCCAACACCCTTCCTCAATCTTATAATTTCAGAAATACCAAAGAACAATTCTGCCCAGCAACAAACATGTTAACCAGAACAAAAAACACTACCAAAGAACAATTCTGCCCAGCAACAAACATGTTAACCAGAACAAAAATCACTTCTGCCCAGCAACAAACATGTCAACAAGATTAAGTTTAGCCTTTAAATTCTTGTGTTGTAACTTTCCAAGTCCTTTAGTAAAAACATCAGCAATTTGATCACTAGACTGAACTTTAATAGTTTTAAGAAAACCAGAAGAAACTTTTTCTCTAACAATATGAAGATCAATTTCAAAATGTTTTGACCTTTCATGAAAAACAGGATTCCCAGCAATTTGAATTACTGAACTATTATCACAATACATCTTCACAGGTAACAATTCAGTAACACCAAGACTAAACAAAATATTTGTAATCCAAATTACTTCACAAGTTGCAGAAGCCATACACCTATACTCAGCTTCTGTAGAAGACCTTGATATAGTGGCTTGTTTTTTACTTTTCCAAGAAATCAAAGTATTACCCAAGTAGACACAATATCCAGAAACTGACTTTCTAGTAATTGAACACTTAGCCCAATCAGAATCTGCATAGACACTTACCTTAAGATCACTGTCTTTGTTGATTTGAATACCTAGACCAGGAGACCCTTTAAGATACCTAAGAACTCTCAATGCAGCCTTAAAATGAGATTGTAAAGGAGCATGCATATGTTGACTAAGACAGTGAACAGAATATGAAATGTCAGGTCTAGTATTAGTCAAGTAGATAAGTTTTCCAACCAATTTTTGATAAGCAGTAGGACTGTTTAAAAACTTATCTCTTTTAGTTTCAACACCTCTCCAGAAGCTTTATATTTTACCTTATAAATCCATTTACACCCTATGGGTTCTCTATTACTTGGAAGATCAGTAATCTCCCAGGTATCATTCCTATAAAGAGCTTCAATTTCATTATTCATGGCTTCAACCCATTTTTGATCTTTAATAGCTTCTTCATATGAAACAGGTTCTTTATATTTATTTAAAGTAGTAGAAAAACAGAAATTAGTACTACTTAAATGAGAATAGTTAACAAATTTTTCAATACCAAACTTCACACTAGAATTAACCACATAATCATTCAGTCTAACAGAAGGTCTAGTAACTCTTTCTGACCTTCTTAAACCAGCATTACCTTCATCATTATTATTAATATGAACAACATTCTCAATATTAGGAACATTCACATTTCCCTCAGGAGCATTATTATCAATGATATTCTCATTTATAGGTGTTGTTGTGCTGCCATCATCTTGTTCATCTATAAACATAGAATCAAACAAGTGAGTTGCACTACCCTCACCATTAAATGCATCTCTCCCTTCATCATTGGGATGTGACTCTTTATTAAAAAAATTAAGTTTATCTTTTTCAGAAACCATATTTAAATCTGAAACACCTTTTTCAGCAGAACTTATTTTAAAAGGGAAAATAGTTTCATAAAACTTTACATCTCTAGAAAAAAGAACAGACTTAGAATCAATACTGTAAAGTTTGTATGCCTTTTTAATAGAAGAGAATCCAATTAAAACACATTTTTCTGACCTAGGAGAAAACTTGTCAGAATTGTTTAAAACAGTAGCAAAACTTAAACAACCAAAGCATCTTATATGGGAGAGATTAGGTTTTCTTTTATAAATTTTCTCAAAAGGAGAAAGACCATTTAAGACAGATGAAGGTAACCTGTTGATAAGATAGACAGCAGTCAGAACACAATCAGACCAAAAACTTAGAGAAAGACCACTTTGAAACAAAAGACTTCTGGCAACATTAAGCAAATGCCTATGTTTTCTCTCAGCAATGCCATTTTGCTGAGGAGTATAACTAACAGTGGTTTGATGTTCAATACCATGCTTAATCAAGTAATTACTCATCTTGTTGTTTACAAACTCAGTACCATTATCAGACCTTATACATTTTATTTTAACATTAAACTGATTAAACAACAGGTTCATATAACTTTCAAACATATCAAACACTTCATCTTTAGTTTTTAGAAGATATACCCACACTGCTCTAGAGAAATCATCAACAATAGTTAGAAAATATCTAAACCCTTCCTTACTAGTAACCCTATATGGACCCCATAAGTCAAGATGAATAAGTTCACCAAGTTTTTTTGTTTTATGATTACTTAAAGGAAATGGCTCTCTAGTTTGCTTAGCTTTATGACAGATTTCACAAGGAGAAACATAAGCATTTTTATCCAGTTTTAAATCATTTTTTAATACAGCAAGAACTTGATCAGCAGGATGCCCTAATCTACTATGCCATAAACTTTTAGAAACATGAAAACACATATTTAACACATTATGGGACTTACCAACAACAGAATCACATTGATCAAATAAGTAAAGTCCATTAGACTCACTACCAGTCCCCAACACACTCCTTCTTGTCAAATCCTGAATATAACATTTTGTCTCATCAAAACCAACAAACAACTTGCTATCTTTTATTAACTTATGTACAGACAAAAGATTTACACAATACTCAGGAACAACAAGAACATCATACAAAATCACTTTATCAGTTAATCTTAAATTTCCAATTGCTTTTATTTTTGCAAGAGTACCATTAGGATGACCAACAGTTAAATTTAAGTCAGACACATCTATTACATTAAACATATTTTTAAAAGATGTAGTCATGTGCTGATTAGCACCAGAATCAATAATCCACTTTAAAAAACTAATTAATCTATCTTTATTACTAGAAGCACAAAAATATTTTTCAAAATTAGAATTAAATTGCACACTGTTGTTAAAGAAACTTGGTATACCTGCCATATTAGCTTGAACACTTCCAGAAGGCATATCACTAATCAAAGAAATCAATTTCTGCACTTGTTCATTAGTGAAAGACAAAGAAGGTACAGAAGTAACATTCATATTACCAGATTGCACAGAACTACCAGATTGCACAGAATTATTACTAGCATCACAATTAGCAATAAACCCTTGTTTATAACCATGATTTTGTCTAATAGGATTAGGGTGTTTTTTAAAACCAGGTGGATAACCAATAATTTCATAACATCTATCCATAGTGTGACCAATCATACCACATTTTTTACAAGACAAGTTTGGATTAGGACCCCTGTTCATAGGAAACTTCTTTCTATAATCAACAGATTTAGACACAAAAGCAGATACTTGAGATTTATTATCAGAAATAGCAGTTTTATAAACACCTCTATGTGACTCTTCCCTAGAAATAGTAGCAAAAGCATTTTTTACATCAGGCAAAGGATCTTTAGACAACAAAGTACTTCTAATAGGTTGATATATATCATCTAATCCCATTAAAAACTGCATTAGTTTAATCAACTTATCATGAGTACCAACTTCTTCTCTAGCTTCACAAATACAATTAGGCAATTTTGTAAGCATATCAAATTCTCTCCATAGTGAGTTCAACTTATGATAATATTCAGACAAAGACATACCATTTTGTTTAAATGTATTTATCTTATACATCAAATTATAAACAATAGAACCATCTACCTTATCATAAGTTTCTTTAAGTTCATTCCAAACAACAGAAGCATTTTCAGAAAACACTTGACCTAAATAAACATCTTGAGAAACAGAACCTAAAATCCATGATAGCACAACAGCATTACACCTTTCCCATTGTTGAGATAAAACAGCACTAGTAGCATAATCAGTTTTAACAACAGTTCCATCAATAAACCCAATATTATTTTTAGTTTGTAAAGCAAGTTTCATAGCACTAGCCCATACTCGATAATTTTCAGTACCAGACAGTTTCACGGAGATAATAGGAACACCTGTAGTATCATTAGCATGCAAATACAAAGGATTACCAATATCTAAACCACTAATAGTAGCAGTATCAGCCATTATAAGACAGACAAACAATAACAGAACAATTACTCAAATAAACAGATAATCAACAAACTAAGTAAACAATAATAACACAATAACCACAAACAAAATTATTTGGAGTTTAATAGACCGCACAAGAATCAATATAGTTTGCAGGTACAACTACTACCAGGATTCCACACTTCTTCAAAGAAGAGGGTCAAGGCAGCTGTAAATACCCTGTATACCAATTCAAGGCAATCCACCAAATAATGGTAAGAAGACTTACAGTGCTATCAGAAATAGAAGGGTTGAAGAAGAAGATAGTATCTTAAAATAAGATACTCAGCGGAAGCAATACTTCACTCACCAAAGAGAATTAGAGTTTTTAGAAGAAAACCCTAATTTGTCAACCTTCAGATCTCGGAAAAACCAGAAACCCCCAAAAAATCAACAAACCCTAGAATTTGTTTAAAACTTCTTAACCAATCGAGACCCTAATTTGTTGAAACCTATCTCTGATACCATGTTAAGAAAATGGATCCACACACAATAATGCAATAATCCAATATTATTGCCCAGAAATCAAACCAAAACAAAGTAGTCCTCAACCGAGTGCTACCAATACAAAAAGAAAGAATCGTCTCCTTAATGGATGCGATTCACTAATACAAAGAACACTCTTACAATCCTCCTCACTACAACCCTCATAGACCGATTAGATCAAGATGATCTATACAAAAAATACAGAAGAAGATATAGATACAGAAATATAAATCGAGATATAATATCTAGCCTCTCATAACTCTTAACCTAAAATCTGAACCATAAAGAGTATATATAGCCAGCCTTCCAAATTCCATAATAAGCCCCTGCACTTTATAATTTCAACAAACATAACACAAACATAAAACTTACCTGAATAGAAGAATGCCAATATTACAAAACCAGTCCCTGAAAGTTATAAGATTGTAAAACAACAATAATTCCAACAAACCTAAAATTGATTTTGGATTTTAACCGATAAATTACATAAATCCAAGTAAGTTAAGCAAAAAATATCAATCACAAATATTTACCAATTGCGGATGGTGATTGCAAATAAAATAAATCCATTCCGGTTTGAAATAAACCGGTTGTGTAACACCCCAAGCCAAGGCTCAGAATATCATGGAAATCATATAGCACAAGGTGGAATTAATGTAGAACATGAACTAAATGCAAATAAAGGATTCAGTGAATCCAAAAAAAAAAAAAAAAAAAAAAAAAAAAAAAAAAAAAAAAAAAAAAAAAAAAAAAAAAAAAAAAAAAAAAAAAAAAAAAAAAAAAAAAAAAAAAAAAAAAAAAAAAAAAAAAAAAAAAAAAAAAAAAAAAAAAAAAAAAAAAAAAAAAAAAAAAAAAAAAAAAAAAAAAAAAAAAAAAAAAAAAAAAAAAAAAAAAAAAAAAAAAAAAAAAAAAAAAAAAAAAAAAAAAAAAAAAAAAAAAAAAAAAAAAAAAAAAAAAAAAAAAAAAAAAAAAAAAAAAAAAAAAAAAAAAAAAAAAAAAAAAAAAAAAAAAAAAAAAAAAAAAAAAAAAAAAAAAAAAAAAAAAAAAAAAAAAAAAAAAAAAAAAAAAAAAAAAAAAAAAAAAAAAAAAAAAAAAAAAAAAAAAAAAAAAAAAAAAAAAAAAAAAAAAAAAAAAAAAAAAAAAAAAAAAAAAAAAAAAAAAAAAAAAAAAAAAAAAAAAAAAAAAAAAAAAAAAAAAAAAAAAAAAAAAAAAAAAAAAAAAAAAAAAAAAAAAAAAAAAAAAAAAAAAAAAAAAAAAAAAAAAAAAAAAAAAAAAAAAAAAAAAAAAAAAAAAAAAAAAAAAAAAAAAAAAAAAAAAAAAAAAAAAAAAAAAAAAAAAAAAAAAAAAAAAAAAAAAAAAAAAAAAAAAAAAAAAAAAAAAAAAAAAAAAAAAAAAAAAAAAAAAAAAAAAAAAAAAAAAAAAAAAAAAAAAAAAAAAAAAAAAAAAAAAAAAAAAAAAAAAAAAAAAAAAAAAAAAAAAAAAAAAAAAAAAAAAAAAAAAAAAAAAAAAAAAAAAAAAAAAAAAAAAAAAAAAAAAAAAAAAAAAAAAAAAAAAAAAAAAAAAAAAAAAAAAAAAAAAAAAAAAAAAAAAAAAAAAAAAAAAAAAAAAAAAAAAAAAAAAAAAAAAAAAAAAAAAAAAAAAAAAAAAAAAAAAAAAAAAAAAAAAAAAAAAAAAAAAAAAAAAAAAAAAAAAAAAAAAAAAAAAAAAAAAAAAAAAAAAAAAAAAAAAAAAAAAAAAAAAAAAAAAAAAAAAAAAAAAAAAAAAAAAAAAAAAAAAAAAAAAAAAAAAAAAAAAAAAAAAAAAAAAAAAAAAAAAAAAAAAAAAAAAAAAAAAAAAAAAAAAAAAAAAAAAAAAAAAAAAAAAAAAAAAAAAAAAAAAAAAAAAAAAAAAAAAAAAAAAAAAAAAAAAAAAAAAAAAAAAAAAAAAAAAAAAAAAAAAAAAAAAAAAAAAAAAAAACTTTAAAAGTAAGTTAAGTGATAAAAATAAGAAACTATAAAAATATACAATCGTAAAAAAAAAAAAAAAAATAAAAAAAAAATCATCAAAGATTACAACAGAACATCAAAAGATGGCTAACGGTTCTAAGTATAATGCAAAAGAGAAGGTCGATGAATCCTTGATTCATAAAGTCCAAAGCCCGGGTTTAACAGCAAGCAAACAACTAAGCTCCACGTCCGGGATAACCTGATTTCCTGAAAAGTGTACTAAGCATAGTCAACACAAGGTTGGTGAGTTCGTAGTAATGGTCCATAAGGAACCATCGTCAATAATCATAATATACGAGTAGAGGCAAAACATGACTTACAGTGAGCCTCTAAGAACAACACAACAACATCCACCACAATATTACACACAACAAATAAAACGCGTAATAAACATTATACCCAAGTAACGTACATAACATCAATTCAAAACAGGTATCATATCCTCTTCAGTGGGATAGATACACAACAATAAGTCATATCCTCTTCAGTGGGATAGATACACAACAATAAGTCATATCCTCTTCAGTGGGATAGATACACAACAATAAGTCATATCCTCTTCAGTGGGATAGATACACAACAATAAGTCATATCCTCTTCAGTGGGATAGATACACAACAATAAGTCATATCCTCTTCAGTGGGATAGATACACAACAATAAGTCATATCCTCTTCAGTGGGATAAATACACAACATCCATACATCACAAGTCCATCAATCATCAAACATCAAACTAAAGTAAACTATACGTACATACACTTAGGAGGATTCTACTTTCTTCGAATCCTAGATGCTTATGTATAGGGTCACCCGCAGCCTTCCCACCACATCTAGAACCCAATGAAGGCATAACCGACTTCCATGTATGCACGTCTATCCTAGCAGTAATAATAATAATAACAATAACCATAATAATAATATATCACAATCCCTTACTAAGATCAATTAAACGTAACCAATAACCCATTATTTCATCGCTCAATCAATCATTCAATCGTCAAACATTAATTCATAAGTTCGTCAATACAACGATAAAGGTATGCTTGAGTGCATATCACACAAATCAAGTATAACGAGATGTACATGTTCATTCCAACCATAATTCCTGAATTTATCGCTTCTCTAAACAACGCGTACATATACTTTGGAGGATTTTGCTTTCATCAAGTTCTAGATGCTTATGTATAGGGTCACCCGCAGCCTTCCCACCACATCTAAGACTCTTTGAAAGTAAAACCGACCTCCATATATGTACTTCTATCCTAATACCTTACAATAACACAATCACATTCGTAAATCATCACACAATCAATCAAAACTATCTGTCGATCAACAATTAATCAGAAATTAACTAGACAGTCAATCAAATCAACCAAACAATCCAACAAACACGTATATGTACACTTTTCAGCCCGAATCTCTATTGAGTAGGGAGCTACGAAACTCACCTTGATCGGCAAAGAAGCTAGTATAAGATTACAAACGAGTAATAGGATCCACACGTCCACAACCTATAATTATACATCATAATACCGTAAAGTCAACTCTACAATCATAAACAAGTTGGTTTAGCATAATTAAGTCAAGTCACAAACCCTAAACACCTTTACAACTTTAACGAGTAGGAACAAGACACATTCGACTCGATCTTTTTAGAAATGAGAAAGGACTCATACAAAAAGAGTGTTACTACTAGAAACTAGACTCTCTTACGATTCCAACGATAGGTCGTAAGACTTGTTTGGAGTTATGGATCAAAAGTTATTAACGTTTAAAAATCGACGCATATTTTCACAGAACCTATCCACTGCGCCGCAGTGAGCCAGAACCATGCTCACTGCGCCGCAGTGGCTAAAATGAACCAGGACCAGAAACAAGGCACTGCACCGCAGTGAGCAAGGGTAGAGCTCACTGCGCCGCAGTGGCCACAATCTGCAGCCAGCACCTGCAGTTTATGCAGGAAACACGAACCAAAACCCCCAAATTCGACCCAAACCATTCCAAAACGACTTGTAAGGACTTTTTAGCCCATTTTGAAGTATAACCAAACATCATTATCCATTAATACACATAACCCAACCCACAAATTCGACCAAAACATCATAATCACTCATAATCCTTCAAACCCTAACCCTAACCCTAATTTTCATTTTTACCATTTACAAGACTTGGAATCACATCAAAACGACTAGAAACATAAAAACAAGCATAAATGGAAGTAAAAGAGTTGAATTAGACTTACACAAACTTCTCCTTGAGCTAGAACCCAAATTAGGTCAAAATGGCTAGAATGCAAGACTTCCACCTTTGATTCTTTGATATGACGATAATGTTGTATAGATGACGATGATTCTAGCGTTATAACCTTTCCAACACTAAGTAGATGGTAGAGAGAAGAAGAATGAAATGGTCTTGCTTTGCTTTTGAGAGAAAGAGAGAAAGAGATAGATAGATAGAAATGAAAATGAGAGGGGGAGAAAGGGATAAGGGGGGGGAGAAATGGGTCTTGGGGCTGGTGGGTCATAGACTACCCACGGGCCGACCCGTTTCCCTTTTCAAGCCAAGTTACAATCGTTACACTATTAAACATCGAATAAACATATTAACGACCCGACCAACATACCACATAGTCATATAATCACAAATGGGCCCAATTATTTCATTCAACAAGTTTGTTAGTCAAATTACACAAAAAGTCAATGGGTCAAGATTCACGGATGTTACATTATTCCCCCGTCAAAAGAATTTCGTCCCGAAATTCAGCAAATCACCAATAGTTAGACAAATGTGGGTACTTGGGTCTCAACTCTAACGGTCTCCATCACACATCGACCCACTTCCTTCGTAGCATGCAAGCTAGTTGCTATCTTCTTAGTTTGAGAAGTTGTTCTTGTCATTCCAATTACTATTCTAGGCCCGCTGCATTGGCTTTCTTTGATTCTTGGCTCATCCAGCGGAGAGTAATACCTCTACTACTTAATGCTTCGGTTAGTGACATTCGAATACTCGCGTGACAACCTTCATTGCACAAGATTTCCGCCATGGTCATAAGCACATTTTCTTCACATGTGATCAAGTCTCGAGTCGGTTTGAGTACCCGTTGCTCATTGGATGGCTCCCTGAATTGGAGTTAAGCGACTTTCTTTATCTGAAATGATAGAAATCGAATCTCTGTGCACCTACACCATTTCTTCTACATACTAATGTGCCAAGTTGTCAGATTTTACTGGTTTCGTCGTATCGTGACCACTTCTTGTCGTCGGCGACTTCATGGTGAAATCCATTATAATTTGTTTTCCTTCGAATCTCTCTCCCGGTCTTTCACTACGAGCTTATTCGCATCTCAGAAGTCTATAAGGGTTTTGACTACACGTGCGATGTTAAGTAGTTAAGCATATACGAAATTTAAGTTATCGGAATGGGGTAAGCCCGGTAAGTCACCCGGAAAAGGCCTCGGGGACTCAAGATTATCAGAGACGACGTTAGTTTCCAGATTCTTGAGACGGTAGTTCTAAGGACCCTTGAGTTTGAAGATTCACATGAAACCCTAAAAAACCCTACCGTTAGATATTTTTACATTAGTAACCCTACTACACAATTAAGAATCATATTAACCGTTGCATTCAGATTTTACTCACTTTATCGCCAGGAACCTTAATATCATAGATCACAAAGTACGTGAAAAGTTTGTTGTCTTCTAGAGTCAAGACACATGCACGGGGTATTTGATTGAATTTAGCCAGAGAGTCGCTAAACATCCAAAAATTTTAAACATATAATTCCAAAACACACGAACGAATGTAACCCAAAGGAGTAACGTTAGGATAAATGAGGTCATAGTCGATTTTGACATCAAGTAATGCCATAACATCATAACCGTGAAGAGAAAGGTACCTTAACCAACGTTTGGATCATTTCGGCCTCCATTGCCAATTCCCGCAAAAGCTCGGCCACGAGGAGGAACTTGATGGCCTTGTTGGCCACGGTTTTGATTCGGCCCGGTAATTTGGAGTTGATTCGGATGGACCGCCACTTCAACTTGTTGTCCAATCCATTGCGGACAATTATTTCGGTAGTGATCAGGGCTTCCACATTTAAAGCACGTACCCCATGGAAAGTTGCCTTGAGGATGAATGGTTTGAAGAGGTACTACATTCAATGGCGCCGCTTTCGGTGCTCTACAATTCTTGGACATGTGCCCAACTTGGTTGCAATTAAAACACGCCCTGCATTGAACGTTGGTGGGGTGGTGACTGTTGCATCTTTCACATAACGGATGAGGTCCTGCATAAGCTTTCTTCACCGGTCCCGTCGCCGCCATCACTCTACCCCTATTAGCATCTTTGGGATTAAACCTTCCCATTTTCTTTACCCCACTTGATTCTCCCACTTCTTTCTCTTGTTTGTTGAGGAGTTACTTAAAACACCGCCTCTCAACAAGTCTTCAGTCACACTCCCGGCTTGGTTAACAGCATCGGCCAAAGTAGTAGGCATGTTGGAATTCACATAAGATCGGACTTGAGGATTCAAGCCCAACACAAACTTTTCGGTGGCTTGGGTCTCGGAACCCACCAAATGAGGAATGAGGGTAGACAGCTCCTGAAATCGTCTAACATAGTTCTTGTAATCGGCTCCCTCCATGTTGAGATTAACAAACTCAATGGTCAAGTTTTGTAGTTCATAGGGAGGACAAAACTTCGCCTTCACCTTGTTCTTGAAATCGATCCATTCCAAGTTATGAGTCCGCCCCAAAGTTATCTCTTGGTTCCACCAACTCAAGGCGTCATTTTTAAACATGCCGGATGCATAAGGAATCCGGTCGTCATATGTGCAATGACTTCTTTCAATCACTGCCTCGATCTCCTCAAACCACCTTATACACTCTGTGGGACCGCCTCTTCCATTGAACTCCGGCGCCCCACAGCTTTTGAAGTCTTTAAATATACACCCCTGTCGGTATCCTCCATGTTGATTATACATGGGTATACGGTTATCAACTCTCACTGGTTCTTCTTCTTCGTTTTCTACGTCCTGAGGTTGAGCATTTTCATTATTCACATTTTCTGGGGCTTCATTGTTTTGAGCCACATTGTTCTGCCCAAGACTTGCCGTGACTTGAGCAATAATGGTTGGCATGATATTGGCGATCGTTTGAGCGATCACCTCAGCCATGTTTGGCTCAGGAACTTCACCACGACCTCTTCCTTGGCCTCTACCACGACCTCTACCACGGCCCCTACCACGGCCCCTACCTCTACCTCCTTGTACCTCCGGTTGAGCTTCCGGTTGAGGTTCTTCTGGTTCAGCCCTATAGTTCGTTTCGGCTCTTCTTGGTCTCACCATTTCTATAAAGCAAGTGACACGTTGACCCGAGAGTTAGTCTCAAATGCTCACATGTTAGTCACACAAGTATTCAATGCTCTCATACCGATACCACATACTCATTTCATATCATTAAGCTAAGGCAAGAGTGCTAGAATCCTATGAGATTGTTACTTAGCATATCATTATGTCAATTTCATTATAATCGTTCATTATTAACTCAAGTAATCATGCTCAATACGTCATAAGATCAAACAATTAACACAAATGGGTTAAGTATAATCTGAATTCGATATGCTCTCTAGTCATTGACCAGGTATGTATACAGGGTGTACCAACGGCTAACCCTCCACCCAATCAACTACCATTAAGCATATCGGTTCCCTATTATACACTAAGCCAAGCAACTAACACGAATGATTCAAAGTATAATCCGAATTCGATATGCTCTCTAGTCATTGACCAGGTATGTATACAGGGTGTACCAACGGCTAACCCTCCACCCAATCAACTTCCATTAAGCATATCGGTTCCTTATTATACTTTAAGCCACACGTGCGCAATCCATGATGTCATTAACTTGTTATAATGTTGGGAGACCATAAAAGAGTTGATCGGGTTCTTTTAGGGTTGCCACAATATTATACTAAGTTAATACCATAACTTCATTTTGCTCCAAAGCATCCAACTAGCATCAATTAGTAACAACAATCCATATCAATGACAGTCAAATTCAATCAATGCACACCTTAACCATATTGTACCCATTCCACATTCATCATGTTGAATTCAAGCCATCACATAAGTGGTCTTAACTACGAACTCACAATATACACTTTCTAGAGTTCACAGAATTCACGTTGCACACAAATTTCCTAACCATGCATGCTATATGAAGAGTTTTAACTTAAGCCGTAGTCTAGGTCAAACCGCCTAATTCTCTACGACCACGCATGGGCCACCATTCTGTAACACCCCAAGCCAAGGCTCAGAATATCACGGAAATCATATAGCACAAGGTGGAATTAATGTAGAACATGAACTAAATGCAAATAAAGGATTCAGTGAATCCATACAGAAGTTAAACAAGAATCAAAATACATAAAGAACAAGTCATCATCAAAGATTACAGCAGAACATCAAAAGATGGCTAACGGTTCTAAGTATAATGCAAAAGAGAAGGTCGATGAATCCTTGATTCATAAAGTCCAAAGCCCGGGTTTAACAGCAAGCAAACAACTAAGCTCCACGTCCGGGGATAACCTGATTTCCTGAAAAGTGTACTAAGCATAGTCAACACAAGGTTGGTGAGTTCGTAGTAATGGTCCATAAGGAACCATCGTCAATAATCATAATATACGAGTAGAGGCAAAACATGACTTACAGTGAGCCTCTAAGAACAACACAACAACATCCACCACAAGATTACACACAACAAATAAAACGCGTAATAAACATTATACCCAAGTAACGTACATAACATCAATTCAAAACAGGTATCATATCCTCTTCAGTGGGATAGATACACAACAATAAGTCATATCCTCTTCAGTGGGATAGATACACAACAATAAGTCATATCCTCTTCAGTGGGATAGATACACAACAATAAGTCATATCCTCTTCAGTGGGATAGATACACAACAATAAGTCATATCCTCTTCAGTGGGATAGATACACAACAATAAGTCATATCCTCTTCAGTGGGATAGATACACAACAATAAGTCATATCCTCTTCAGTGGGATAGATACACAACAATAAGTCATATCCTCTTCAGTGGGATAGATACACAACAATAAGTCATATCCTCTTCAGTGGGATAGATACACAACAATAAGTCATATCCTCTTCAGTGGGATAGATACACAACAATAAGTCATATCCTCTTCAGTGGGATAGATACACAACAATAAGTCATATCCTCTTCAGTGGGATAGATACACAACAATAAGTCATATCCTCTTCAGTGGGATAGATACACAACAATAAGTCATATCCTCTTCAGTGGGATAGATACACAACAATAAGTCATATCCTCTTCAGTGGGATAGATACACAACAATAAGTCATATCCTCTTCAGTGGGATAGATACACAACAATAAGTCATATCCTCTTCAGTGGGATAGATACACAACAATAAGTCATATCCTCTTCAGTGGGATAGATACACAACAATAAGTCATATCCTCTTCAGTGGGATAGATACACAACAATAAGTCATATCCTCTTCAGTGGGATAGATACACAACAATAAGTCATATCCTCTTCAGTGGGATAGATACACAACAATAAGTCATATCCTCTTCAGTGGGATAGATACACAACAATAAGTCATATCCTCTTCAGTGGGATAGATACACAACAATAAGTCATATCCTCTTCAGTGGGATAGATACACAACAATAAGTCATATCCTCTTCAGTGGGATAGATACACAACAATAAGTCATATCCTCTTCAGTGGGATAGATACACAACAATAAGTCATATCCTCTTCAGTGGGATAGATACACAACAATAAGTCATATCCTCTTCAGTGGGATAGATACACAACAATAAGTCATATCCTCTTCAGTGGGATAGATACACAACAATAAGTCATATCCTCTTCAGTGGGATAGATACACAACAATAAGTCATATCCTCTTCAGTGGGATAGATACACAACAATAAGTCATATCCTCTTCAGTGGGATAGATACACAACAATAAGTCATATCCTCTTCAGTGGGATAGATACACAACATCCATACATCACAAGTCCATCAATCATCAAACATCAAACTAAAGTAAACTATACGTACATACACTTAGGAGGATTCTACTTTCTTCGAATCCTAGATGCTTATATATAGGGTCACCCGCAGCCTTCCCACCACATCTAGAACCCAATGAAGGCATAACCGACTTCCATGTATGCACGTCTATCCTAGCAGTAATAATAATAATAACAATAACCATAATAATAATATATCACAATCCCTTACTAAGATCAATTAAACGTAACCAATAACCCATTATTTCATCGCTCAATCAATCATTCAATCGTCAAACATTAATTCATAAGTTCGTCAATACAACGATAAGGGTATGCTTGAGTGCATATCACACAAATCAAGTATAACGAGACGTACATGTTCATTCCAACCATAATTCCTGAATTTATCGCTTCTCTAAACAACGCGTACATATACTTTGGAGGATTTTGCTTTCATCAAGTTCTAGATGCTTATGTATAGGGTCACCCGCAGCCTTCCCACCACATCTAAGACTCTTTGAAAGTAAAACCGACCTCCATATATGTACTTCTATCCTAATACCTTACAATAACACAATCACATTCGTAAATCATCACACAATCAATCAAAACTATCTGTCAATCAACAATTAATCAGAAAATAACTAGACAGTCAATCAAATCAACCAAACAATCCAACAAACACGTATATGTACACTTTTCAGCCCGAATCTCTATTGAGTAGGGAGCTACGAAACTCACCTTGATCGGCAAAGAAGCTAGTATAAGATTACAAACGAGTAATAGGATCCACACGTCCACAACCTATAATTATACATCATAATACCGTAAAGTCAACTCTACAATCATAAACAAGTTGGTTTAGCATAATTAAGTCAAGTCACAAACCCTAAACACCTTTACAACTTTAACGAGTAGGAACAAGACACATTCGACTCGATCTTTTTAGAAATGAGAAAGGACTCATACAAAAAGAGTGTTACTACTAGAAACTAGACTCTCTTACGATTCCAACGATAGGTCGTAAGACTTGTTTGGAGTTATGGATCAAAAGTTATTAACGTTTAAAAATCGACGCGCATATTTTCACAGAACCTATCCACTGCGCCGCAGTGAGCCAGAACCATGCTCACTGCGCCGCAGTGGCTAAAATGAACCAGGACCAGAAACAAGGCACTGCGCCGCAGTGAGCAAGGGTAGAGCTCATTGCGCCGCAGTGGCCACAATCTGCAGCCAGCACCTGCAGTTTATGCAGGAAACACGAACCAAAACCCCCAAATTCGACCCAAACCATTCCAAAACGACTTGTAAGGACTTTTAGCCCATTTTGAAGTATAACCAAACATCATTATCCATTAATACACATAACCCAACCCACAAATTCGACCAAAACATCATAATCACTCATAATCCTTCAAACCCTAACCCTAACCCTAATTTCCATTTTTACCATTTACAAGACTTGGAATCACATCAAAACGACTAGAAACATAAAAACAAGCATAAATGGAAGTAAAAGAGTTGAATTAGACTTACACAAACTTCTCCTTGAGCTAGAACCCAAATTAGGTCAAAATGGCTAGAATGCAAGACTTCCACCTTTGATTCTTTGATATGACGATAATGTTGTATAGATGACGATGATTCTAGCGTTATAACCTTTCCAACACTAAGTAGATGGTAGAGAGAAGAAGAATGAAATGGTCTTGCTTTGCTTTTGAGAGAAAGAGAGAAAGAGATAGATAGATAGAAATGAAAATGAGAGGGGGGAGAAAGGGATAAGGGGGGGAGAAATGGGTCTTGGGGCTGGTGGGTCATAGACTACCCACGGGCCGACCCGTTTCCCTTTTCAAGCCAAGTTACAATCGTTACACTATTAAACATCGAATAAACATATTAACGACCCGACCAACATACCACATAGTCATATAATCACAAATGGGCCCAATTATTTCATTCAACAAGTTTGTTAGTCAAATTACACAAAAAGTCAATGGGTCAAGATTCACGGATGTTACAGGTTGAATTCCGTTGGGCGGCGACGCCATCAACACCGGTTGATTGAAATCGACTGGATTAAATTAAGATGACTTTCTCCTCCAATGACCGATGTATTCAAATCCATTGGACAACTACTGGTGGATTGAAGCCGAAGATGTGAAGAATTTTGGGGGGTTGAAAGAGGGAAGGGGGACGACGACTTATGTGTAAGGGTTTTAAGTTGTGTCTGATTCCATTCCAAAAAAAAGTGGTGTCTGATTGTTAATTTAGTCCTATCAGATTCTTAATACTTAAAGTCCAGTTCCCTTTATAAGGGAATATAGATATAGAAGTGCTCACGAAAGATACATTTAGCTTTTCAAGATTTGTGTGAATTATGCATAGAGCCGGCAATAGTTGCCCAAAGACAATTAACGGGACGATTTTGGATCATTTTTCATGCATTATGGTTGTGATTGAGTGGTGGTAATTATTTAAGCGGGTCCAATTGGGTTGATTTGAAAATATACTTACAAGAACTCTGGATTTAATTGGGCAAAGGTTGAAGGTTGGATGGGTTAGAATGGGCGGTGTGGTTGTATGGAAAAAAAAGTCAGTGGTTAAGATTGGATGAGCAAATTTTCTGATCATGGTGTTTCTTTGGTATAGAGAGAGAAAGTTTTAGAAACAGAAAGTGTGGTAACGTGGGTAAGACGTAGCGGTGATATGGCTATTTCCAGATCTAAAATTACTAAGTTTAAGGAAAGTATGGCTATTTCCAGATCTAAAATTATTAAGTTCAAGGAAAGTATACATTAATCACTTGTATGTTGTCTTTTGTTGAATGATATGTGTACTTTGATTTGGTGAGAAAGGGATTACATATAAAACAATTTTTGTGAAACAACTAAGGGTTAACTCAGTTTAGTAAAAAAAAAAATTATCGATCTTAAACTTGAAATGAGTATATGATACTCTATATAATAAAATTCAGTTTTTTTATGAAATAACTGAAAGTTAGGTTCTAAAAAACTTTGCACGACAGTTTTTAATATTTTTAAATAAAAATTTTTATTTTTAAACTTGAGTCCTGTTAATTTTTTGTTCGTGTCATTTGGGTCTAAGATTTTAACATGCCCATTTTGACCCGGGTCCATTTTGACCAGAACCCGTTTCGACCCAGCCCGTTTTGACCCATTTCAAAAATGCCCGTATTGACACGAACCCATTTTGACCCGTCACCCGATCCGATCCGACCCGACCCGTACATTTTGCCACCTCTAATTTATGCAAGTATATCGAAAGGAATAGATGTGTTAACCACAGAGCTCCCACAATATATGAATTCCTTTAATTTAATCCCTCGAGGTGAAAAACCTCCGTACCGTTTTAGATTGTCACCAATGTAGATCTTATATTAAGAAAGAGTAAACGGCCGAAATCGTCCTTCTGGTTTACCCTAAAAATCAAGTTTCGTCCTTAACTATTCGAAATGACACACCACCAGCCGCTAAAACGACCATCACTCAGACCGATGATGATGATGATGGTTTTTATTTCTTGAAAATGTCTTTCCATCTTTTAGATGTGGTTAAAGGTGTTGGCTTGAGGTCGGATCCGGGTACATCGGGTGCTTCTGTAATCTTATTTTCTTGTCTGTTGTTGTCGTTAGAATGTTCAGGTGGTGGGTGGTCTTCTCTGGTGAGACGGTGAAGGGGGAGAATTGTTTATGGTGAGAATATAAAACAGATTTGAGCCCATTATATATCCAAATTTCATTTATCTTTTTTTTGTTAATTATGCATATTTATTAACAGCATGCTATTTGGTACCATTATGACTAAATGCTATTTCAAGTAAACTAATTTATGGGCTTTATGATTCAGTGGAATTTGAGATTTGAGATGAGTTTCAAAGGATTTTTTTATTGATGATGATGATTTAAGGATTACGTGTTTGTGTGTGTGTGAGAAAGATATATGCAGATTTGATGATTTGGGTTTTGAGATATAAGGTAGCAGAAGTAAAAAAATTATCAATATTAGTCCTTAAAGGTGGAAAAAGAAATAAATACCCTCACGTGGAAATCACGTGCGGGAGTTAACGGATTCAAGAAAACGTCTGTTTTAATAAAGGACTAGATGTGATCCTTATCCTTCCGAAAAGGACTATCAGTGTCATTTCGAATACTTAAGGACGAAACTTGATAAATTTGGGTTTGTGTTTGAGTGTGGAAGAAGAATAAGAAGAGATCATGGTGAAATGACGAATCTGCCCCTCACTTAACGGACCTAATAGACGGTTGTTAGTCGCGGAGTGAAAAGTGAAAAAATTGACCAACTTCAGGGTTTTTTCTGTAATTAATTCACTTAAGGGCAATAACTGAAAATCCTGCCAACTTGAGGGATCAAAAATGTAATTTTCTCTTTAGTATATTAAAAGAAGATTCTGTAAACTATTACTTTTTAGCCTTACATTACTAAACATGTATAACATGATTGTATTGTACAAACCTTAAAACATATTCGGTTAAAGATTAATGATGTACATATCGTTAAAAGAACGTTTGGATGCCCTAAGAAAATATTGGTGGCCTACTCTTTGAAACTACGATATCTGTGTATACATTTGAGAGTCGTATGGATTTGGTGTTACTTTTTTTTTTTTTTTTTTTTTTTTTTTTTTTTTTTTTTTTTTTTTTTTTTTTTTTTTTTTTTTTTTTTTTTTTTTTTTTTTTTTTTTTTTTTTTTTTTTTTTTTTTTTTTTTTTTTTTTTTTTTTTTTTTTTTTTTTTTTTTTTTTTTTTTTTTTTTTTTTTTTTTTTTTTTTTTTTTTTTTTTTTTTTTTTTTTTTTTTTTTTTTTTTTTTTTTTTTTTTTTTTTTTTTTTTTTTTTTTTTTTTTTTTTTTTTTTTTTTTTTTTTTTTTTTTTTTTTTTTTTTTTTTTTTTTTTTTTTTTTTTTTTTTTTTTTTTTTTTTTTTTTTTTTTTTTTTTTTTTTTTTTTTTTTTTTTTTTTTTTTTTTTTTTTTTTTTTTTTTTTTTTTTTTTTTTTTTTTTTTTTTTTTTTTTTTTTTTTTTTTTTTTTTTTTTTTTTTTTTTTTTTTTTTTTTTTTTTTTTTTTTTTTTTTTTTTTTTTTTTTTTTTTTTTTTTTTTTTTTTTTTTTTTTTTTTTTTTTTTTTTTTTTTTTTTTTTTTTTTTTTTTTTTTTTTTTTTTTTTTTTTTTTTTTTTTTTTTTTTTTTTTTTTTTTTTTTTTTTTTTTTTTTTTTTTTTTTTTTTTTTTTTTTTTTTTTTTTTTTTTTTTTTTTTTTTTTTTTTTTTTTTTTTTTTTTTTTTTTTTTTTTTTTTTTTTTTTTTTTTTTTTTTTTTTTTTTTTTTTTTTTTTTTTTTTTTTTTTTTTTTTTTTTTTTTTTTTTTTTTTTTTTTTTTTTTTTTTTTTTTTTTTTTTTTTTTTTTTTTTTTTTTTTTTTTTTTTTTTTTTTTTTTTTTTTTTTTTTTTTTTTTTTTTTTTTTTTTTTTTTTTTTTTTTTTTTTTTTTTTTTTTTTTTTTTTTTTTTTTTTTTTTTTTTTTTTTTTTTTTTTTTTTTTTTTTTTTTTTTTTTTTTTTTTTTTTTTTTTTTTTTTTTTTTTTTTTTTTTTTTTTTTTTTTTTTTTTTTTTTTTTTTTTTTTTTTTTTTTTTTTTTTTTTTTTTTTTTTTTTTTTTTTTTTTTTTTTTTTTTTTTTTTTTTTTTTTTTTTTTTTTTTTTTTTTTGTTTTTTTTTTTTTTTTTTTTGGTTTTTTTTTTTTTTTTTTTTTTTTTTTTTTTTTTTTTTTTTTTTTTTTTTTTTTATATTTTTTATTTTTTATATTGGATTTATTTGTTAAAAAGTGTAAATTTGTGATGAAAAACAATAAGGTGTAAATTAAAGTCAAAATTAATAATAAAAGTCAGTCTGAGAAAACTAATAGCTGTGATTTAATAAGTTATTAGAGCAACTGTGTTTTAGTATAGAGAAAATTACATTTTTGGTCCCTCAAGTTGGTAAAATTTTCGATATTGCCCTTAAGTGAATTAATTACAGAAAAAACCCTGAAGTTTTTCACTCCGCGACTAACAGCCGTCTATTAGGTCCGTTAAGTGAAGGGTAGATTCGTCATTTCATCATGATCTCTTCTTCTTCTTCTTCCACACTCAAACACGGTGGCCGGAAAAGTTAAATTCGCAATATCTCTTTCTTTTCTTCGATTCAGAACACGAAACTGGTACGAAAAAATTTAGAATAGAAGTCCGAACAAACCCTAACCAACAGATTTCTGATTTAACGATCGCCGGAAAATTCAGAAACTCGCCGGAAAACGAAAAATGGCGATTAGTTGCACGTTTTTTCGTATCAGGACCCAAAACAATTTGCAATCAACTCAGAATTCAATCGCGCAGAAACCTTAGCCAAAAGAAATCCGAATTACAGTTCGCCGGAAAAACTTGACTTCGCCTGAAAAATGTAACCGTCAACAGAAATCAACGGATCGAAATTTGAAACCATCATCATAATCAAAATTCGACCGTGATAAAAACTTGATGAATTTCAAATTGATTTGACGAAAAACGACGACGAGATCTATGAAAGAAACGAAAACTTGATAAATTTGGGTTTGTGTTTGAGTGTGGAAGAAGAATAAGAAGAGATCATGGTGAAATGACGAATCTGCCCCTCACTTAACGGACCTAATAGACGGTTGTTAGTCGCGGAGTGAAAAGTGAAAAAATTGACCAACTTCAGGGTTTTTTCTGTAATTAATTCACTTAAGGGCAATAACTGAAAATCCTGCCAACTTGAGGGATCAAAAATGTAATTTTCTCTTTAGTATATTAAAAGAAGATTCTGTAAACTATTACTTTTTAGCCTTACATTACTAAACATGTATAACATGATTGTATTGTACAAACCTTAAAACATATTCGGTTAAAGATTAATGATGTACATATCGTTAAAAGAACGTTTGGATGCCCTAAGAAAATATTGGTGGCCTACTCTTTGAAACTACGATATCTGTGTATACATTTGAGAGTCGTATGGATTTGGTGTTACTTGCAAATGCCAACATGTGCAATACAGTAACCATATATATATAGATTTTTTTCAACTGTAAGTTAGCAATATGAGTTAATTAAAAATGACATTTAAGAATTCATTATAACTTTCAATGTTGTGATATATATATTCAATATAATTTGATAATCAAGTATTTATTAGATGTTTATACATTCGACATATGGTTAGCTTAAGCATAGCCAGGGCTACGGTTAGCAACAAAAAAATGGGCCTAATGGTTTTGTTTGTTGTCCAAATTTTACAAAACTTAATCACTTTGAACTTCTAAGTTATTTATCGATATGTAATTCGTTTTGAAATACTTGAGTCGAATTTGTCACTTACAACACATTACACATTACACATTTTGATTAGTTGCCAAACTACTTTTCGAAAATAAAATTAAGATGCCAAAACACATTAGACTCCTTCCATATTACGACTACCCAGTCTATAAGAAAGTTATTGCTTTTTGGATGTAGTTTTAAATTAAACAGTTTGTTGTCAATGATCTATGTTTCATGTAATGAGACAGCTAGTATATGTTTGATTCTTGTTATCCCAGTTATAAAAGTCTTTGTTACATTTTTCCTTGGACGTCTACTCAGTGAGGATATAACGGGCCGTATTTAAAACAATCGTGTGCCTTAGTCTAAACAAGACCCTCACCTTTGGATACTGATTTAAGTTTTATTAGACACTCGGAGGTTATTTTTTTATAACTAAACTCAAACTTGTTCCACTTGTGGTATGAATTCATCAAATAAACAAGTGAACACTATAGGAGTAATTGGCCTACCCCACTTTCTTTCCAATTCAATCTCATCCAAAAACACAATCGTTGTTGCGTTCAATCATCACACACCACTTCTAACATCCAATATGAATCATTCCCATTATTAATCATAAAAAACACCAACAAATCCTCTAAAAGTCTCTATGCAACAAATATGGGAAACAAGATAGCTAGTGCAAAAGGAGGAGGTAAAAAGAAAGCCAAAGTAATGAAAATCGATGGTGAAGTCTTTAAACTAAAAACACCTATAAAAGTGTTTGAAGTAATCAAGGATTACCCGGGTCATGTCTTATTGGAATCAAAGGCCGTTAAACAATATGGTATCAGAGCCAATCCGTTAGACGCTGAAGAATATCTAGAACCCGGGAAGATTTATTTTCTTGTGGAGTTACCACAGCTCCATGAGACGTCGGATAACAGTGTTGTGACTAGAAGAGTGAAGTCGGGTGTGAACTTGACGAAAAACGAGAGGCTGCAGCTTATGATGGAGGGTGATGGACGTGGCTTGGATGGGTATGGTTCGGTTCAAGTTAAGGTGAGGTTGCCAAAGGCCGAAATGGATAAGGTGATCAAAGAAAGTAGAGATGAGATGGAGGTTGTGGAGAAGATTGTTGATCTTTATGTACATAAGAAGGCTGCTGGCCACGAGCCACGGTTGGTTAGGGAGGATTAGGGTGTCTTTGTGGGTGTTATGGGGTGAGTTATTTTAGGTTTATAGTTTTGGAAATGTAGATATAACGTTATTAGGAATAATTTGTTTATTGTGATCGCAAATAATTGGTTTTTCTTGATTTTTATTTTTGTTTTTTGAATTGATATTTCTGTTGTAAATGAAAAGCAGTATCTATTATGAATTGCACATAGTCATGAAAATGTTTTACTCGTATTTGCTTATTTTACGGTTTAAGTTTCGAGTTTTTGATTTGTGGTTAGTTGATGTGTAAATTGATGGATACGAAAATAGCACGGGACTAACGGTTCCTCCAAACTTTTTCTTTTCTCGATCGATCAATCAAATTCGATATTAGTTAAAACAGATGCTTGTATATCACCCTTTTTTTTTGAATGACTATATCACCCATTTAATTGAAACATTACGCATATGTTTTCAATGAAATCTGTACCCATAACCTTCTAGTCATTCTGGTCAAAAGTGTCTAAATTTGAATATGAATATCTTGGATATATATATGATATGGGAATTGATATTCGTATTATTAACTAGTGCTTAGACCCGCGCGATGCGCTTGCAGTCGTAAGCAATTTTTTAAACTTTATTCTTTAAACAATTATACACATAAGCAATAAGAAACATAATTATGTAAACCAATAACATCATAAATAGGAAGATAAATTACAATAACGTCGATTAGAGATCCATGTGAACATCTTTATATATACTAAAAGACAACTGACCTAATAGCTTATTAATCAATCATAACTCCTGATTTTATCAAATTGGAAATTGATGATGTCATTATTAATTTATTAATAAATCAAAAATCCTAATAATCATTATCCAAATATATTAGTAAATTATATTTATATTAATATTTGTAGAAAAAATCTCACTAATTTACATTTTTTTTGTTTTTCATCAATAATTTACACTTTTTACCCTCACTAAATACTTAATTTATAAGTATTAAAATTTGCAGTTATCAACTTCAGAATTTTGTTTTAAATTTTCATCATTTAATTAATTAAAAAGAATTCTTTATTTCTATTTCTTTCCTTCCACAAAATCTTTTCTTTTAATATACTAAAAGGCAATTGCTATAAAAACTTATTGACCAATAACAACTCTCGATTTCTTAAAGTTGACTTTTGTTTTCAATTTTGACTTTAATTTACACTTTTTTGTTTTCAATTACAAATTTACACATTTTAACCATTAATTCCAATATAATAGATAAAGAATAATAGCTAATACATATCCAATAGAATAATAGATAATATATATTCAATAGAATAATAGCTATTATATATCATAATTATACGTTTTATCATATAAATATAAAACTAATTACTAAAAAATAAATAAAATTTAATGTAAATATATTAAGGTTTTAAAAGTAATTGTACTATTATTTATTGTTTGAAGTTTTTTAGTAATTGTCATGACACATATACGAAAAATAAAGCATGTAAAAATGTAATCTTTATAGGAAACACATATAATATAACATAGTTATATTCTAATTGAAATATTTAGAATATGTTTCATATAAAAATAAGATATATTTTTTAAAAGTGTAAAATAAGAATGTAAGATCACCTTGTGTAACAATAAATCAAATAAAATGATAGTGACCTATTATGATTTTTTCATATTCAAATATCGTTAAGTATGTCACAATCTATAACTTTGATGGACATATTATGATTTTGTAATATTCAAATATCGTTATGTATGTCACAGTAAACAACTTCGATGAACATATTTTAAAAAATATTTCACTATAAAACTCAAAGTTTTATATTATAGATCAATTTTTTATTACTAAAAATTTTAAATAATAATAAACTAACATCTAATATTGATAAAATTGTAAGCCCGTGTATTTGACACAGGCCTAAAATCTAGTAATATTACCATATAACTAAACATAAAAAAGCCACAAACTACATACTTAAACATTAAATTCTTAAGTTAACTTCATGCTTGATTTCTTCCGTTTCATTGACTTGGCTACATCTTCCTGTGAAATTTAATCAACTTCTTGTATACCAGAGACATTATTGTAAGAACATGTTGGATTATTTGATCCATTTTCAACTGCATAAATCTCGTCTTGTGGAATAAAATTTGGCTCAGATATGGAAGACGGATTATATTGATTCAACTGATACCATATATGGTACGGGAAAATATAATAGGATGAAACTCATCATACGTCTCACAAATTTTAGTTATTTGATCAAAAATCAATGATCCAATATTATAAAACTTACCATTACTATCACCAATAGCATACATAACTCTACCCATCAATTTAGAAACCAAGTTGGTATTTAAAGATGGAACTCAATTAAAAATACCAACATCGAAAGAGCCATAAACTTTGAAATTAGTATGTTAGAAGTAGAACTTTCTTTAGGCCTATTTGTTATAAATTTATATTATTATAACACCAACTTTTAACCGTACACCACCAAAAATTCATTAAGGTGTTGTACAGTACAATAATGTGAAGCATATTTGGTGGTGTTTGGTTAAAAAATAATGGTGTACAGATCACCACTCTTATATTATACTTTGTCCCACGCGAATTCACGTACAACCTTAAATAATTTCTGTAACATTGGTTCAAGAATGTAGCGAAGTAAATGTATTTTCTATTATTAAATCATTTAATGAATTAACATAATGATCCAAACAATTGAAGATCAGCAATAATATAAACATTCTTGAATATAATTCCCATGGCATACCATTAGCAATGGCAGGTCAATTACAATCTCCTATAGTAAATTCAAAACTCTATTGAAAACGAAAATAATTCTAGCTGTCGTTGTAGCCACTCATCGTTCTTTAATTAGTATCCTTCACGCTTTTAGACCCTGGCTTTCATTGCAAACAAAAACAAAACATACAGTAATTAATGCAAGACAACTATAAATAAGCAACTGTGTGAAAATGTGGAAAAAAAATAAAATAATTATTTAAAGCATTGCCTCCCTCAAATGTAACACCAGGGTAACAAACATGCAAAAACAAAGCAAGAATTGAGAGTCATTGCTCACATCCAACTTGAGAGAAACTGGTTATATAGTTATAGAAAACATAGAGTTGTCAGTAAGTTCAACTTACATCTTGGCTACATGTTTACTCAGCCCTTGGCAGCATTTGTACATGTACATCCTTCCATTGACTGCCCACATTCAGTGCAACTTGTTGCAATGATGTTGTGGCTTGTTTGAATCAAGATAAACATTTAAAGCCGGCAAGAAATCACATACTGTTCTTTGGCAAAGCATCTGGGTTTGTTATGGATGTATCACAAGGAGTATGAATATCTGTTTCAAGTTTCTGTCTGATGTGAAAAGACTTAAAGGCCCGTGAAATTGAGGGATTGTAACGTATCTATAGGTTTCGTTTACCTTAAACCATTATTGTTCTAGGGCTTTATTTGAAGTTACCTATTGTAGAAAGTCAGCTACCCCTTTCCGTTTGGGGAACCTGAACCCCATCCAATAAAAAAATTTCAAGACGTTTTCGCAAGGATCTTGATTCACAATCCAACCTGCTGACATTAATATGAAATCATCAAAAAGTTTGTATGTCTTGGGGTCAGGTTGTAAAAGAGAAATAACCATTGTGAAATACATTTCATGAACCATCTATCATAAGAACTTGGTGATACGCCAAATGGTGGAGCTGTCAACTCCAGTTGATATGTCGTCCATGAAAAAGACATTCGCAGGCCCAACTTACATCTCTCTTGTATCAAATTTTTTCTACCATTTATATAATTTTTGTGGATCGCTGAAACTTTTCAAGATGTAAAAGCAGAAGTGGCTAGATCAGTGAGTACGGATTTAAGCAATGGGTCAAAAATGAGTCGCCAAAATGGGTGGTCATTAAGTGAGAGCCATGATGGGTCAACCAACCCACAACCACTTATGTAGTCTGCATTTTTTTGTCTCTTTAAGCAAATTAATTCTGAAAATAAGCTTCTAACAACACTTGTTTATATATTTCTAGAAATAATCGATACTTTCTAATAAAACTTCTACGTAGGTTTGTATACATTTGGCATGTTGTCTTTTAAATAAATCTTCTTAGCTTCAGCTGTTAAAAATAAACATTGATCCAAACCCTCTTAAGTAATTCTAATTTGATTATAAATAACACTTCTATGTAAAAGGGTCTCAACAGCCCACCAAGTCTATTAAAAGAAGTATCAAAATGATGAAAAGTTTTATTTGCAAACTTAAACTAATAGATATCAGCAACAATGTAGAACATACCAGTAGTCACACGCATCTTTTCTCTGCCGGATATACCTCTTCTCATTTGAACCATAGTATCGGCACAAGCTTCCAGCCCAATAATAAATCGATATCAGAATCACGCTTGGTTCCTTCCTCTTTATCCATCTTCAAGAGTTCTGTAAGTTGCTTGTATATTGGCCCAACACCTAAACATTGTCCTGAAAAATCTACTGTCGCTCTCACCGCCATCTCCCTGGTGTGAAGGTAATTTGGACTTATATAAGCACATGTTCTTTGAGAAATGAAGTCAGATAGTTTGTGGTCACAATATGTGACATCTTTAGACACCTGCTAGCCATTTAGCAGTGAACAAACGCAATGTAAATAACATTGAACCCCCGATCACTTCCATCATGTCTTTGACCACCTTCACTGTTACCAATATTATGTTGGCCATGCCATTGAAGCATTGACCCCGACCAAAGGAACTAACACTATAATCTCCCTTTTGTCTACTTGGATCTTGACTATTAAATTGGTTCCAATACCATCAGCAATTTGTACCACCTCCCCATGAAAAATCATTATTTCTGGAATTTCTTCCGTCTCCCCATGTAACATCCTTCTGCTATAAATTGCACTACCTCTCCATATGGTTTTTATTTCTTTATCGTCTTAGTAATGCCTCACTCCCAAGGGTCAGAATTATTCTTATTTTTAAGATTATTTGAACATCCCAACCCTGCATCTTTTTCATTATGTTGCCAGGTATTATCATTCAATCCCAAAATGCATCCATGGCCAAAACCTACTAAAATGTAGAATCTTTCTTCCTATTATAGTTCCGCATTTTTCCACACTTCTGTTGAGATAACTAAGATTAGGTTTAACGCAAAATCTGTGAATAAATGTAACGCATGTGGACATAAACATGTAGATATAGTCATATAGGTGCATCAGAAATAGAGGTGACAAAATGGATATTGGTCTGAATGAGAAAAACGTGTTCCAGACGGGTTAACGTATAAACTACTTATATCTATTTTGTTGGAAGGCATATATTTCACACATATCACAATAAAATTAGACAATTGTCCACAATGGGACTTAAGACCAAATTGAATATAAATCAGCATAATTTAGGTTGCAAAATTAGGACACTATCTTCCCAACAATTGCATGAAATAGAAATAACAGTTCATATTATTATACAAATTATGTAGTTCTAGCACTCATTTTTAAAAGAAGTAAAGAAGAAAAATGTACTTTGAAAAGGGTGTTTGTATGAAAGTTACCAGATTTTATGACCTCCCCGGGTAGAGACTCGATCAAACTTTTCATTCCTAATCCTTGACAGCCTGCACATTTCATTGAAGAAACTGACTTCAACCCCTTGCTGCAAAAGTGTACTTCAAGTCAACGAATATGAACATATTGTATTATAAACTGATACAGTAAATATACATAGGAATAAAGGTACCCATGACTCACCTCTTGCAATTAGAGCAGATAACATTACGCACAAGAGATGGTATCTTAGAAGTCCCATTGTAAAGATCCTCTAGAAAAAATTTAAGAGGGCGAACGTCTTTTCCTTTTCTCTGTCTATGTTACCTGCTGCTGCTGCTTCAACTTGGGTATTCAAGTTTTTAATACACCAATAATACCTGATGACATATTGAAAGTAAGTTAAGGCAGAAGAATAAGGTTACCATAAAAAAATGACGGAAAAATGTCAGACGGGTCATGTACCGGAATTACTATGTTAAAAATTATTATATAACCAACCCGTGATGGCGAATCTGGGGGTGACTAAGGGACTTCCAAGAAAAGCAGTTACAGTAGCATAGTCAAGCCCAATTGCTACGACTCCAAGCCCCGGAGACCAGGACCAATTTGTTGATCTGTGACCTATTCCTTCCACATCCAGCAAACAAATGAGATGACTGTTATTGATTGAAATAGATAACTGGGAACAATGTAATATGTGAAGCTTGATATGAGGACTATTAGAAAGAATTGCATACGTGACATGCCTCTTTCTGGTCTCTTTTCATTATCATGTAAGGTCCTGAAAAAGCAATGCTTAATTGTGCTCAAACAGATTTTACCTTCGCACTATGCAATATATCTATACTCCTTATTAAAGCAAATAACCAAATACATATAAACATTTGGTGATAAAGAACCTCAACTTGAACCATAAACATTAAAAAAAAAAACCTTAGTATAATGTGGAAAATAACCATATCAGCAGACTTTACCTCAAATTCTAGCACTTTGAAGCCGGTATGTGTGGTGCGATGCTCCAGCTTAGGAGTAACTTTTTTGAGTTTTTTCATAAATCAAATGTTGTTTCATCCTAGGAAAACTGCATTTCATTCCATTGATTTGACAGAGGCTCCAGCTTTTATTATCCATGTACATGTCAAAAAGAAAAAAGAGTGTCGTTCAGGAAAAAAAGAGTCTTGTTGATTAGTTATCATGATGAAGAAATGTTTCTCAAACTAAATTAACTTCAAGGATACCAAGAACTTCAAAAAGAAGTTATACTTGTGCATACTAAATATTAGTGTATAATAAGTGTAGAATTGCAGTATCTAGAATCTTGGAATTGAGAACTACCAAGATAATGGAAACATCAACCTTGGTCAACCGAGACCTCAACATCATCGTAAAATCATATATTAAATCACTGAAAAGCCATTTGAACAAATCCAATAACACAGACATAAATAGTGTTGTAAAAAGGGTCAAACATTTGGGCATTAAGTATAATGAAAGAGCCAATAATACTCACTTTCATCTAATAATCTGCTGTAGAAAGTCTTCCTTTTCTTTCCCCACTTTCCCATTGATGGTTGATCCATTCTGAACATGCAGATTCTGCCAGTCTGTTGCAAACAATATAAAGAGTTTATCACCCACTTGTTTTGTAAACACTTTGATCTAGAGGTGACAACTTCAAACACATTAGATAGAAATGGCTATCTTCCAGATATTGGACAAAAACGCCATCTATTCAGTTGCAGGAGTACTAATGTCACTTCCCTCTAAGTCATCCAGTATAGGTAATCAAAAACATTAACACAATATCACCCTAAAAGGCTATAGAAGAACCACACATTAAAGATTTCAGACAAAGATCCAATATACTATGTATAAAAATGAAGCGTAAATATAATGTGACCCCACACATGGACATGATCTGCACAAAACCATTTTGGTGTCCATGGGATTTTGGCATGTGTTGTGTTGGTTTGTTATGATTAGAATTACATATGAAGTTGCATCAATAATATTTAATTTGACAGTAACCATAGTGTATATCCATCAGCATTCACCCAAAATCATTCAACTACTTAACTAAGTCGAGCCTCGTGAAGTTGTATGACTTGATTTTAGCTCTCGAAAAGGGTTTAAAGTTACTATACATTGATAGTTGCTTAAACCCCAACAACAACTTCAGGGAAGGTACTTGTTTTTGCAAGCAAACCAACACTCTCACCATACTTAACTTAAGTAGCCCGCATACAACCTCATATAATTTCTATAACTTTAATTCAAGAATGTAATGATGTACATTATTCACCTTATAAAATAATTGTATTTCTATTGTTAGTTCATCTACTAATGATTCAAAAAAAATAAAAAATTATACTGCCCGTTTTTCAATCTCAAGTTCCAGTATTTTCTTCCCAAAATGTTGCTTTAAAGTCATTATATCAAATCCACCAAAAAGTTTATTCTCAGAATACACAAAAAAAATAATATGTATCACTAACTTTGATAATCTAATGTAACCAACACATTTTGTCCATTAATAGATTTTATCTTGATTAGTAGATGCAATAAACCCATCAGGTGATCAGTTTCATGTTTATAAAAGCACAAATGCAGATATAGACATAATTGCCACACCTCCTTCTTATCACTAAAATTTTGATATTTCTTGTAAAAAACTAATTTGAAACAATAATATTACCATTTACGGATTCACAATCTCTTAAACATTTATAACACAAGTTTCTTTCCTGCTACGGGTATCCTAATCATTGGTGTATCTTCTATATAAATATATAACACAATCTGTTCATAAACACAACTGAATCACACACTTAGTATTGCACAATCTATCAAACCCTCCAATTCTGCTTTCAGCATTTTCTCAAGGTTGGTAGGCACCCAAATTAATAATTTCTTGCCATTATCTCAATCAAACCCAAATTTTCAACAACTAATCAAATAAATCAACACAGATCTTAATTCTAATCAAACTATATATACACATACACATACACACACGATCAATACTTACACAAAACATACCAGATCATTAAGTTAGAAATAGCAAGAGAGAATTTGGAATCCATGGCCTACCTTGTAACTGCTTTGAAGATGTAAATAACCGATGCTGTTAGAATGAGAGAGAGAGAAGTGTTGGATGAATAATATAGAGAGAAAGAATGAATTGAGCAAATAAAGGAAAGGGATGGCGGATTATATTTTTGGATTGGTAATTGGGAAATAACTGCTTGGTGGGGAATTAGAAAGTAACCGATCCATCAAGTTACTATCTACTTGCCCATGTTAAAATTTTTGTGCTTTCTTGCATTCTAAAGCATGCCACATAGGCAATAACTAACATTTTTTAAAGTGACATTTATATTATATGTAGATTTTTGATTAATTTATTTACAATTGATACAACAAATAGTTAATGTATGAATATGTTAGTTTTATTTTAACGTATGGTATTAATATCATCTTTCATATTAGAGCACCCCCAATGCCCCAACCCAATACACTCCAATACACTGCCACATCAGAAAAACCTCTTTTCAATACATTTCCCCAATTCACAACCAATACCCAATACATCCAATACATTCCAATACACTCCAACATATTTATTTTCACACTTTTAATTAAATAAAACTACAAATATATTTTATAAAATAAATACAAATAATAAAACAATGATAATAATAATAAAAATATAGGAAACTTGTTTATTTTAGAAAGAAAATAATAATATATGAAACTTATGGGGTAAAATTTGAAAATTTATAATACTAGATGACAAAATGTCATCATCTTCCTCACACCACACAAACACACACACAGTTGCAAATCAGAAAAAAAACACACCAAATTCATACATACACACACAAAAACACGCACTCACAAACACACACACACACACATATATATATACATATTTCAGAGATTAAAAAAAACAAATTCACTTGCCTCCTCCGTATTCCCCACCACGGACCAACCCAATACGCCCTTAAATACGGAGCAATACGGCCCACACCCAATGGTGTAGACCGTATTCGAAGTTCAATACGGACCAATACTAGCTACATTGGGGGTGCTATTAGTAAAAAGATTACTAGCCCGGTAGTGGTTACTTTTTGAGCAATGCAAGTTCTAGACGATAAATGGATAACAGTTTTATGCATATATATGTAACCAATTAATAAGTTCTTGAATGTTAGTATATAAAGTTTAACACATCAAAGCATTTCATATATGTTACTCATAAACCACATAATAACTAGCCTCTTTTTTTAACATCAAATTTATTCTACTTATAAATTACACAAATAAATACTAATTCACATTGGTACAATTTACAAAATAGCTATAGAAGTATATATAGAACAGTACTCGCGCGATGCGGCGGCAGTGACGGTGGTGACGGTGATGGGTGGTGGCGTGCGGTGGTAGTGGAGGTGGCGGCGATGCAATGGCAGCGGCGACGGAGGCGGCGACAAGTGATGGTGGCGCGCGGGCGGTGGTGGCGACGGCGATTGGTGGTAGTGGCGGTGATTAGTGGCGGCGGCGGCGGCGGTGATTAGTGGCGGCGGCGGTAGTGGGCGGTGGCGACGGTGTTGGCGGCGGCGGTGATTAGTGGCGGCGGCGGCGGCGCGTAGTGTAAGTTATTGATATAATGTGGTTTTGATGGATTGTTGAAAGTTGAAAATGTTATTTGCTTTACAGTATAGTTGAGATAAATATAATATAGAAGTATAGATATGACTATAATATTTCGGCTATTGACTCGTACCCTTTAGGCCAATATTCATGTAAAACTTAACACTGGACTACTGGAGAGGTTTACTAGCCCACTTCCAGTTGGACATAGCAAACTATATAAGCTTAACCAGTAGGCCAATAACCCAAATTTATAAAGGCCTTTGCTCTAAGAGAATCACACAAGTAGAAGCCCCAACAAAATTTCAATATGTATAGAAAAATTTAAAGAAGTATGACTAATGCCATAGTAAACCTTATATGTTTTCATCGAATGTCAGGGGGCATTTAGTTGGAGAACACAGTCTACTTTTTATTTTTGTTTTTCAAGAAAAAACATGTAAAACAGAAATCGCGATCAAATCATAATTTTCCAAAAAAGTTTTCCAAGAAAATAGACGTTTTCTACTATTTTATGGGAAATTAAAAATATTTTTTTTATTGTTTCCAATTTTTATTTTCTATTTTTTAAATTTGAAAAACCTCAAATTATTATATTTTGTAACTATTGTAATATGGAGAGAGAGTTGAGAGAGAAGAGGATGTAATCTTATTAATGAGAGATTACAATATGTCTTATATTTATAGGCAAACATATAGAACATTCTAGAGATTTACAAGGGATATAATATAGAAGGTGAATATCCACCATAATATAAAATCATAATACTCCCACTTGGATGTTCACCGATTATTATACGTTATCGTGTTTGCTGCCTCATTAAAAACCTTACCAAGAAAAACCCAGTGGGATAAAAACTCGGTGAAGGGAAAAAGAGTGCAGCGCGTATAATACTCCCCCTCATTTGAATATCCGTCTTCAAAATATCAAATGTCGATCTTGTATACAAATGACTCAATAATCTGCCAAATTATTACTCCATCAGATTTGATGAAGATTGATTGTGTCACCGTCTTGTAGATCATATGTTAAGATTGAATCTATCATTGTCTGAGCTTGATCTATATACACCGCACTATCTTCAAATGATACTATTGAATATTTCTTGCCAATATCGCGAAAACATTCTTCTTGAGCATCTTCATCATTGATCTTTAACCATGATCATCTTCATACCTTGATGATGTAGTTGTTGATGATTGCTTAATCTCCATATAATTTGTAGTGTCATCATTTGTGAAAAACTAAATTGTTTGTGACTGTCTTTTGAGCAGATTAGACAAATATCTAGCATCAACATATTCAATCATCTTTGCAAGTGAACTCTTTTGATCAAATAATCTCATATCGCATGGAACGAAGTATGTCTTCAGTTTCATCCAGTGATTTGTTGATTCGGGGCCATGTATTGCTAACACATTTATAGAAAAATGCAATATCGGGGATATGTAGTACTATGTGTAGCACTAATAAGATACATCAAAATGCCATTTGCGGCTCGAGACCGGTAAAAGCTTAATGAGTAATCTCTCTCAATATTAAAGCTCTTTGACCTTTCGTCAATATACTTTTATAAATGGACAAAAGTTTTATTCAATAAATGCTCGATTCTCGAGATAATACAACTCTAAGTTGTAGTATATCCATCTCTTCATGACATTCAGTAATATGAATTTGGATCATCAATTCTTTAATTATCTATGAATCTCCCCCTTCGATGTCCAATTTGCAAAATAATGTCTCGTTAATAAAAGAGATGTCATTAATGATAATGCCAACGAACAATTGTACCATATACACATATATTTTTGTGTCATATAATGACATAATAATTTCCAAACTAATATTGTTCATAAGAAACATTAGTATATGTTGATCATTGAAAATATAATACATGCTTCACATTCTTATGTATGGACTTTATGTCCAAAAATTTCATGCACGATAAGAGGCTTTAAATATTCGGTAGCATTACTCATCTTGTTATTTTTAGCCAACGTATCTCAATTTCTGCACCTCATAGCATATATGCTATTAAAATTTCGCACGCATAGTATTTAGCTTCGTATATCACATATAATCGTTGTCGACATCAATCTTATTTCGATTCCATGCTTTCGATTCAATGCAATACTTGACATGATATATGTTTGTAAGAGATCTCTTCATTATTCAAAATATCATTGGTTTTTCATGAACCATCATGTCTATTGTCTCTTTAAGACACATGTCTAGGTCTTTTTCACCTCGATATGACCATCACATTTATTGCTCCTTTATATTTTCGAGGCTTTTTATTTGGAATCGATATATATCACTTTGCAAGCGTGTCATAGACTTATATAAGTCACATCAATATGAGATACGATCACCATCGGAGCATTGAAAATCAATGTATATGGCTTTATTTGATTTAGTAAGCGTGTGAGTCAATTACCAAACTCAAGTAAATCAATCACCATATGAACCTTATGTTCATGTTCTTTAGTAAGCTCACACAATAATCATTCTAAATTGTTTATTCTCTCCCCCTAAATGAATTCCTCTTTTGAAATACATCTTTTTGCATTGTTATAGGATATATACCATATCCAAGATAACGGGGAGGAAGTATTTTATCTTGTTGGCATGATGCAAGCTCATATTGTATAATGATTTTGCCCAGACATATAATTCGGATTTTTGCTCTCATAATCTTTTAATTGCATTCACTTTAGTGAATGAATACAACACCACTAGATGTATTTAGAAAATGTCTACCAAATTGCTACCGTATAAGCATCCATGTGATGTTGCACTGTGTTATATTTTACAATTTTGCAACTTCATGTTGCTCTATTTATGATATATGACCATTTAGACGATGCATCGCTTTTGAATAACTAAATGGTATATTTGATGTATAGGCCCAAATACATCCTTTTGTATCATCTTTAGATATTAAAAGGGAATGAGTCCCCACTTAGCTAGCTATTGGTGAATAATTGATATCTTTGAGAGCATATAAACATCATATAATCTCATATGTTGAAGAATCCACAGATTCTTAAAGTAATATTTTGCATCATAATGACCCGGAATGGTCTCACCGGTCATGCCAAACAATAATAACAAAATCATGGTTCATAAATTTCTAGTTATGGCCATATGCGATTCAAGTGCTTTATGCATTGTATAGTTCATATACAACGATGATACCAAAAATGAGGGCATCATTGACTTTTAATTGTTGTTCCTCTTGATCAAATTATACTTGCTATCAGAGTAGCTCTCTAGGAACCTCAAAACAGTCAATATTAACATGTAAGTCACTTTGAAGTGCAATACCGACATATAAAATGCATTATATGAGTGATTTTAAGGCCAATACATAGTCATATTTCTTTAGTCACTCATTGTGATAAGTCGTGTTCGTAATAGAAACACTTTGATAAGTGAACTTCTCATGTTCATTCGATCATATAGAAGTCGATCATTGCTAGTGTCATCTCGTGTTCTTAAAAAGAAACATCTTGATATTTGAATTTCCATGACCATGACACATATGGATCATTCCGATCTCATTTAATTGCATTCACTTTAGTGAATGAATACAACACCACTAGATGTATTTAGAAAATGTCTACCAAATTGCTACCGTATAAGCATCCATGTGATGTTGCACTGTGTTATATTTTACAATTTTGCAACTTCATGTTGCTCTATTTATGATATATGACCATTTAGACGATGCATCGCTTTTGAATAACTAAATGGTATATTTGATGTATAGGCCCAAATACATCCTTTTGTATCATCTTTAGATATTAAAAGGGAATGAGTCCCCACTTAGCTAGCTATTGGTGAATAATTGATATCTTTGAGAGCATATAAACATCATATAATCTCATATGTTGAAGAATCCACAGATTCTTAAAGTAATATTTTGCATCATAATGACCCGGGATGGTCTCACCGGTCATGCCAAACAATAATAACAAAATCATGGTTCATAAATTTCTAGTTATGGCCATATGCGATTCAAGTGCTTTATGCATTGTATAGTTCATATACAACGATGATACCAAAAATGAGGGCATCATTGACTTTTAATTGTTGTTCCTCTTGATCAAATTATACTTGCTATCAGAGTAGCTCTCTAGGAACCTCAAAACAGTCAATATTAACATGTAAGTCACTTTGAAGTGCAATACCGACATATAAAATGCATTATATGAGTGATTTTAAGGCCAATACATAGTCATATTTCTTTAGTCACTCATTGTGATAAGTCGTGTTCGTAATAGAAACACTTTGATAAGTGAACTTCTCATGTTCATTCGATCATATAGAAGTCGATCATTGCTAGTGTCATCTCGTGTTCTTAAAAAGAAACATCTTGATATTTGAATTTCCATGACCATGACACATATGGATCATTCCGATCTCATTTAATTGCATTCACTTTAGTGAATGAATACAACACCACTAGATGTATTTAGAAAATGTCTACCAAATTGCTACCGTATAAGCATCCATGTGATGTTGCACTGTGTTATATTTTACAATTTTGCAACTTCATGTGCAGCTTACTAGAGCGAGATTTCATAAGAATTACATATTTGTGATTACCATATATTGCTTATGACCATTGTCATAATTTTAACATGCTCTCATATTGAGCTCTTATAATGCATCTTCGTGATTATATCACACCAATTTGGTGATCCTTTTCTTCAAGAAAATGGAAGTGTTTCAAACCTTGAAGTTTGCATATGCCAATTCATCATAGTATTTTATGTAAATTTTTCGACACAATCACATGGATATTGATAATCAAACCAAACTTTAATCCAACAAAATCAAAAGTTGTAGCTCGTTGTACAATAATTTATAGTTATGATTCCCTACGAAGAATCATTAAGAACTTTTGAACTACATGACGTAGTTTATTGAAATGACAAATAATGTCAAAAAAATCAATAACCTATAGTTATTTATGCATATCAGCAAAAAGATTATCAAAGAACTTAATGTTCTTTATTAAATACGAACTACAAGAGTAATCAATGGCATATCCATATTATTCTCTCCGGGAATTTTGAAACAACTTCATGTCAAATAAACATAACTCTACTTATGATATTTCTTTCAAGTATTTGACATAATTGCATGGTTTTCGATAACCATGTTACGTAATAAACTGATGTTATTAGCAAATCATAATTCCATCATACAAATCAGTAACTTATGATTACAATTTTTGATCCAACAAAATAAAAAATAATTGTAGTCCATTGGACATAACTTGTAGTTATGATTATCTACAAAGAATCATTAAAAGCTTTTGATTTGTAATAGTTGTCAACTTACCATTGAGATTTCTCATAATTGCAACGGGTATTTCACCGCTAAATATTCAAGTGTTCCCATGATTCCAACGACTTTTTCATCGTTATATATTTACTTTTGAAATCCTCATGGATCGAGGTGATGTCGGAGGAAAAAACATTGATTTTGCATGCTCTTGCAAAGTGGTCTTATCACCAACTTTAATTGTGTCTCCAAGATTATTTGGAGATCGATGTATTCGATATATCAGTAATAATTATTTCCAGCTTTGCAAGATTTTCATTGTAACTACAAAATAAGAGAATATGTAGTCACTTTGTAGCTCTTGCATAATAAACCTTAGTTTATTAGCCTCATATTGAATTCAATTGTCATTGTAAATAACTGCGGTTATTTACTTATATTAACTACAATTATTTATGCTTTGAATAAAATCAAAGAGTAGCAAAATAATAATAAAATCATGCTCTTCAAAAAAAACATAACTTTAGTTATGTTATTATTGATTCAATCCAAAATACGGAAACTTTTAAGTTTCTTATGCAACTGTAGTTATGATTCACCTTAGTGAATAACGAAAAAATCAACTAGTGAGGAAACCTTGAAGTTTCTTATGCATAACCGTAGCTATTATTCACCTTAGTGAATAACAAAAAAAATCAATTAGTGAGGAAACCTTGAAGTTTTTTATGCATAATCATAGTTATGATTCACCTTAGTGAATAACGACAGAACAATTAGTTCTTTTATTGCATAACTAATGTTATGAAATCATGAATTGCTTCAAGTAATTTTGAGAAAAACTATAAATTCTTTAAAGAACAATTTGTTCTTTTATGCATAACCGATGTTATGTATTCGTGTATTGCTTCAAGCAATTTTATAAGTTCAAATATCTATAATTATATATAACATTTAATGACATGCTTATCTATAGTATACTTTTAAAGTTTTTAATTTTTACCACTAATCTTTTAGGTTTTTCAACTTTAGTCACATGTTATAAATATGATTAATCAAATCATAAATATATAAAAGTCGCTTATTAGCAGTCGACTAAAGCTATGACAAATAAGTGTATTAGAAATAAAAAATAAATCACATAAAATAAAATTTTCAAAAACTTTTCGAAGTCGACAACAAAGATCACAAAATTCATGTAATATATATCGAATAAACTTTGATTAGTTTAAACAAGTATTTTAACCCCGGGCTTTGCCCCGGGAGAAAATAATGATACGTAAAACGTGTATTGTGTATAAGGTGGTGATACATATATTTCGTTGGTCGGTGATTACATGGCTGTTAGAACCGTTTAAACTAAACAATTAAAAAAAAGGTGAATATAAAAAATAAAAGCGTCTTTTAGACATATAGAAAAAGGTTTAAAAACTGACCATTTTGTTATAGCAGAAACAGTACAATATACTATTATATATGTTCGTTCGTCGGTGATTACCTCGTTATTGACGGAGGTGAAAAATATAATTTTTTCTCACTTAAAAGAGCTCATTAAAGGAAGAAAAAAACATTAGTACCAAAAAAAAGAAAAAATTAAAGAAAAAGGTAAAAAGTTAAAATAAATAAAAAAAAAGACATCAGCATGTTACTATTCCTAAACCTTCAACAATTGTTATATATAATATAATATTTTCATGAGCCAACTTACCGCTTCCTTTTTTTTTCTTTTTCCAACCGAACATACATACTAGTTGTTCTTATTTTTGGGATAGTTTCAAGAAAAATCAATATACCTCTAAAGAAAATTAATCGGCCGATTTTTCTTTTTATTTTAAATAACTTTAATTTAAGTATAAAATATCAATTTTATATCTCAAATAGATAACTTTGTTTTGCAAAAAAAAACTTTGCTTCTGGAAACCATGAAAAGAATTATATGTATATCTCAAAATATAAGTTTGTTTAATATAATATCTAAAGAGAAACAATCTTGATTGAAAAACCCATGAGGAAGTACACGTGACTTTTTGAGAAGCGAAATCAATATTATGCCTCAATGAAGTTTCGACCGAAAAACTTTAATTGTTTCGAATACTCGAAAGAATTGATCGACTAAATTATATTTTTAGGGTTTAGAGGCTATCGTGCTGATAACGTATTGTAATATGGAGAGAAGAGTTGAGAGAGAAGAGGAAGTAATCTTATTAATGAGGGATTACAATATGTCTTATATTTATAGGCAAACATATATAGAACATTTTAGAGATTTACAAGGGATATAATATAGAAGGTGGATATCCACCATAATATAAAATCATAATAGTAACAGCTTTTTTAATTTTTTGAAACAGGCATCAAATTATATTAACTCTTTTCCCCTACGCCCCGACCCCTACCCCTAGTCACACCTCGCCCCCGCTCCCGTCACCCCCACCCCACCGCTAACCTTCACTTAACCAATATATTAAACATGTTTTTAATATTGAAAATGAAAATAGTATTTTCTAGTTTTAAACGCGTTTTTTAAAATTTTTATTTTTTTAAGAGAGAATTTTTTTTTTCTCTTCATTTTATTGGAAACTTAGAAATGGAAAACACTTTTATAACTAAATGTGCGCTTATGTTTCTGACGTATTTTGCCTCATATGAGCTTCTTCATATTATGGCCAATACACACTCATGCGTATACAACTTTTTGAACGAAAAAGGATCCAGATTTCTATTTAATCATATGCACAAAGCTAATAACATGCCATCATCATCTGAATATAATATCATATAAAATAATATATCCAAAGTTCCAAACATATATATTCCTTAAGGGCACGTTTGGTTAGGAGAAATTAAGGTAAATGAAATGAACCAGAGAAATGAAATTGACCGAGAAATTCAATAAGTTCCTTTGTTTGGTAACGACAGAGAAATTAACCTGAGAAATTATTTTTTGTGTTTGATAAAAATCTAGAGAAATTAAATAGACAAAAATATATAAATGAAATATTATAACAAAATAATCAGCTTTATTTGTCAATGCTTACCATCATCATAAACATTATAATATATAACAAAACACAAATGTCGGTGCCCTCTCACATAAGTACTGTAGCAAGTACTGTAGAAAAAAATTAATTTTTTATTGCTACAGTACCCCTCTCTCCCCTGATTCCATTTATCCATATCTCTTCTCCTCCCCCTTTCTCCATCCAGACCTAATCCTCTCTTGTGCGGTTCTCTTCCACCCACATCCTCCGCTTAACCCAACATATTCACGTCATCAATCAACTTTTTTAGCTGCTTAGGTGAAATCATCCTCTGGTCCTGAGGTGGCGGTTATCAGACATTCAAAACAAAAACAAAGCTTAGAATAGCAACACAATTATGAAAAGCATCTACATGTTGATTCACTACAGCTGCTTTTAAGGTCTGTTCCTTTTTTCGAGAACAAGTATTGCTTTTTATTGTATTAGATTTTAATTATTTTGGGTTGTTCTTTAGGTTTAAATTGTATTAGATTTTGATTATTTTGGGTTGTTCTTTAGGTTTAAGTTACAAGTATTGCTTCTTATTGTAATTAGCTATATAAAAGTATTTATTTTTATTTAGGTTGTAACCATAGACAGCAAACAGAAGAATTTAGTCAAAGTGTACTTTGTTTTTGGATGATGATTATAACTTACATCACTATTTTTGTGCTTTGATTTATTAAACATTAGCCAATATCTTTTGGAATAATTCCAACACTATAGGCTATTTTAATTCATAAACCAAGTTCATGTTCTATTTTCTATTCATACTTCATAAATCATACAATGATACCCACCACAACCGTATAATCTGTGATGTAGTCATCAATCACATGTTTTGGTCTTTTTGGTAACTTTTAGCACCTCTTTTGAATTGCTCTTGCGACATGCCTTTTGTTCATTACTTCACTCAATTTTTAGAACTACATATTTTGCTAAACTTGAATGACTGTTGTAACGATACCATTACTTTTCACATTGACTTATCATCCGAAGTTAATATTCTATAACTCTGTAAATTTGTGGTTTTCTTAAATGTCTCTTAGTTCATATCTATATCTATATCTATATACATATATATGTTAGCTATATATACATATCTATATCTATATCTATATACAAATCATATCACATCTATATCTATATCTATATCTATACTATATCTATATCTATATCTATATCTATATCTATATCTATATCTATATCTATATCTATATCTATATCTATATCTATATCTATATCTATATCTATATCTATATCTATATCTATATCTATAGGTAAATAGTGTTCTGATCTATATCTATATCTATATCTATATCTATATCTATATCTATATCTATATCTATATCTATATCTATATCTATATCTATATCTATATCTATATCTATATCTATATCTATATCTATATCTATATCTATATCTATATCTATATCTATATCTATATCTATATCTATATCTATATCTATATCTATATCTATATCTATATCTATATCTATATCTATATCTATATCTATATCTATATCTATATCTATATCTATATCTATATCTATATCTATATCTATATCTATATCTATATCTATATCTATATCTATATCTATATCTATATCTATATCTATATCTATATCTATATCTATATCTATATCTATATCTATATCTATATCTATATCTATATCTATATCTATATCTATATCTATATCTATATCTATATCTATATCTATATCTATATCTATATCTATATCTATATCTATATCTATATCTATAGTGTTCTGATCTATATCTATATCTATATCTATATCTATATCTATATCTATATCTATATCTATATCTATATCTTGATCTATATCTATATCTATATCTATATCTATATCTATATCTATATCTATATCTATATCTATATCTATATCTATAGTGTTCTGATCTATATCTATATCTATATCTATATCTATATCTATATCTATATCTATATCTATATCTATATCTATATCTATATCTATATCTATATCTATATCTATATCTATATCTATATCTATATCTATATCTATATCTATATCTATATCTATATCTATATCTATATCTATATCTATATCTATATCTATATCTATATCTATATCTATATCTATATCTATATCTATATCTATATCTATATCTATATCTATATCTATATCTATATCTATATCTATATCTATATCTATATCTATATCTATATCTATATCTATATCTATATCTATATCTATATCTATATCTATATCTATATCTATATCTATATCTATATCTATATCTATATCTATATCTATATCTATATCTATATCTATATCTATATCTATATCTATATCTATATCTATATCTATATCTATATCTATATCTATATCTATATCTATATCTATATCTATATCTATATCTATATCTATATCTATATCTATATCTATAGTGTTCTGATCTATATCTATATCTATATCTATATCTATATCTATATCTATATCTATATCTATATCTATATCTATAGTGTTCTGATCTATATCTATATCTATATCTATATCTATATCTATATCTATATCTATATCTATATCTATATCTATATCTATATCTATATCTATATCTATATCTATATCTATATCTATATCTATATCTATATCTATATCTATATCTATATCTATATCTATATCTATATCTATATCTATATCTATATCTATATCTATATCTATATCTATATCTATATCTATATCTATATCTATAGTGTTCTGATCTATATCTATATCTATATCTATATCTATATCTATATCTATATCTATATCTATATCTATATCTATATCTATATCTATATCTATATCTATATCTATATCTATATCTATATCTATATCTATATCTATATCTATATCTATAGTGTTCTGATCTATATCTATATCTATATCTATATCTATATCTATATCTATATCTATATCTATATCTATATCTATATCTATATCTATATCTATATCTATATCTATATCTATGTCTGTATCTTCAGAGGTATCTCTCTCTATATCTATAATGTATTACGATTATCTATATCTATATCTATATCTATATCTTCTATATTTATCTATAGTCAACACAAGGTTGGTGAGTTCGTAGTAATGGTCCATAAAGAACCAACGTCAATAATCACAATATACGAATAGAGGCTAGACATGACTTACAGCGAGCCTCTAAGTAACCCAATAAGGTCCAACAACAAGATTACACAAGACAAGTAAATGTGTAATAAGAATGCACAATGATATACGAATCAATGTAAGTGCCAATGCATGAATAAGCCAACATGCCTATCCTATGCGTGAACTCCGTCACCTATGCAACGATACCCTTCTGTCATTACAATGAACAAGGCTGTATCTCAAAATCATCGAGATATATATGTCTATATACTCGGGGTCACGTTCTACATCCAAAATGGGTGCATACATCTATGCACCAGGATGTCGGCAATCCCCTGCCGAGGGCTCATCAACGATGTATGCAATGCTTACAATCAAATGTAAATGCATAAATCATAAACCAACAATCAATATACGATGAACCTGTGCCAACAATCAAAACATGAAGCACGTATGTTTACACTTTTCAGCCCGAATCTCTATTGAGTAGGGAACTACGGAACTCACCTTGGCTTCCAAGCTACGATTACGAGTTAATAAGGAGTTATAAATGCTCAACAACCGCTACGAGTCCGCAACCTAGCAATAAATATCATATTATCATCAAAGTCAACTTCTATAATCCTAAACAAGTTGGTTTAGTAAGATTAGGGTCGAGTCACAACTCTTAGACGTCTAACCGCTTTCCCGCGTAAGAACAAGACACATTCGACTAGACATTTTTGAAAATGGAGAAAGATTCATGAAAAATGAATGTTACCAAAAGAAAGTAGACTCTTATACGATTCCAACGATAGGTCATATGACTCGATTGGACTTACGGATCAAAAGTTATAAGCGTTTGAAGTTGACGAAGAGTTATCGGTCCAGCAGCTTTTCACTGCGCCGCAGTGAGCCCTTTCTGCAGCCAAACAGCATCAGGAACGATCCTAAACGACCCAAAACACCTCCAAACACCATTTTAGTCCTAGGGATCGACCAAAAGACCTTTCCAACTCGATTTTGAGCATAACTAAGTATCAATAAACATAAATACACATAACCCAATCCACCATTTCGACCAAAACATCAAAATCACCACTAAATCATTCAAACCCTAATTAACCCTAATCGCGTTTTGACCCGATTCGTGACCCGAATTTACTTGTAATCAACTAGAAGCAAGTTAATAAACATAAATACACATAACCCAATCCACCATTTCGACCAAAACATCAAAATCACCACTAAATCATTCAAACCCTAATTAACCCTAATCGCGTTTTGACCCGATTCGTGACCCGAATTTACTTGTAATCAACTAGAAGCAAGTTAATAAACATAAATACACATAACCCAATCCACCATTTCGACCAAAACATCAAAATCACCACTAAATCATTCAAACCCTAATTAACCCTAATCGCGTTTTGACCCGATTCGTGACCCGAATTTACTTGTAATCAACTAGAAGCAAGTTAATAAACATAAAATGATGATTAAGGGATGAGTTTCACTTACTAATTCTTCTTCCAAAAGCTTTACCCAAATTTGACCCAAAAGAGGATGTTCTTGCACTTTTTGATGACCCAAATCTTGATATGATGCAAAGGAGATGAAATAGATGATGTTTCTAGCACTAATCTAACTTGAAACCATAATCTTGGTGTAAGAATCTTAGAGAGAGAGAGAAAGACATTTGTGTGTGTGTGCTTTGTTCTTGAAGAAGAAAGAAAGAAAGAAAGAAAGAAAGAAAGAAAGAAAGAAAGAAAGAAAGAAAGAAAGAAAGAAAGAAAGAAAGAAAGAAAGAAAGAAAGAAAGAAAGAAAGAAAGAAAGAAAGAAAGAAAGAAAGAAAGAAAGAAAGAAAGAAAGAAAGAAAGAAAGAAAGAAAGAAAGAAAGAAAGAAAGAAAGAAAGAAAGAAAGAAAGAAAGAAAGAAAGAAAGAAAGAAAGAAAGAAAGAAAGAAAGAAAGAAAGAAAGAAAGAAAGAAAGAAAGAAAGAAAGAAAGAAAGAAAGAAAGAAAGAAAGAAAGAAAGAAAGAAAGAAAGAAAGAAAGAAAGAAAGAAAGAAAGAAAGAAAGAAAGAAAGAAAGAAAGAAAGAAAGAAAGAAAGAAAGAAAGAAAGAAAGAAAGAAAGAAAGAAAGAAAGAAAGAAAGAAAGAAAGAAAGAAAGAAAGAAAGAAAGAAAGAAAGAAAGAAAGAAAGAAAGAAAGAAAGAAAGAAAGAAAGAAAGAAAGAAAGAAAGAAAGAAAGAAAGAAAGAAAGAAAGAAAGAAAGAAAGAAAGAAAGAAAGAAAGAAAGAAAGAAAGAAAGAAAGAAAGAAAGAAAGAAAGAAAGAAAGAAAGAAAGAAAGAAAGAAAGAAAGAAAGAAAGAAAGAAGTATGTAACCAAAGTTTACCGCATAATCAACAAATCACTCAAACAATGAAGCACGTATGTTTACACTTTTCAGCCCGAATCTCTATTGAGTAGGGAACTACGGAACTCACCTTGGCTTCCAAGCTACGATTACGAGTTAATAAGGAGTTATAAATGCTCAACAACCGCTACGAGTCCGCAACCTAGCAATAAATATCATATTATCATCAAAGTCAACTTCTATAATCCTAAACAAGTTGGTTTAGTAAGATTAGGGTCGAGTCACAACTCTTAGACGTCTAACCGCTTTCCCGCGTAAGAACAAGACACATTCGACTAGACATTTTTGAAAATGGAGAAAGATTCATGAAAAATGAATGTTACCAAAAGAAAGTAGACTCTTATACGATTCCAACGATAGGTCATATGACTCGATTGGACTTACGGATCAAAAGTTATAAGCGTTTGAAGTTGACGAAGAGTTATCGGTCCAGCAGCTTTTCACTGCGCCGCAGTGAGCCCTTTCTGCAGCCAAACAGCATCAGGAACGATCCTAAACGACCCAAAACACCTCCAAACACCATTTTAGTCCTAGGGATCGACCAAAAGACCTTTCCAACTCGATTTTGAGCATAACTAAGTATCAATAAACATAAATACACATAACCCAATCCACCATTTCGACCAAAACATCAAAATCACCACTAAATCATTCAAACCCTAATTAAAACCCTAATTAAAACCCTAATTAACCCTAATCGCGTTTTGACCCGATTCGTGACCCGAATTTACTTGTAATCAACTAGAAGCAAGTTAATAAACATAAAATGATGATTAAGGGATGAGTTTCACTTACTAATTCTTCTTCCAAAAGCTTTACCCAAATTTGACCCAAAAGAGGATGTTCTTGCACTTTTTGATGACCCAAATCTTGATATGATGCAAAGGAGATGAAATAGATGATGTTTCTAGCACTAATCTAACTTGAAACCATAATCTTGGTGTAAGAATCTTAGAGAGAGAGAGAAAGACATTTGTGTGTGTGCTTTGTTCTTGAAGAAGAAAGAAAGAAAGAAAAAAGAAAGAAAGAAAGAAAGAAAGAAAGAAAGAAAGAAAGAAAGAAAGAAAGAAAGAAAGAAAGAAAGAAAGAAAGAAAGAAAGAAAGAAAGAAAGAAAGAAAGAAAGAAAGAAAGAAAGAAAGAAAGAAAGAAAGAAAGAAAGAAAGAAAGAAAGAAAGAAAGAAAGAAAGAAAGAAAGAAAGAAAGAAAGAAAGAAAGAAAGAAAGAAAGAAAGAAAGAAAGAAAGAAAGAAAGAAAGAAAGAAAGAAAGAAAGAAAGAAAGAAAGAAAGAAAGAAAGAAAGAAAGAAAGAAAGAAAGAAAGAAAGAAAGAAAGAAAGAAAGAAAGAAAGAAAGAAAGAAAGAAAGAAAGAAAGAAAGAAAGAAAGAAAGAAAGAAAGAAAGAAAGAAAGAAAGAAAGAAAGAAAGAAAGAAAGAAAGAAAGAAAGAAAGAAAGAAAGAAAGAAAGAAAGAAAGAAAGAAAGAAAGAAAGAAAGAAAGAAAGAAAGAAAGAAAGAAAGAAAGAAAGAAAGAAAGAAAGAAAGAAAGAAAGAAAGAAAGAAAGAAAGAAAGAAAGAAAGAAAGAAAGAAAGAAAGAAAGAAAGAAAGAAAGAAAGAAAGAAAGAAAGAAAGAAAGAAAGAAAGAAAGAAAGAAAGAAAGAAAGAAAGAAAGAAAGAAAGAAAGAAAGAAAGAAAGAAAGAAAGAAAGAAAGAAAGAAAGAAAGAAAGAAAGAAAGAAAGAAAGAAAGAAAGAAAGAAAGAAAGAAAGAAAGAAAGAAAGAAAGAAAGAAAGAAAGAAAGAAAGAAAGAAAGAAAGAAAGAAAGAAAGAAAGAAAGAAAGAAAGAAAGAAAGAAAGAAAGAAAGAAAGAAAGAAAGAAAGAAAGAAAGAAAGAAAGAAAGAAAGAAAGAAAGAAAGAAAGAAAGAAAGAAAGAAAGAAAGAAAGAAAGAAAGAAAGAAAGAAAGAAAGAAAGAAAGAAAGAAAGAAAGAAAGAAAGAAAGAAAGAAAGAAAGAAAGAAAGAAAGAAAGAAAGAAAGAAAGAAAGAAAGAAAGAAAGAAAGAAAGAAAGAAAGAAAGAAAGAAAGAAAGAAAGAAAGAAAGAAAGAAAGAAAGAAAGAAAGAAAGAAAGAAAGAAAGAAAGAAAGAAAGAAAGAAAGAAAGAAAGAAAGAAAGAAAGAAAGAAAGAAAGAAAGAAAGAAAGAAAGAAAGAAAGAAAGAAAGAAAGAAAGAAA
>CM067175.1:31770865-31780865 GCA_034093135.1 Erigeron breviscapus | reverse complement strand
CTCAAACACAAGTCTATCGTACAACAAATCATACGACTCTACAATGCACGTCATGTTCTATCTTAATCACAATATGTAACCAAAGTTTACCGCATAATCAACAAATCACTCAAACAATGAAGCACGTATGTTTACACTTTTCAGCCCGAATCTCTATTGAGTAGGGAACTACGGAACTCACCTTGGCTTCCAAGCTACGATTACGAGTTAAAAAGGAGTTATAAATGCTCAACAACCGCTACGAGTCCGCAACCTAGCAATAAATATCATATTATCATCAAAGTCAACTTCTATAATCCTAAACAAGTTGGTTTAGTAAGATTAGGGTCGAGTCACAACTCTTAGACGTCTAACCGCTTTCCCGCGTAAGAACAAGACACATTCGACTAGACATTTTTGAAAATGGAGAAAGATTCATGAAAAATGAATGTTACCAAAAGAAAGTAGACTCTTATACGATTCCAACGATAGGTCATATGACTCGATTGGACTTACGGATCAAAAGTTATAAGCGTTTGAAGTTGACGAAGAATCGCTTGACCAGCAACTTATCACTGCGCCGCAGTGAGCCCTTTCTGCAGCCAAACAGCATCAGGAACGATCCTAAACGACCCAAAACACCTCCAAACACCATTTTAGTCCTAGGGATCGACCAAAAGACCTTTCCAACTCGATTTTGAGCATAACTAAGTATCAATAAACACAAAAGCATAATCAACCTCAAACACAAGTCTATCGTACAACAAATCATACGACTCTACAATGCACGTCATGTTCTATCTTAATCACAATATGTAACCAAAGTTTACCGCATAATCAACAAATCACTCAAACAATGAAGCACGTATGTTTACACTTTTCAGCCCGAATCTCTATTGAGTAGGGAACTACGGAACTCACCTTGGCTTCCAAGCTACGATTACGAGTTAAAAAGGAGTTATAAATGCTCAACAACCGCTACGAGTCCGCAACCTAGCAATAAATATCATATTATCATCAAAGTCAACTTCTATAATCCTAAACAAGTTGGTTTAGTAAGATTAGGGTCGAGTCACAACTCTTAGACGTCTAACCGCTTTCCCGCGTAAGAACAAGACACATTCGACTAGACATTTTTGAAAATGGAGAAAGATTCATGAAAAATGAATGTTACCAAAAGAAAGTAGACTCTTATACGATTCCAACGATAGGTCATATGACTCGATTGGACTTACGGATCAAAAGTTATAAGCGTTTGAAGTTGACGAAGAGTTATCGGTCCAGCAGCTTTTCACTGCGCCGCAGTGAGCCCTTTCTGCAGCCAAACAGCATCAGGAACGATCCTAAACGACCCAAAACACCTCCAAACACCATTTTAGTCCTAGGGATCGACCAAAAGACCTTTCCAACTCGATTTTGAGCATAACTAAGTATCAATAAACATAAATACACATAACCCAATCCACCATTTCGACCAAAACATCAAAATCACCACTAAATCATTCAAACCCTAATTAACCCTAATCGCGTTTTGACCCGATTCGTGACCCGAATTTACTTGTAATCAACTAGAAGCAAGTTAATAAACATAAAATGATGATTAAGGGATGAGTTTCACTTACTAATTCTTCTTCCAAAAGCTTTACCCAAATTTGACCCAAAAGAGGATGTTCTTGCACTTTTTGATGACCCAAATCTTGATATGATGCAAAGGAGATGAAATAGATGATGTTTCTAGCACTAATCTAACTTGAAACCATAATCTTGGTGTAAGAATCTTAGAGAGAGAGAGAGAAAGACATTTGTGTGTGTGTGCTTTGTTCTTGAAGAAGAAAGAAAGAAAGAAAAGATAAGAGAGAAGGAATGATAAGAAAAGAAAAGAAAGTAAAGAAAGATAAGAAAAGAAAGATCAAAAGAAAGAAAGAAAGAAAGAAAGAAAGAAAGAAAGAAAGAAAGAAAGAAAGAAAGAAAGAAAGAAAGAAAGAAAGAAAGAAAGAAAGAAAGAAAGAAAGAAAGAAAGAAAGAAAGAAAGAAAGAAAGAAAGAAAGAAAGAAAGAAAGAAAGAAAGAAAGAAAGAAAGAAAGAAAGAAAGAAAGAAAGAAAGAAAGAAAGAAAGAAAGAAAGAAAGAAAGAAAGAAAGAAAGAAAGAAAGAAAGAAAGAAAGAAAGAAAGAAAGAAAGAAAGAAAGAAAGAAAGAAAGAAAGAAAGAAAGAAAGAAAGAAAGAAAGAAAGAAAGAAAGAAAGAAAGAAAGAAAGAAAGAAAGAAAGAAAGAAAGAAAGAAAGAAAGAAAGAAAGAAAGAAAGAAAGAAAGAAAGAAAGAAAGAAAGAAAGAAAGAAAGAAAGAAAGAAAGAAAGAAAGAAAGAAAGAAAGAAAGAAAGAAAGAAAGAAAGAAAGAAAGAAAGAAAGAAAGAAAGAAAGAAAGAAAGAAAGAAAGAAAGAAAGAAAGAAAGAAAGAAAGAAAGAAAGAAAGAAAGAAAGAAAGAAAGAAAGAAAGAAAGAAAGAAAGAAAGAAAGAAAGAAAGAAAGAAAGAAAGAAAGAAAGAAAGAAAGAAAGAAAGAAAGAAAGAAAGAAAGAAAGAAAGAAAGAAAGAAAGAAAGAAAGAAAGAAAGAAAGAAAGAAAGAAAGAAAGAAAGAAAGAAAGAAAGAAAGAAAGAAAGAAAGAAAGAAAGAAAGAAAGAAAGAAAGAAAGAAAGAAAGAAAGAAAGAAAGAAAGAAAGAAAGAAAGAAAGAAAGAAAGAAAGAAAGAAAGAAAGAAAGAAAGAAAGAAAGAAAGAAAGAAAGAAAGAAAGAAAGAAAGAAAGAAAGAAAGAAAGAAAGAAAGAAAGAAAGAAAGAAAGAAAGAAAGAAAGAAAGAAAGAAAGAAAGAAAGAAAGAAAGAAAGAAAGAAAGAAAGAAAGAAAGAAAGAAAGAAAGAAAGAAAGAAAGAAAGAAAGAAAGAAAGAAAGAAAGAAAGAAAGAAAGAAAGAAAGAAAGAAAGAAAGAAAGAAAGAAAGAAAGAAAGAAAGAAAGAAAGAAAGAAAGAAAGAAAGAAAGAAAGAAAGAAAGAAAGAAAGAAAGAAAGAAAGAAAGAAAGAAAGAAAGAAAGAAAGAAAGAAAGAAAGAAAGAAAGAAAGAAAGAAAGAAAGAAAGAAAGAAAGAAAGAAAGAAAGAAAGAAAGAAAGAAAGAAAGAAAGAAAGAAAGAAAGAAAGAAAGAAAGAAAGAAAGAAAGAAAGAAAGAAAGAAAGAAAGAAAGAAAGAAAGAAAGAAAGAAAGAAAGAAAGCCTTCTATTGAAAACTGAAAGAGGTAAGTGATCAATGAAAGTTAATGACGCAAGTACACAACTCAATAGAAAAAAGAAAGAAAGAAAGAAAGAAAGAAAGAAAGAAAGAAAGAAAGAAAGAAAGAAAGAAAGAAAGAAAGAAAGAAAGAAAGAAAGAAAGAAAGAAAGAAAGAAAGAAAGAAAGAAAGAAAGAAAGAAAGAAAGAAAGAAAGAAAGAAAGAAAGAAAGAAATACTTTTCCGGCCAACAATTTGTGGTTTTTATAGATACTTGTTTAAACGATCCGATCTTCGGTTCTAACTTGACAACTCAAAAAGGGGGAGGAGAATCACTCTAGGGATCGTGTGAAATCAACAGTAACAGTAGGCGATATCGATTTAATCGGTTCAATCACTAGTGAAATGGCGTAGGTTAGATTCATTTTTGTTTGTGTCATGTGTTGGTCACCTGAGTTTTAAATTTATACCATGTTTCAATGCTTAAGTGGTGGAGAGTTTGATTTCCCCGTGTCAATTTTGCACTGTAAAAGTTGAGAATTGCTTTTCTTCACAAAAGATAAGGAAATCAAGTTGTATGTAACTAGATTTCTCCGAGAAAATCAATTCTCCGTGTTCATATTTCTCAACCCCATTTCACCCTACCAAACAATAGAAATACATCTATTTCCATTTCTCTCCCTTCATTTCCCCTTACCAAACATGCCCTAAGCATAAATTAGTTATTCTTTTTATCTTGATACAATCATGATTAAAGATGATGCACGCACTCGGCATCACTTACTCTATATTGTACAATCGCGAATCTAAAGTCGACTTCTGCAATATTTTCATATATGTGTAAAAATAGAAATGGGAGATCTTGGAGAACTTAACGCGGTTAACAAAGAAGACATACACAAGGAAGGAATCGTAGAATAGAATATCAATAATGCAAAGGAAAAAGAAAGTTCTTTCACGTATGGTGAGCATATAAGAAAGGCAAGAGATAGCCTCGGATCATCACTTCTTTTACAAGAGGTATATGATTCCCACATCCCTTTTCAATTGCTTCTCTTTCAACCACTAACCTGATGAGTTTGCACTTCCCTTGGATTTCTATTTGGACTTTCTTCTACAGCCCAACATCAATTTTTTGCTTTTCTAGTTTTCTTGGACTTTACTTATTGACTATTCTGTTTCTATATGTAGGGGTAAAATGTAATTTAAAATTTTTCAATCGTTTTGTGTATTTATATAGGGAAAAATGAATATAAGGTTGTCCGACACCTAAACTTAGGTGTGGAACCCCTCACATACAAATTTTCTAATATTTTTTTATTAATGATTAAATGCTTGGGCCCCCATGAATTTTATGGATTAAAAAAACAATATGTGAGTGTTCCGTACCTAAGCTTAGGTACCTAACAGTCTTATATTACCATCCCCCATTTATATATGTAAGGTCCGGGAAACAACTTTAAGGTATATGAGATAACCTATACATAGAGGTGGATAATATATGGTTTTAGTTACATGGAAGTGAACAATCTCGACTTATATATAGTAAAAGGAAAATGCTAAACGCAGTCCTTAAGACTGCATTTAACGTGCATAAAAACTTTGTACCTTGTATATCAAAAGCACACCTCCTGAATTTTATAGTAAGTGTACAACTATTTAATGCACCTTAACTGCAACACCAAGGGCTACGTTTAGCAAAACCCATAGTAAAAATACACTAAGCATTAGTTTGTGTTTATTGTGTATATATTACCTTTTATAGTTTTTTTTTTAAAACAGTCAGTCGGTATTCGACATCAGGGGACACCTCACCGTATAATGGTGAAGCCCTGCACGTACTCTAGACTACGAGATGTAGACCATAAGCCGTTACAGGTGATTCAAGGGAAGAACCTCAAGAACATGTCACTCTAAAGAGTCGAACCCATGACCTGAAGTAAAACCAGGATACGTCATTTTGTAAAAAGGTTAATAAAAAAAAAAAAAAAAAAAAAAAAAAAAAAAAAAAAAAAAAAAAAAAAAAAAAAAAAAAAAAAAAAAAAAAAAAAAAAAAAAAAAAAAAAAAAAAAAAAAAAAAAAAAAAAAAAAAAAAAAAAAAAAAAAAAAAAAAAAAAAAAAAAAAAAAAAAAAAAAAAAAAAAAAAAAAAAAAAAAAAAAAAAAAAAAAAAAAAAAAAAAAAAAAAAAAAAAAAAAAAAAAAAAAAAAAAAAAAAAAAAAAAAAAAAAAAAAAAAAAAAAAAAAAAAAAAAAAAAAAAAAAAAAAAAAAAAAAAAAAAAAAAAAAAAAAAAAAAAAAAAAAAAAAAAAAAAAAAAAAAAAAAAAAAAAAAAAAAAAAAAAAAAAAAAAAAAAAAAAAAAAAAAAAAAAAAAAAAAAAAAAAAAAAAAAAAAAAAAAAAAAAAAAAAAAAAAAAAAAAAAAAAAAAAAAAAAAAAAAAAAAAAAAAAAAAAAAAAAAAAAAAAAAAAAAAAAAAAAAAAAAAAAAAAAAAAAAAAAAAAAAAAAAAAAAAAAAAAAAAAAAAAAAAAAAAAAAAAAAAAAAAAAAAAAAAAAAAAAAAAAAAAAAAAAAAAAAAAAAAAAAAAAAAAAAAAAAAAAAAAAAAAAAAAAAAAAAAAAAAAAAAAAAAAAAAAAAAAAAAAAAAAAAAAAAAAAAAAAAAAAAAAAAAAAAAAAAAAAAAAAAAAAAAAAAAAAAAAAAAAAAAAAAAAAAAAAAAAAAAAAAAAAAAAAAAAAAAAAAAAAAAAAAAAAAAAAAAAAAAAAAAAAAAAAAAAAAAAAAAAAAAAAAAAAAAAAAAAAAAAAAAAAAAAAAAAAAAAAAAAAAAAAAAAAAAAAAAAAAAAAAAAAAAAAAAAAAAAAAAAAAAAAAAAAAAAAAAAAAAAAAAAAAAAAAAAAAAAAAAAAAAAAAAAAAAAAAAAAAAAAAAAAAAAAAAAAAAAAAAAAAAAAAAAAAAAAAAAAAAAAAAAAAAAAAAAAAAAAAAAAAAAAAAAAAAAAAAAAAAAAAAAAAAAAAAAAAAAAAAAAAAAAAAAAAAAAAAAAAAAAAAAAAAAAAAAAAAAAAAAAAAAAAAAAAAAAAAAAAAAAAAAAAAAAAAAAAAAAAAAAAAAAAAAAAAAAAAAAAAAAAAAAAAAAAAAAAAAAAAAAAAAAAAAAAAAAAAAAAAAAAAAAAAAAAAAAAAAAAAAAAAAAAAAAAAAAAAAAAAAAAAAAAAAAAAAAACAAAAAAAGGTACATATGAGATATTCTTAGTTCATTTTCTGGAAATCACTTCCATTTTCTCTTCTACTAATATATATATTCTCACATCTATATGCGTTTATAGATGTATATATACGTACACTACCCCAATGTTCTATGAGTTCTATCTTTCATCAATTCTCCCTCTCCATTCTCTCTTTTACAAACAGACGGATACGTACATTAAAGGTGATCGAAGTGGTGAAAAATGAAGCAATCAACCCAAATTGTAACTTTGTCATTCATGATTATTCTTGCAACATTGCTGCCAATCAATGGAGACAATCTTGAAGAAACAAATATGGCCCAATCACCCGATATGTCGATTAAATGTGGGTCCTGCCCATGCATAAATCCTTGTGATATTCCACCACCCCCTTCACCACCTCCTCCGCCACCACCCGAGCCATGTCCATCCCCGCCACCTATACCGCCACCACCCGAGCCATGTCCATCCCCACCGCCACCACCACCACCACCACCAGTTGTTCAGGTTTGTCCTCCAACTGTAGTAATAAAGCCACCGCCTCCACCGCGGTTCATTTACGTGACAAGTCCACCAAGAGATCATCCTTTAATATTGCAAATTTATTCCGGAGTTTGTAGACACCAATTTGGTTGGATTCTTGTAATTGGTTGTGTAGTTTTAGAATTGATGTTGCTTTAAGGTGTAGTACTAGTTTCATTTTCGTGGAAATCATACGTGCTGCTGTTCGAAAAGATCCGAACTGCAGCCATTACATTTAAGGGGGTTGATTATTTATTTCATCACATGGAGAAAATTAAGGGGATGTGAGGCAGCAGTACTATACGGCTGCAGTTCAGATCATTTTCCTTTCATTTTTTAATTAGTTGTTTGGATTTGATCAATTTCTTCTTGTTTTTCATTTTTATCATGATTTGTAACCGAATAATACATTTTTTTTAACAGCGAGTTATATAGCTACACTACATATAAAAATTACTTTCCTTAGCATTACTATTATAGATTAGCAACTTATTTGACAAGAGAAACACATGCATTTTTATGATTCTCGTTGAAGTTCTTTATTGAATCTTAACATCGTTCTGTTAATTAGTCTTATCTTCACATCTACATATGAAGTTCTTAATTAATTTTACATTCAATCAAATTCCATGTTCTAAGTTTTTAAATAAAAGAAAAGTTACTCTTAACTTTCTAAAGTATACATATCGTTTTCAACTCTTCTATAAAGATTATTACCAGCTGATATGCATTGTTGTAAGTCTTTCAGTTGATTAATTATTAGTAACGTACTAATTTGATAAACTATGTCATTTGTTAAACAAACTATTAATAATCAAAAACTATTAATACGTGTATCAAGAAATCGACTAAAAACAAGATTAATAGTTATAGTGTAGTCATATTTATAAGGCCAAGATAAAGAGTCGCGCGCTTCAGGCCTCTAAAATGTTTAAGACACCCCTTGCAAATTGCAATAGCCTAAAAGGTTATCTTTATACCAAAAGAAAATATACATGTACACGTACACATCAATGGTGCATGGGTACAACTCATGGCCAAATAAGTTCTAACAAATTGTAAAGAGAATTTGGAAAATAACTATCGTTTGATATTAAATGAAATGAATTATAGCTTGAGTAGTTGAGTACGTACACATACGAGTATCAAACTAGGCTAAGCCATACTATATAATTAGTCTCAATAGTATGTACATATATATATATACAGGCCGGCTCAACTTTTTGGAAGCTCTAAACGAGATCAATTTTTGGGGCCTTTTTACGGTCTTCAATAGAAACCTTAACCCTTAACCCCGTTTGAGATCGACAAACGATAAACTAAAAAACTTATAATGTGAGTAAGTCACCCGAAAAACATACTTGAAAGTAAAGCATAAAACTAAAATAAATCTTCTCATTTAAAGGCATAATATGATTAGTAATAGATCTGGTATGGTGACTATTCATATGTGTTCTTTTATGTGTTTGTGTGTATAAAATGGACAAATGGATTACAATACCAACTATTGAAAATTGAGAAAGAGGGAAAAGTAGAATATTGATAAATCAACTTATCTGATTACAAAATCTCTTTAAATCGAAGGAGCTATAATCACAGACTATCCAATTTTCTCTTTGTTGGATGGAATCAGGGAGTGGAGTGTGAGAGGCTTTTATAATCTATTTTTCCCTCTGTTTATTTTTTAAGCCCAAAACTAACTTATATAAAAAAGTACACCCCAATAGACAAAGTTACAACTCAAATTGGGGGCCCTAACAATTGGGGGCCTTAGGCAATGGCCTGACCCAATACAAATAGCGCCGACACTACATATATAGATGTCTACACTCCCCGTCGGGATAGAGGACGAGAATTTGGTGAGACGGTAGGGGAAGTGAATATGAGGCTGTTATACACTCAACTTGAGTGAAAAACCTCCACGTCTTAATTTTTAATACATAAAAAATATGAGTGCCCAATCATTTATTCAAATTATTAAAAAATTAGAATGTGAGAAGTTTTCACTCAAATTGGATGTGTAATTAACTTTTCCCAATCTTTTATCTTGGACGACATACACAGAAATTAAAGCGACAATGAAATATTTTTGTGTTAATTATTAAAGGCCAATGAAGTAGAAACCCACAAACAAATCTTTGAAATTCAACTGAGCCCATTAGACAAAAAAAATGGCCCAAATGATGATCAAATAAGGCACGGGGCACGCCAATAACTTTTAACAATATAATTCCTTCTAATAAAGTAGTCTGCTATAAACAAAAAGGTAAAATAAAATTATGTGATAGCTTTTCATTAAATAGAAAACGTTTATATAAGTTAAAAGATTTAATTGTGGCTAAAAATGTATTCTGATGTTCTTAATTTGGTTGAATGTCATAATAATAGTCTTTGATCACCATATTTTATACTGTATTAGGTTATAAAAGATATTAAAAATAAAAAATAAAAGCAAGAACAAAAGTTTGTTGGGATATCAATTGGATCCAACCCAACCCTTTTGACAATTTATAATTTATCAACATACACTTTGAATATGAGATTGCCGTAATCCAATGACAACTTGATATGGAGTAAACAATAGCAATAAGACCTTAAGGTGTAGATAAGTCAAGCTCTTAACTATTTCAGGCTTTCAGCTTGATTATTGTTTAGATTGAGTTTGAACATAACAAATTTCAGCTCAAGTTGAGCTCAATAAGTTAAATGATACGAGCTTATATATAAAAAATAATTTATATGGCTAGGCTCGTACCCCCCCCCCCCCCCCCCCCCCCCCCCCCCCCCCCCCCCCCCCCCCCCCCCCCCCCCCCCCCCCCCCCCCCCCCCCCCCCCCCCCCCCCCCCCCCCCCCCCCCCCCCCCCCCCCCCCCCCCCCCCCCCCCCCCCCCCCCCCCCCCCCCCCCCCCCCCCCCCCCCCCCCCCCCCCCCCCCCCCCCCCCCCCCCCCCCCCCCCCCCCCCCCCCCCCCCCCCCCCCCCCCCCCCCCCCCCCCCCCCCCCCCCCCCCCCCCCCCCCCCCCCCCC
>CM067175.1:31745865-31765865 GCA_034093135.1 Erigeron breviscapus | reverse complement strand
GATGGGTCATCCTAAATGTGCCTAGTCATCTTTTGCATCTTCACATATAACATCTAACATCTTTGTATTTGTGACATAAGTCACGCATCTCATATAACATATACATCTTTGTAAGGGTGACATAAGTCACACCCTTACGGCTGTACATCAATGTCGTTAAGGAATGGCAAGCCAATCCCGGAGTAATCCGTATGTTCAAGACAAGTGGGGCGGGTCAGACCTCCCGTATTACTCTTCACATCTTTGACCATGTTGCAAGGAGCCACCCAAGCAACCACATCTACGCACCCGCCGGGCAAGGGCAAGTACGGGTTAAGCTTAACACTTTCATCTAAAATTACGAGCTCGATTTCACATCTCATATAGTTTAGGTGTTCATATTACCTAAACATTATCACATATACATCTTAACGTTTGGGCCCTTAAACGTGCACGTGTCATGACAACTTAATAAGTCTAGTGGACTAGATGAACAAGCCATACAATCATGCACATTTCACATATCACCAACATATCATCACATTTCAATTCATCTCAAGACATTACATAGCATTTCATAGCATATCATTACATCTCATATCATTGCATAACATTTCATAGCTTATCATTACATTTCATATCATAGGGACTGCATTCCAGGCCTCAATAGTCATTTACATAGCCCATATCACCTCCCATGTAACCCCGAATACCCATAAGCAATCAAGATATCATTTGGGAAGTTATTATATGAAAACCATGTTTTTGTTGAACCCTCATCGTGTCAAAGTAGTGTATCTTACCTCGTAGAAGCGCACAACAAACGATAACGTAAATTACCAAGCCTTGCAAGTATTCCCGACTATCTATAATCATTAAACGACCAATAAATGAGCTAACCGAAAACCCACTATATCTATATATAGGTGCAAGCTATTTTAGGACCACTCCTTATTTTATGACCAATTAGGACATGTGTAAATTGTAACTTACACATCATCATCATCATCTCCGACCACCACCATGATCATCTCCGACCACCACCATGATTTTCCGGCGACGGCGACCACCGGAAAATCATGTTTAAGTTAACTTACACATGTGTAAGTTAACTTACACATGTGTAAGTTATATACAACTTACACATGTGTAAGTTAACTTAAACATGATTTTCCGGCGACGGCGGTGGTCGCCGTCGCCGGAGGACCATGGTGGTGGTCGGAGATGATCATGGTGGTGGTGGTGGTGGTCGGTGATGATGATGATGATGTGGTCCTAATTGGTCCTAAAATAAGGAGTGGTCCTAAAATAACCCACCCCTATATAGATAATCTAAAGTTGGATGCAAGTTGCTTCTTAAGCACTTCATTCATTAGGGTACTAATTGTGGTTAATTACTTTTGTTTAGATAATAAGCATCCTTCATGTGAATGTGATTTTCTAACAATCATACTATGGAAGTGAATGCATTAAGAATGGAAAAGATAGTTATGTGTGTTTGTTCGTATATCTTCATAATGATATGGGAGTGAATGCAATATGAATGAAAGGATACTGTAATAATTTGAGATCAAACACCAACAAACACCGTATCAACTCAGACTTTTATTTAATCGAAACCCTAAAGATCTAATACAGACACGAAGATGAATCGTCCACAATCGTGTGCGATTCTAAAGGACTGGGATCATCCACAAAACGTGTGTGATCCTAAATACAAACATTAATCACAATACAGACTCAATAATATCAACTCAATGTTGATAATAACAAGAACAAAATACTGAGAGAAAAACAATACGATCTAGAGAGTCTGACTTTAACCAATGAGACAAATGAGATAAAGAGGTATTTATATAACCCTAATCTCCAATTTACATAACAGCCCCTGCACAAAGAACAAACTAACAAAAGAGGATAAAAGAAATAAAGTTACCTTTTACATCCTGCAGAATAAAAGAGTTATAACTTGAACCTTATATTTATAACATCCTCCCTCAAGATTATAACTCATTTTCTTACCCAGAATTTTTTTGAAAACATGTCAACTAATTTAAGCTTATCACATAAAACATTGTGTTGTTTACTTGTAAGACCTTTAGTTAAGATATCTGCAGTTTGATCTTTAGAATCAATTTTAATAACTTTAATCATACCTGAAGCAGCTTTCTCTCTAACAAAATGAACATCTATTTCAAAGTGTTTTGACTTTTCATGAAACACTGGATTTCCAGCAATCTGGACAGCAGCACTATTATCACAATATATACTTACAGGAATAAGATCATTGATGCCAAGACTGAGAAGCATATTAGTTATCCAAACAGTTTCACAAGTTGCAGAAGCCATGCATCTATATTCAGCTTCAGTAGAAGATCTGGATATAGTTGCTTGCTTCTTGCTTTTCCAAGAAATCAAATTGTTGCCCAGAAAAATACAAAAACCAGAAACTGACTTCCTGGTTTTTGGACATTTTGCCCAGTCAGCATCTCCAAAAACTCTTAACTTAAGATCACTGTTCTTATCAAATTGAATACCAGTACTAGGAGACCTTTTAAGATACCTAAGTACCCTTAAAGCAGTTTTAAAATGAGACTGAAGAGGAGCATGCATGTGTTGACTAAGACAGTGTACAGCATAAGATATGTCAGGTCTAGTATGAGTAAGATAGATTAATTTTCCAACAAGTTGTTGATAGCTAGAAATGTTTTTAATGAATTTATCATTTTCACTTTCTTCATAGTTCATAATTTCATTTAAAACAAGAGGAGTATCAACAGGTTTAGCAGCTAAGAGACCATATTCATACAAAAGCTCCAAACAATATTTTCTTTGTGTCATGCAAACACCTTTGTTATTTTTCAACACCTCAATACCTAAAAAATACTTTAACTCACCCAAGTCTTTAATTAAAAACTTATTGCTTAAAAACTGTTTAAAACTATTAATTTCCTTTTCATTATTACCAGTAATTACTATATCATCAACATAGACTAATAAAGCAATGAAAACATCTTTAGACTGTTTAACATACAGAGAATAATCAAACTTACTCTGTTCAAAACCATGCTCAATCAAGGCATTGGTAAGCTTAGCATTCCACTGCCTAGGAGCTTGCTTCAAACCATACAAAGACTTAACAAGTTTGCAAACTTTAGTACTATCACCAACTTGACAACCAAGAGGAATAGTCATATACACATCTTCATCTAACTCACCATAAAGAAAAGCATTATTAACATCAAGTTGGTACATAGGCCAACCTTTACAAACAGCCATACACATAAGACATCTCACAGTGACCATCTTAACCACAGGACTAAAAGTCTCATCATAATCCAAACCCTCTCTTTGACTGTAACCTTTGGCTACAAGCCTAGCCTTATATCTCTCAACCTCACCACTAGCTTTATATTTAATTTTAAAGATCCACTTACAACCTATAGGCTCTCTATCAATAGGCAAATCAGTAATGACCCAAGTATTGTTTCTATGTAAAGCCTCAATCTCATTATTCATAGCTTCAACCCATTTAGGATCTTTAATGGCTTCTTCATAAGTAGAAGGTTCAAAACCTTTATTTAAGTTTGTTGAAAAACTGAAGTTCTCATTACTTAAACAAGCATAGCTAACAAACTTATCAAGACCATATCTAACATTAGAATCAAGAATATAATCATTTAATCTAACAGACTGTTTAGTTATTCTATTAGACCTTCTCAAATTAGGATTACCCTCATTATCAACAGTTGTCTCCTCATTGTTTATTAAACCAGGCTGATCAATAGGAATGTTTCCCTCAGGGATGTAATTTTCATTTATAGATGTTGCTCTGCCATCCTGCCTTTGAACATTAACATGCTCATAAGTGTTGGAGGCTGTGCCATCATCATAAAAAGTACCTCTCCCTTCATCATTGGGTGTTAAAGAAGTTATGACATCTGACTCTTTATTATCAAAAAAATGAACTTGTTCAGATTCTGTTGAGTTAACAAGATCTGCACAGATTTCAGAAGCAGATTGCATTTTAAAAGGAAATATGCTTTCATAAAACTTTACATCTCTTGAATATAAGACAGAATTACTATCAATACTAAAAAGTTTATAAGCCTTTTTAACAGAAGAAAAACCAATTAAGACACATTTTTCAGACCTAGGAGAAAACTTATCAAAATTATTTAAGATAGTTGAATAACAAAGACAACCATAACTTCTGATATGGGAGAGGACAGGTTTTCTTTTATAAATCATTTCAAAAGGAGAACAACCATTTAATACTGAAGAGGGTAACCTGTTAATAAGATAAACAGCAGTTAGAATACAATCAGACCAGAATTTGAGAGGCAATCCTCCCTGAAACATAATACTTCTAGCCACATTCAACAAATGTCTATGTTTTCTCTCAGCAATGCCATTTTGCTGAGGAGTATAACTAACAGAAGTTTGATGTAAAATCCCTTTGTTATTTAGAAAAGTATTCATGTTTCTATTCACAAATTCAGTTCCATTATCAGACCTTATAACCTTGATTTTAGTTTCAAACTGAGTTTCAAGAAGACTGGAAAAAGAAACAAACAAATCATATACTTCATCTTTGGTTTTAATTAAATAAACCCAAACAGCTCTTGAGAAATCATCAACAATTGTTAAAAAATATTTAAACCCTTCTCTGCTAACAACTTTATAAGGACCCCATAAATCAAGATGAATAAGATCCCCTAACTGAACAGACTTGTGATCACTTAGAGGAAAAGGTTCTCTGGTTTGTTTAGCTTTATGGCAAACATCACATGGTGAAATATAAGAATTATTTTCCAGATTTAAGTCATCTTTTAATATATTAAGAACAGGGTCAGCAGGGTGACCTAATCTACTATGCCACAAAGACTTTGAAGCATGAAAACAAACAGGGAAAGACATATTGCACTTACCAATCACAGATTTAGGTTCATCAAACAAGTACAGACCATTAGACTCACTACCAGTCCCCAAGACAGTCTTTCTTTTCAAATCCTGAATATAACAATTTGTTTCATCAAAACCAACAAACATCTTGCTGTCTCTAACAAGTTTATGAACAGACATAAGACTTACACAGTAATTTGGAACAACAAGAACATCATACAAGACTACATTACTTGTTAATCTTAAATTACCAATATGTGTTATTTTAGCTAAAGTCCCATTTGGGTGTCCAACAGTCAAATTTAAATCAGAAACATCCACTACATCAAACATATTGTCAGTAGAAATAGTCATATGCTGATTAGCACCAGAATCAATTATCCAAGCTAATAACAGTCTTTTCATCTTTTTACTTATATTTGCACAAAAAAACTTTGAAAAGTTTGAATTAAACACACCACTGTTATTAAAAAATTGAGATTTACCTGACATATTAGCTTGTGCAGTAGAAGAATTACCCTTGTCACTGATTAGAGATATAATTTTCTGCACTTGATCATTAGTGAAAGACATAGCAGGAAAAGAAGCAGGTTGAACAGAAGAAGAAGTAGAAGCATGACTAGAATGACCAGATAACAATTTAGCATCACAATTAGCATTAAATCCTTGTTTATAACCATGATTTTGTCTAATAGGGTTAGGGTGTTTCTTGAAACCAGGAGGATATCCAATAATCTCATAACACCTTTCTATGGTATGGCCAATCATATTACAATGTTTGCATACAAGATTAGGATTAGGACCCTTATTATTTGGTAATTTTCTTTTTGAATCAAAAGTTTTTGCAGCAAAAGAAGTTATCTGAGGTTTATTATCAGTATTTGCAGACATATTAACTCCTCTATGTGATTCCTCCCTAGACAAGATAGCAAAAGCAGCTTTAACATCAGGTAAAGGGTCTTTGGTCAATATAGTACTTCTAATGGGTTGATACACATCATCAAGACTCATCAAAAATTGCATTAGTTTTATCAATTTGTCATGTGTACCAAGTTCTTCTCTAGCATCACAAGTACAAGCAGGCAATTTAGTCACAGAATCAAATTCTCTCCATAAGGAGTTAAGCTTATGATAGTGTTCAGACAATGAGATACCATTTTGTTTAATAGTGTTAATTTTATACATCAAATTATACACAATTGAACCATCAAGTTTATCATAAGTTTCTTTTAATTCATTCCATACAGTAGTAGCATTTTCAGAGAAAATAAGACCCAGATAAACATCTTGAGATACAGAACTTAACAGCCAAGACAAGACAACAGCATTACACCTATCCCATTGCTGAGACAAAACTGGACTAGTAGCATAAGCAGTTTTAACCACAGAACCATCAATAAAACCAAGTTTATTTTTAGTTTGTAAAGCAAGTTTTATAGCACTAGCCCATATACGATAATTTTCAGTACCAGTTAATTTTATAGACACAATAGGCACACCAGTAGTATCATTTGCATGTAAGTACAAAGGACTACCAATATCAAGACTATTTAGCATCACAATTAGCATTAAATCCTTGTTTATAACCATGATTTTGTCTAATAGGGTTAGGGTGTTTCTTGAAACCAGGAGGATATCCAACAATCTCATAACAAAAAAAAAAAAAAAAAAAAAAAAAAAAAAAAAAAAAAAAAAAAAAAAAAAAAAAAAAAAAAAAAAAAAAAAAAAAAAAAAAAAAAAAAAAAAAAAAAAAAAAAAAAAAAAAAAAAAAAAAAAAAAAAAAAAAAAAAAAAAAAAAAAAAAAAAAAAAAAAAAAAAAAAAAAAAAAAAAAAAAAAAAAAAAAAAAAAAAAAAAAAAAAAAAAAAAAAAAAAAAAAAAAAAAAAAAAAAAAAAAAAAAAAAAAAAAAAAAAAAAAAAAAAAAAAAAAAAAAAAAAAAAAAAAAAAAAAAAAAAAAAAAAAAAAAAAAAAAAAAAAAAAAAAAAAAAAAAAAAAAAAAAAAAAAAAAAAAAAAAAAAAAAAAAAAAAAAAAAAAAAAAAAAAAAAAAAAAAAAAAAAAAAAAAAAAAAAAAAAAAAAAAAAAAAAAAAAAAAAAAAAAAAAAAAAAAAAAAAAAAAAAAAAAAAAAAAAAAAAAAAAAAAAAAAAAAAAAAAAAAAAAAAAAAAAAAAAAAAAAAAAAAAAAAAAAAAAAAAAAAAAAAAAAAAAAAAAAAAAAAAAAAAAAAAAAAAAAAAAAAAAAAAAAAAAAAAAAAAAAAAAAAAAAAAAAAAAAAAAAAAAAAAAAAAAAAAAAAAAAAAAAAAAAAAAAAAAAAAAAAAAAAAAAAAAAAAAAAAAAAAAAAAAAAAAAAAAAAAAAAAAAAAAAAAAAAAAAAAAAAAAAAAAAAAAAAAAAAAAAAAAAAAAAAAAAAAAAAAAAAAAAAAAAAAAAAAAAAAAAAAAAAAAAAAAAAAAAAAAAAAAAAAAAAAAAAAAAAAAAAAAAAAAAAAAAAAAAAAAAAAAAAAAAAAAAAAAAAAAAAAAAAAAAAAAAAAAAAAAAAAAAAAAAAAAAAAAAAAAAAAAAAAAAAAAAAAAAAAAAAAAAAAAAAAAAAAAAAAAAAAAAAAAAAAAAAAAAAAAAAAAAAAAAAAAAAAAAAAAAAAAAAAAAAAAAAAAAAAAAAAAAAAAAAAAAAAAAAAAAAAAAAAAAAAAAAAAAAAAAAAAAAAAAAAAAAAAAAAAAAAAAAAAAAAAAAAAAAAAAAAAAAAAAAAAAAAAAAAAAAAAAAAAAAAAAAAAAAAAAAAAAAAAAAAAAAAAAAAAAAAAAAAAAAAAAAAAAAAAAAAAAAAAAAAAAAAAAAAAAAAAAAAAAAAAAAAAAAAAAAAAAAAAAAAAAAAAAAAAAAAAAAAAAAAAAAAAAAAAAAAAAAAAAAAAAAAAAAAAAAAAAAAAAAAAAAAAAAAAAAAAAAAAAAAAAAAAAAAAAAAAAAAAAAAAAAAAAAAAAAAAAAAAAAAAAAAAAAAAAAAAAAAAAAAAAAAAAAAAAAAAAAAAAAAAAAAAAAAAAAAAAAAAAAAAAAAAAAAAAAAAAAAAAAAAAAAAAAAAAAAAAAAAAAAAAAAAAAAAAAAAAAAAAAAAAAAAAAAAAAAAAAAAAAAAAAAAAAAAAAAAAAAAAAAAAAAAAAAAAAAAAAAAAAAAAAAAAAAAAAAAAAAAAAAAAAAAAAAAAAAAAAAAAAAAAAAAAAAAAAAAAAAAAAAAATAAAAAAAAAAAAACCAGAGAAAAAACAATACGAACAAAAGAGACAAACTGAATGAATGAGATAAAGAGGTATTTATATAACCCTAATCTCCAATTTACATAACAGCCCCTGCACAAAGAACAAACTAACAAAAGAGGATAAAAGAAATAAAGTTACCTTTTACATCCTGCAGAATAAAAGAGTTATAACTTGAACCTTATATTTATAACATCCTCCCTCAAGATTATAACTCATTTTCTTACCCAGAATTTTTTTGAAAACATGTCAACTAATTTAAGCTTATCACATAAAACATTGTGTTGTTTACTTGTAAGACCTTTAGTTAAGATATCTGCAGTTTGATCTTTAGAATCAATTTTAATAACTTTAATCATACCTGAAGCAGCTTTCTCTCTAACAAAATGAACATCTATTTCAAAGTGTTTTGACTTTTCATGAAACACTGGATTTCCAGCAATCTGGACAGCAGCACTATTATCACAATATATACTTACAGGAATAAGATCATTGATGCCAAGACTGAGAAGCATATTAGTTATCCAAACAGTTTCACAAGTTGCAGAAGCCATGCATCTATATTCAGCTTCAGTAGAAGATCTGGATATAGTTGCTTGCTTCTTGCTTTTCCAAGAAATCAAATTGTTGCCCAGAAAAATACAAAAACCAGAAACTGACTTCCTGGTTTTTGGACATTTTGCCCAGTCAGCATCTCCAAAAACTCTTAACTTAAGATCACTGTTCTTATCAAATTGAATACCAGTACTAGGAGACCTTTTAAGATACCTAAGTACCCTTAAAGCAGTTTTAAAATGAGACTGAAGAGGAGCATGCATGTGTTGACTAAGACAGTGTACAGCATAAGATATGTCAGGTCTAGTATGAGTAAGATAGATTAATTTTCCAACAAGTTGTTGATAGCTAGAAATGTTTTTAATGAATTTATCATTTTCACTTTCTTCATAGTTCATAATTTCATTTAAAACAAGAGGAGTATCAACAGGTTTAGCAGCTAAGAGACCATATTCATACAAAAGCTCCAAACAATATTTTCTTTGTGTCATGCAAACACCTTTGTTATTTTTCAACACCTCAATACCTAAAAAATACTTTAACTCACCCAAGTCTTTAATTAAAAACTTATTGCTTAAAAACTGTTTAAAACTATTAATTTCCTTTTCATTATTACCAGTAATTACTATATCATCAACATAGACTAATAAAGCAATGAAAACATCTTTAGACTGTTTAACATACAGAGAATAATCAAACTTACTCTGTTCAAAACCATGCTCAATCAAGGCATTGGTAAGCTTAGCATTCCACTGCCTAGGAGCTTGCTTCAAACCATACAAAGACTTAACAAGTTTGCAAACTTTAGTACTATCACCAACTTGACAACCAAGAGGAATAGTCATATACACATCTTCATCTAACTCACCATAAAGAAAAGCATTATTAACATCAAGTTGGTACATAGGCCAACCTTTACAAACAGCCATACACATAAGACATCTCACAGTGACCATCTTAACCACAGGACTAAAAGTCTCATCATAATCCAAACCCTCTCTTTGACTGTAACCTTTGGCTACAAGCCTAGCCTTATATCTCTCAACCTCACCACTAGCTTTATATTTAATTTTAAAGATCCACTTACAACCTATAGGCTCTCTATCAATAGGCAAATCAGTAATGACCCAAGTATTGTTTCTATGTAAAGCCTCAATCTCATTATTCATAGCTTCAACCCATTTAGGATCTTTAATGGCTTCTTCATAAGTAGAAGGTTCAAAACCTTTATTTAAGTTTGTTGAAAAACTGAAGTTCTCATTACTTAAACAAGCATAGCTAACAAACTTATCAAGACCATATCTAACATTAGAATCAAGAATATAATCATTTAATCTAACAGACTGTTTAGTTATTCTATTAGACCTTCTCAAATTAGGATTACCCTCATTATCAACAGTTGTCTCCTCATTGTTTATTAAACCAGGCTGATCAATAGGAATGTTTCCCTCAGGGATGTAATTTTCATTTATAGATGTTGCTCTGCCATCCTGCCTTTGAACATTAACATGCTCATAAGTGTTGGAGGCTGTGCCATCATCATAAAAAGTACCTCTCCCTTCATCATTGGGTGTTAAAGAAGTTATGACATCTGACTCTTTATTATCAAAAAAATGAACTTGTTCAGATTCTGTTGAGTTAACAAGATCTGCACAGATTTCAGAAGCAGATTGCATTTTAAAAGGAAATATGCTTTCATAAAACTTTACATCTCTTGAATATAAGACAGAATTACTATCAATACTAAAAAGTTTATAAGCCTTTTTAACAGAAGAAAAACCAATTAAGACACATTTTTCAGACCTAGGAGAAAACTTATCAAAATTATTTAAGATAGTTGAATAACAAAGACAACCATAACTTCTGATATGGGAGAGGACAGGTTTTCTTTTATAAATCATTTCAAAAGGAGAACAACCATTTAATACTGAAGAGGGTAACCTGTTAATAAGATAAACAGCAGTTAGAATACAATCAGACCAGAATTTGAGAGGCAATCCTCCCTGAAACATAATACTTCTAGCCACATTCAACAAATGTCTATGTTTTCTCTCAGCAATGCCATTTTGCTGAGGAGTATAACTAACAGAAGTTTGATGTAAAATCCCTTTGTTATTTAGAAAAGTATTCATGTTTCTATTCACAAATTCAGTTCCATTATCAGACCTTATAACCTTGATTTTAGTTTCAAACTGAGTTTCAAGAAGACTGGAAAAAGAAACAAACAAATCATATACTTCATCTTTGGTTTTAATTAAATAAACCCAAACAGCTCTTGAGAAATCATCAACAATTGTTAAAAAATATTTAAACCCTTCTCTGCTAACAACTTTATAAGGACCCCATAAATCAAGATGAATAAGATCCCCTAACTGAACAGACTTGTGATCACTTAGAGGAAAAGGTTCTCTGGTTTGTTTAGCTTTATGGCAAACATCACATGGTGAAATATAAGAATTATTTTCCAGATTTAAGTCATCTTTTAATATATTAAGAACAGGGTCAGCAGGGTGACCTAATCTACTATGCCACAAAGACTTTGAAGCATGAAAACAAACAGGGAAAGACATATTGCACTTACCAATCACAGATTTAAGTTCATCAAACAAGTACAGACCATTAGACTCACTACCAGTCCCCAAGACAGTCTTTCTTTTCAAATCCTGAATATAACAATTTGTTTCATCAAAACCAACAAACATCTTGCTGTCTCTAACAAGTTTATGAACAGACATAAGACTTACACAGTAATTTGGAACAACAAGAACATCATACAAGACTACATTACTTGTTAATCTTAAATTACCAATATGTGTTATTTTAGCTAAAGTCCCATTTGGGTGTCCAACAGTCAAATTTAAATCAGAAACATCCACTACATCAAACATATTGTCAGTAGAAATAGTCATATGCTGATTAGCACCAGAATCAATTATCCAAGCTAATAACAGTCTTTTCATCTTTTTACTTATATTTGCACAAAAAAACTTTGAAAAGTTTGAATTAAACACACCACTGTTATTAAAAAATTGAGATTTACCTGACATATTAGCTTGTGCAGTAGAAGAATTACCCTTGTCACTGATTAGAGATATAATTTTCTGCACTTGATCATTAGTGAAAGACATAGCAGGAAAAGAAGCAGGTTGAACAGAAGAAGAAGTAGAAGCATGACTAGAATGACCAGATAACAATTTAGCATCACAATTAGCATTAAATCCTTGTTTATAACCATGATTTTGTCTAATAGGGTTAGGGTGTTTCTTGAAACCAGGAGGATATCCAATAATCTCATAACACCTTTCTATGGTATGGCCAATCATATTACAATGTTTGCATACAAGATTAGGATTAGGACCCTTATTATTTGGTAATTTTCTTTTTGAATCAAAAGTTTTTGCAGCAAAAGAAGTTATCTGAGGTTTATTATCAGTATTTGCAGACATATTAACTCCTCTATGTGATTCCTCCCTAGACAAGATAGCAAAAGCAGCTTTAACATCAGGTAAAGGGTCTTTGGTCAATATAGTACTTCTAATGGGTTGATACACATCATCAAGACTCATCAAAAATTGCATTAGTTTTATCAATTTGTCATGTGTACCAAGTTCTTCTCTAGCATCACAAGTACAAGCAGGCAATTTAGTCACAGAATCAAATTCTCTCCATAAGGAGTTAAGCTTATGATAGTGTTCAGACAATGAGATACCATTTTGTTTAATAGTGTTAATTTTATACATCAAATTATACACAATTGAACCATCAAGTTTATCATAAGTTTCTTTTAATTCATTCCATACAGTAGTAGCATTTTCAGAGAAAATAAGACCCAGATAAACATCTTGAGATACAGAACTTAACAGCCAAGACAAGACAACAGCATTACACCTATCCCATTGCTGAGACAAAACTGGACTAGTAGCATAAGCAGTTTTAACCACAGAACCATCAATAAAACCAAGTTTATTTTTAGTTTGTAAAGCAAGTTTTATAGCACTAGCCCATATACGATAATTTTCAGTACCAGTTAATTTTATAGACACAATAGGCACACCAGTAGTATCATTTGCATGTAAGTACAAAGGACTACCAATATCAAGACTATTAATAGTAGCAACATCACCCATTGTAAACAAGAAAACAGATAATATTCAAATACACACAAAAGATAATAAAAATAGCACAAAAATAAACCAAGCAAATTATCTGGAGTTTTGTAGACCAACACAAGACTCAATATAGTTTGCAGATAGAACTACTACCAGGATTCCACACTTCTTAAGAAGTGGGTCAAGGCAGCTGTAATATCCTGTATATCGAACCAAGGCAATCCACCAGATAATGGAAGAGAAGACTTACAGTGCTATTTAAAAGAAGACGGAGATGATGTAGAAGAAAGTATCACAAAAGATACTTAGCGGAAGCAGCAACCACGATCTTCAAATAAAATAGGGTTTTAATGGAAAACCCTAATTATCAAACCCTAGATCTTAAAAATCCCCAAATATCAAAACCCTAAAATCAGAATAATAGATCTGATAAATCTGAAACCCTAAATTTTATAGAACCTGGCTCTGATACCATGTAATAATTTGAGATCAAACACCAACAAACACCGTATCAACTCAGACTTTTATTTAATCGAAACCCTAAAGATCTAATACAGACACGAAGATGAATCATCCACAATCGTGTGCGATTCTAAAGGACTGGGATCATCCACAAAACGTGTGTGATCCTAAATACAAACATTAATCACAATACAGACTCAATAACAAAAACCAATATCAACTCAATGTTGATAATAACAAGAACAAAATACTGAGAGAAAAACAATACGATCTAGAGAGTCTGACTTTAACCAATGAGACAAATGAGATAAAGAGGTATTTATATAACCCTAATCTCCAATTTACATAACAGCCCCTGCACAAAGAACAAACTAACAAAAGAGGATAAAAGAAATAAAGTTACCTTTTACATCCTGCAGAATAAAAGAGTTATAACTTGAACCTTATATTTATAACAGATACTTATTGTGATTAAAAATATATGGCTTCATGGTAATGGTCGTTTATGATATTTCAGGTTTTACATGGTTGGGGTTGTCAAGAGTCGGCTATAATGAATTTTTTTTTTTTGAACAATAATGAATTCATATATAATAGGTTTGGGTGTTAATTGTGTCATAATTAATATTGTGGCTTTTCTTCTACCGGGTGAACACTCCAGCCATATAATTACTCAAGAACTCTCCAGCCATGTATAGTGTTTCTCATCTTTCAATACCCTATAACCAAATTCGGTCCAAACTCTCCAGCCATATATATTGTGTTTCTCATCTTTTATTAATATTTTAGATTTTAGATTCAGATATTTATTCATTAGGGTCATGCAACCTTCTTAATTTTCTTAATTCAATTTTTGTTTCTACATCGTTAATGGCGGATAAATTTAGCTTAATAGTTTTTTTTTATTGCAGATTGTTCCCATGGTTATTAATCAATGACTTTTTGTTATATATTTTCTGAATTAAATATATCACAGGTATGTTTTTTTTTATTTTTGTTTTTAGGATTTTGAGGATTTGTTGGTAGGTTAGAAGATACACATATGTTGCCTTATGTGGTGATTGCTGTTGTTTCTCAAAAAGAAGTCAATGACTTTTTGTTATATATTTTCTGAATTAAATATATCACAGGTATGTTTTTTTTTGTTTTTAGGATTTTGAGGTTTTGGTGGTAGGTTAGAAGATACACATATGTTGCCTTACGTGGTGATTGCTGTTGTTTCTCAAAAAGAAGTATGTTGTATATCATCTACTCCAATGTATGTATATTTTCCTTTTCAATAAAATGAATTTGCCTCCAAAAATCATTTTGTCTTCACTTACCTCTAAACTTTTTCTTTCTGTGTGTGCGTATGTGTGTGTTGTTTTGGTTAATTCATATTTTATCATCTAATGGGTTTTGAATTTTATTTGTTTACATGATAATCCAACATGTATTCAACTCGGATTGAAGCTTCTGTTTCGTTCTTCATCATTCGGAATTGGCCTTCCTAAATCCCACTGAAATGGATAAGTATTTTAAGGAGCTCATATTCTGATTTTAATTTTTGGATGAACAATCTCTGATTTTAATGTTTGTTTATTCTCAGATATGTTTCGTCGATTGTCTGTTGTAGAAAGAACCTGAGACTCAGTTGGCGATTCAGTTGTTATACGAGGTTACCATATTTGTTTATAGAACCCCAATTTTTTCTTTTTCTGGATTAACACCTTCTTATTTCAAATAGATGACCTGAGTTTGTATGCCACCAATTTGAGACTTATAAGGTGTTAACAGTATGAGACCTATAAGGTGTTAACTATTTAAATTTATAGTGGAGTTGGTACATCAAGTTTTTTTCCGCGCAATTTGCTACGTGACTTTATGCAGATTCATTTTTCAAGCTTCATTTGGACTCTCAGGATGGGTGAGAATATGTATTGTATAGTGCAAATGATGTTCTGAATTCGAACTTGACTTTAGTGGTTAGCCACTATTGGCCGATTTGAGGTCACTCTTTAACTATTAATTTAGATGCATTTGACCATTACCAGGAATAGTTGGAACTGGAATATGTGTAGACTATAGGTGCACCAACTTTACAGTTGATCAAATTCTGGAGTTTTCGGAATCTGATTGAACTTATAAGTGCTGTCAAAATATTTATAAACATTTTGAAAGTCAATCTGAATTGTAGAAAGCATTAGTGTATTCAGCGAAACTCATCTCCATTGGCAAACAAAAAGTAAGCACCTTATCAAATAATCATGCAGTTGGAATGAGGTACAACATCTTTTTAGTGCAAGTCACTTTATTGCATATGATGAAAACATAAGGCCCATATTATACTTTATACAGGGGGTTTGGCTCTACAAGTGTAATCTCGGTGAGTTTTTGATGTTTTGAAATGAGATCATTAAATCTTCCAGGTCTTAAATTTGATGAAGTAATAAGGACTATCGTTACACACAATATTGGTCAAAGAAAGGAGGAAGCTGTGTAAAAGAGAAATGACCAAAACACTGAACATACTAATTTACCCAGGTTTGGTATCTATATCTATAGTTTCATTTAGTTTTGAATATTTATCCTAGGGGTGACAAGATGGGCGGGTTGGGCCAGGGTTAAAATCGGGTTAGGGTTCCAGAGTCTATATGTGCTATGGGTTTACTTCTCAGAGACACTATTTTAGCTCTTTTACAAGACTTTCATACGATGTGTTTATTATCAGTGCAAAATGAATACTACTTCAGTATATATTATTTTGTATTTTTGAAAGGCGAAGCGTTCATTGATCGCCAAGAAATATATGAACAAGATTTTTTTTGATAACATTATAAATATTAGATTAAAATTATTTAGAAGGTCAAGTGCGTTAAAAGTAATTTAGATAGTTGTTGGATTGGGATTTAGATGCAATAGAAGCGGCGTTAGATGAAGCCGTTTTTTACTCATGATCCATGTCAATGGAATACTAAATGCCACCTGACTAGGCAGAAAATAACAGCTTTTAACCACGTCTTTTAACCCTATTCACAGAGACAAAAACTGCTACACACACTGATAATTCTTGGCTTCTCTCCCTTTCTGAGTTTCTCCCCTGTTTTTCCGCAGATATTGGATCTATCACGGAATCATGGAAGGTATTATGAACAAATCAAGTTTTGCATTTGAGTGGCAAGGATGATGATTCCTAGGGTACCTTTTTTTGGGTGATTATATCTGGTAAGCATTCTCTAAGTGAGTTTTTGGTCGAGTATGTTGATGGGTTATTCTATACTTATGAGAAGTTTTATTTGTTTGTTTGTGTTAATGCACAGGGGAGCAGGGATCCTGCGAATTCAAAAGGTTAAAATTGGAGGATGATTTATTGGATGATTAGAATTCGAGAGATAGAGTTTAGTAAATCTCGGATAAGTTGTCGATTCCCCAATAGTGTTATCAGGTTAGACAGTAGCTCTCTCCCATATTTACCCTCATCCCTTACTTTATGTAATATTAACCAAATTAAACCTGCAAGAATATGAAGATTTTTTATTTAAAGCTTAGTCAGTACATGCACTAATTACGTCAACAATAATCTAATTTATATGTTTACACTCTTTGACATGTCATGCGACCAATACATATACATACATACATACATACATATATATATATATATATATATATATATAATGTACTCTGTTACACTGGTGTAAGTGTATAGAATAGAGGTTCTCAATTATTGGTTTAGAAACTCTTGGTGGTGTGACGACTAAGATTATCTCATGAAACATAACTCTTGCCAACTTCGAAATTCGAGGTTTTCTCTATGGCTGTACAAACAGTTCATGCACGTAAATGGCATATTCGGATTTGACCTCAACCAGGACACGTCGATTTCTTTATACAATGGAGTTGAAACTAAATGGAGTTTGAAGATACGATGGGTACATTGACCAAAATACTAATCACATGACTTATGCACTCTGGCTTGCATGTTGTTTATACGTACGTGTTAATGCATTGTGTAATTCCTTTTCAAAGCAATATGGTTGCTGATGATGTCTTCAAAGTGGCTAATACCAGCAGTCAGGACGATTGTATTGACTTAATTGATGATGTGCAAGATGTAGCCAGGGAGGCGCCCCGTTCTTCCAAAAAACGAAGGTATATAAGGCAACAACCCTGTCCTACAAACCACCCGTATGCTAACTGCTTAATACGTAATGCATGTCTTGCATATTCAATGATGTCAACAGGTCCACTGTTGATTCCGGGTCCGAGACAGAAGAAGTGCTTGAGCCAGCAGCTTGAATGAACTACACAGAGTCAAGGAGTGAGGGCTGAAGTATGGAGTTGCTATAACATGTTATGAGCCGTCCTTCTTATATGTTTACATTTTCCTTGAACCAGACATTTATATTTCAGTTTTCTCCAAATAATTAGCAAGTTATGTTATTGCCATATATGGCATCAAACCACTTTTTGTTATGTTTTTGCTGGATTCTGTTTTCTATTATTACCGAAATTTGTGGTTGCCCTTTATAGCATACCAATCTTCATTTGGGTTTTGTTGCTATACTTTTCCCGGGTTTCCATTCTAATATATATGGCTTTGTTAAAAATATGCGTTATTCCTGGTTCAGTTTCTGCCCATCTAAATATATGGTGCTACTGCCTTTGTTTCTGCCCTTCTATCGAATTATTTATAGTGCTAATTCGTAAAATAAGAAAAGCATGCTTAAATTACAACATGCAAATAAAAGGTACATGTGCTGTAGAGATAAGTATACTTTGCTCCCATGTAACTTTGTTGTGGCATGCCTGCATTAGAACCATTTGATTAGACTTTACCTGGCTAATATATATACACACAAGTACTCATTGCTGGATTCAAGTATCACCTTAATGGAAAGATAACTACGAGTATTATTTTGTCTTCTCATCCTCTGTACAGCACGCTTCTATGAATTCAGCCTACTATATATTTAGAGGCAGTGATCTATGACAAAAAAAAAATGATCTATTATGTAGCCAATGCTTTAGGAGATTAAAAAACATGGTACTCAAGAAGTTGATTTGTTCCTGGACAAAGAGACAAAGATATGAGCCAACTGCTGTAAACAAAAGGTCATGATTAGTAGACGTATCTCATTGTATGAGACTTGCATAGAATATTTATAGCCGCCTGCAACATCTTTATCTGGTATAAATATGATTATCATATAGTATAGTTTATGCTACATGAATTGGGACATAGATATAGAAGGGCAATAAGGAAGGCAAACAGTGTAAGCCAGTTCATTTTCTACTCTGATAAATACAGTAACAAATAACTGTTATTTAAGGAGATTAGCTTATGAACAAACTCAAACATTAATTCATTCCTCTAATAAGTTAAATACTACCTTTTCGAATCCTTATACATACATTCATCTCCATTCAGTTTTTAACGGCCTAAATGAATTGAAACATTGATTTTAAAGACAATAACCAAAACCAAACTTTGGTCCTTTAAAGTAGATGTGGTCCATCCAAATTAAGAACAGTAGCCCAAGAAACCAAACAAAATTTGCCCACCTTTATTATTAATTATGTTCCATAACTGGAAAAAACACTCACTCACTTGATAATCTATCTGCAAATATGGTCCACAAATGAAGAAGCCCCTACTTGGCCCAGTACTGTGCTTTCTTGCGAACATTCGACGAGACCCGACCATAGACTTGAATCCCGACCGCTTACCTCGCCGTGCAACGCACGGGTCTTCACGCTAGTATTCAATTAAAAGGTTACTACCTGGCTCTATATATTATTATTTATATTGTATATACACCATGATCAAGACAACAAGTAAACCATATGAACCATTTAACTAATAAAATCATTATAAACCATATGGAAGTGAGTAAATCATATTCTTTTACATATTACACATTCTAATGTAATCTTTCATATACTATCCATCTAATCAAACACACTTCACAGTTAAAAAAAAAATATTTTTTAAATCCAAATTCTTTACATTTAGATCCACATAGCCAAAGAATATATATATATATATCAAACCTATAGATGTTATAATATATATATATATATAGAAAACCAGAAATTTAAAAGCCAAACCTTTTTAGATCCATACATGTTGACATACATACCCATTTTTATTTTCTTTCTTTTTAGATGCTTCTTCGATCTCTAAATCAACCAATCAATATATAGAGTAATTTGCTAGTATTTCATTACGTAGGTGATTACTACAAATAAGTATTTAGTCAAGGTTGGTTCTCTTTGTGATTTTATATGATTACTTAGTTGGCATATTAGAGTTGTTCGATAAGACGTACATGATAGATTATTATATATACATCTATACACAGTCCGATAAAAAAATAAATAGGGGAAATATATTTACCAGAAAGTTCGATGATTTTTAGACCAAGACCTGAATGAAATTGTTGTTGCATGATCAACTTCAGTGATTGGATTCTAAAAGCTTCTACTAATCACAAAGCACTGTATTTTTGTTAGGCCCATGAGATTTCAATCTCAAGATCTGAGGAACGAAATATATCAGAAGCTTTCGATGAATTAATTGGATGAAATTGGAAGCCAAGGATCCTGAATTGCAAGAGACAATTCGTGCTGATAACGTGTTGTAAACCTTGATCTTGAATCAACAATATAATCACAATCACAACAATACAAAAAGATAACAATACAAGATGATAGAGATATAGAGGAGGAAGATGTAAAATGTATGTATTCATCCAATAGAGTTTGT
>CM067175.1:31728365-31740865 GCA_034093135.1 Erigeron breviscapus | reverse complement strand
TCAATGAGACATGTCTTTGACTTAGATATTTTTTGTCAATATAGAACTTTTTATAAAATATTTATTTTATAAAATGTCTATCAATAATCCGTGTTTTCACACGGGTCTACAACTATGATTGTATATATAAAATGGTTGTATATATAAAGGAGATTAAGGGATTAAGGGGATAAGTTAGGTGGGGTTTTCGGGTTAATATATGTTTTACATATTTTCAATACTTTGTGAAATTGAACCTTAAGTTTTCATTTATAAATACATTTGGTTAGTTTTAAAATAATTTTTTTGTTGAAAGTTAACAACATTATCTTTGTTTTGGTTGAAGTTATAAAATTAATTTCAACCATGATCATGTGTTAGGTTTTATTTTTGGTCCTTATCCCTTCATTTTAATAGTGTTCATTTATGTTTATGAAATTTGAATTAACTACATAAAATGCTAAACCATTAACTATTTGAAAACAAAACATTCCATGGATTGCCAAAAACTATTTAAAAACAAACACTAATCAAATTAATGATTAATATAACCAGTAACGTAAACAAACATGTAATCTAAGCTTATCATTTGTTACATTTTATTGTTGGTCATTATTTTACATTTTAGAACTTTTTATTTGTCTTAATCAATATTTGACTTAATGCTAAAACATTTTTAAAAAATATTTTTTCATAACAAATTATTAATATTTTAAACATAACATCCCATGAATTGCCAAAAAGAAATCAAAAACAAAGACTAAATTGAATATTTAATATTATAACCAATACATGTAACTAATATTAAAGGGTTGTAGCTACAATTTTGATACCTAATCAACCCACCAAACTGGAGAAATGGAATCAGACTGGAGAATCAAACTGGAGACTGGAAACTGGAGTCTGGAGACTGGAGCCTGGAACTGGAGACTGGAGTCTGGAGACTGGAGTCTGCCTGGAACTGGAGACTGGAAACTGGAGTCTGGAGACTGGAGACTGGAGATTGGAATCTGGAGTCTGGAGACTGGAAACTGGAGTCTGGAGACTGGAGATTGGAGTCTGGAGACTGGAGACTGGAGACTGGAAACTGGAGTCCGGAGACTGGAGCCTGGAACTGGAGACTGGAGTCTGTAGACTGGAGACTGGAAACTGGAGTCTGGAGACTGGAGTCTACCTGGACTGGAGACTGGAGACTGGAGTCTGGAGACTGGAGTCTGCCTGGAACTGGAGACTGGAAACTGGAGTCTACCTGGAACTGGAGACTGGAGTCTGGAACTGGAGACTGGAGACTGGAAACTGGAGTCTGGAGACTGGAGTCTGGAGACTGGAAAATGGAGTCTGGCTGGAGACTGGAGTCTGCCTGGAACTGGAGACTGGAACTGGAGTCTGGAACTGGAGACTGGAGTCTGGAGACTGGAGACTGGAGTCTGGAGACTAGAGTCTGGAGACTGGAGACTGGAGACTGGAGATTGGAGTCTGGAGACTGGACTGGAGTCTGGAGAATGGAGACTGGAGACTGGAACTGGAGTCTGGAACTGGAGACTGGAGTCTGGAGACTGGAGACTGGAGACTGGAGTCTGGAGTCTGGAACTGGAGACTGGAGTCTGGAGACTGGAAACTGGAGTCTGGAGACTGGAGTCTACCTGGAACTGGAGACTGGAAACTGGAGTCTGGAGACTGGAGACTGGAGATTGGAATCTGGAGACTGGAGACTGGAGACTGGAAACTGGAGTCTGGAGACTGGAGATTGGAGTCTGGAGACTGGAAACTGGAGTCCGGAGACTGGAGCCTGGAACTGGAGACTGGAGTCTGGAGACTGGAAACTGGAGTCTGGAGACTGGAAACTGGAGTCTGGAGACTGGAGTCTACCTGGAACTGGAGACTGGAGTCTGGAGACTTGGAGACTGGAGACTGGAAACTGGAGTCTGATGGAGAGTCTACCTGGAACTGGAGACTGGAGTCTGGAGACTGGAGACTGGAGACTGGAAACTGGAGTCTGGAGACTGGAGATTGGAGTCTGGAGACTGGACTGGAGACTGGAAACTGGAGTCTGGAGACTGGAGCCTGGAACTGGAGACTGGAGTCTGCTGGAGACTGGAGACTGGAAACTGGAGTCTGGAGACTGGAAACTGGAGTCTGGAGACTGGAGTCTACCTGGAACTGGAGACTGGAGTCTGGAGACTTGGAGACTGGAGACTGGAAACTGGAGTCTACCTGGAACTGGAGACTGGAGTCTGGAAACTGGAGACTGGAGACTGGAGACTGGAGTCTACCTGTAACTGGAGACTGAAAACTGGAGTCTGGAGACTGGAGTCTACCTGGAACTAGAGACTGGAGTCTGGAGACTGGAGACTGGAGTCTGGAGACTGGAGTCTGGAGACTGGAGACTGGAGTCTGGAAACTGTCCGTGTTTTTACACGGGTCTACAACTAGATATATATTTGTATATAACAGTTAATATATTGTCATTTTTGGCCTTATACTTAGTACTTTATTTGTTTACACAACTTGAAATTTTGTACTTAATAAAAGGGCGTAGTAGTAAAAGTGATAAGGATTAACTAGTCATCTTAGACAAACAATAAAAAGGACAAGTATATGGTAAGTTGGTAACCGACTAAAATCCTAGCTTAATTGACTTGCCCTAATTTTCCAAATGTACCAACTACCAAAAGTCCGAGTCCAACTTTGTCAAACTTACCAAAATTCCTAATCCATTGTAGTTTTGGACCCTTTTGAGTGAAATTTGAACTTTTCCCTTCTTATTGTACATCCAAAAGAAGTGATAATATTATTGTGATAATAATAATAAAGGTATTGTCAAAAACAGTCTTTAAAAGTTGTAATTAAACTGTGTAAAATAGTTGTAGATTAACCATAAAATTCAAAATAGACTTTTAATATGAAAGATACAACTTTTTCATACACGTTAATTACAACTCTTAAGACTATATATAACATGTTTTTTAATAATAATAATGATAATAATACTAAGAGTATGCATCATATCAAGCAAAGAGCTTTAAATTTTACCAGAACTTCAGTATTATTAACACATATGGCAGAATTGGTGATTTGTCTTCCGTGCTGGAGTAGTTGATTATAGTCCAGAAGTTTCGAAACTAACCAAACCAAACCAAACTAACTGACTTACCCACTTTTGGTCCAACAAAGGCCATCCACCCATTTTTAGTTTAGGCTATGCTAGTTGACTATATAATAAAGTACCAAAAAGAGTACTAATTGCAATTTTGTACCATCTTTAACAACTAAAATTCCATTTTGGTACCAACAAGAAACTGTGGGTTATCTCGAGGGTTTCCGCACCTCGACATATCCTTAGTTAATCTCGTTTCGACGGTCCGACAAACGAGGGCGACCTGAACTTACACAAAACACGAAATTGAGATGACTATTTTAGCACTCTTTGAATCGTAAGTATAGTAATATGTCTTAACTTATTATTATTGTCAATATGAATTTTTTTGTATTAGTTTACATTATAATATATTGTCTTTTTCTTATTCAGGGCTTTACATAACAGTGTTGATACAGTCTGTAACACCCGCCATTTTGACCGGTCAACACTAGCAAACTCGTAAAACAGAAATTAGTTAAATTAAAGTAAATAAACTTGTGTAATGAAAAGGTAAGCATGTGAATAGTCATTAGGAGCGTAATTTAAAAATACATAATATGGTGCTAACAAAATATTGGAATGACTCTAAGGTTAAAAGTCTTAACTAAACGAATCATTCATCGGGAGAGACTAGAACTAGTCGCGAGAGCTCAAGAGGGGAACAAAACCCCTCCATCCCTCTCTTTCCATCTCATTTCCCACACACCTCTCTCTCTCTAACTCTTCCTCTCTTCTCTTTTCTCTCTAAAATGGAAGAACGTTCTTCTTCCTTTTACATTCTTTTTCCCTCTTCAAATTTTCGGGATTTATCATCTTTTTATCAAGGAAATTCTTGTAGGTCCTTGTGGACTGATCGTCAACGAGAACGCTTATAGTTATGACGAGAGTGCGGAATCCTCTCGTGATAACCTGTTTGCTTAATTAAATTATCGTCTTTCGTTGTTAATACAACCTAAGACCTTAAACGCGCGCGGGTTTGCAATTGGACAGAGTTTAGACTAATTATCTTAATTAACTGTTACTAATTACGTATTTTCGAGATGTATTTATACTAAGATGTACTAAACGCGTGCTAAGTATGGACCGTGTATATTAAAGCCCATAGTCCATTAACAAACGCGTGTCATTAAGTAAACACGTGAATACCACGTGTTTAGGCAAACTCGTGTTACTGTAGCACGAGTTTGCATACACTTTATTTTGTCATCTTTTAAGTATACTTTAATACTCAAAACGTGACTAGTTTATCACTTGTATCTGTATGTTATTTATAATCACATTCATACAAGTCGTAAACATTAAACATATCAAAACTCTGCTCAATATGTAATCATTCACATTACTTAAGTCCAAATAACAAGTTTAAACATATAATAAGTCTATGATTACATATTACAAAACATAAACATATACTGATCAAATCGATGTTGCTGTTGTCAACCGAATCATGCACTTACAGTCTCCCCCTTGACATCAGCTACACGATTTCTTCAGTCTTGTAAAAATCTATCATCCATCAAACGTCAATCTCTTGCTATTTGCATGGATATTCTCATGTAAGCAAACTTGAATAATCTTACGATATCGGCTTTCTTCATCCTTCCAAAATGGCAAAAATGAGCACTCTGTATCGTATAACCTTCTTAGATCATTTCTTGAGAAGTTGACCAACTGCATTGGATCATATATTCTTCTCAACAAAATCTTCTTCTGTGAGTCTGCATACATCTTGGCTTCACCAGTATTTCGATCAATCTCCCAATTATCCATCTTTTCTAGCTCATCTTGTGGCCACTTCTTGGCTGGGACTTTGATCATGCACTTGATATCACGTTGAATATACTCAACGCTTCTATCTGGTTTCACCACCTTCTTCTTCTTTCTCGGTTTGATATGAAACTTCGGCTTATCTGAGTCTTTCATACTCGATCTCATCTTAAAATCTTCACGAAGCTTCTTACCAATGACATCAGCAAGACCATACTCGCTTGGATTGATAATCCAAGTATTTCCAAGTTCATGTAGGTCTTCTTCACATAAACTTCTAAAATGTCTCTCACTCCATGCTAAATACTGACAACCTTCTGGTCTTTTGAGAACGAACAGCTTCAGTTCTTCATCATAAAACCAACTCCAGATAATTGTCTTGTATTTTGCAGCATCTTTATCCGAGATATGAGTCCAATACACAGAGGGTCTCAGAGTATCCCTAGTGACTCTAAATTCACCAACTCTCTGACCAGGTACAAATCTATCAATCACCTGTAATGGATCATCATCTCTGAGAGGCACTGGAAACTCATTTGGATTAAATGGTCTTGTCAAATTAATCTCATAAGGAAAAGGAACCAATGCATCTTCAACCTTAGCATATACTACAAAGTTTAAAACTTTAGTATTGCTACTAAATGGAGTTTGAAGCATCCTTTCCTTAACGTCATTCCTCTTTAATTCCAACACATTTCTTTCTTCTACTGATGGGTCTTCAGGAATTGAGTTCCAAAAATCATCAAACCCATAAGGCTTCTTGAATAAGTCCATATTCGGCTCAGGAACAATCTCACCTTCCTCAAGATCATCACCATCAAAGAACAATTCTGCATCATCTATTAAGATTACACAGAATAAACACCAGAATACAATGATAATAATAAAGATGAAATACAATTGCATTGAAATAAAATATATTACATTTACATATCATAACTTATTACATGCAATCGAAAATACAAATCATCTAATCTTTATCAATCTCATAAGTTGAATCAGAATCAGAATCAGAATCAGATTCCAAAACTGTTTGTTTTTGAATCTGTAATTCTTTTTCTCTTTCATTTTCTGCCTGTTGTTGTTTATCTAACAAAACATCAAATACATCATGAAAAGCATTTTCTTCAGAATAATAGTCATGTCCAAATTTTGCTTCAACTTCACGTTTTAATCGTTCAGTTTCAGCTTCAACCTGATCATCACTTAAATAATCAATTGACTTTGAAGAATTACCTGAATCGTCAAGTGCTTCAATGACCTCAGCATCACGAGGCGCACTTGATCCAGCAGCTCCAGATGTACTTGCAACATCCTTCTCTAACTCCCCCTTAGTTCTTGCTTCTGTATGAGCTTCAGTTCTTGGCTCACCATCAGCATTCGCATCATCATCATGATCTTCATCCTCTTTCCTCTTCAACTCAGTTTCCCTACAACCATCTCCCCCTTGAGCCAATAACTGCCGAAGCTGATCTCTCAGTGCAGCACTTTGACCCTTCTCATCTTCCAAATCAGCAACTAACTTCCCAACTAACCCTTGCATTGACTTCATTTGAGCTTCCAATGTCATAACTCTTGTCTCCAAATGATTCACCTTGAATTGAGTTGACATGATATGCGCAGGTTCAACTGTTGGTCTGACTCCAAAAGGTCTAGTAGGAGATTGTGTAGAAACTGGAGGTCGTCCGATCAAAGGCGGTTGTAGTGGACGTAGAAGTGTCGTAAACACAGTGCTTATAGGAACAACAGGCCTAATCGAAGCACTCTGTGTATCTTGAGGAACTGACACTTGAATTGATTCAGATTGAGTTACTGCAACTCGATGTGGACGAAGTTTCTTTCTTCTACTGATGGGTCTTCAGGAATTGAGTTCCAAAAATCATCAAACCCATAAGGCTTCTTGAATAAGTCCATATTCGGCTCAGGAACAATCTCACCTTCCTCAAGATCATCACCATCAAAGAACAATTCTGCATCATCTATTAAGATTACACAGAATAAACACCAGAATACAATGATAATAATAAAGATGAAATACAATTGCATTGAAATAAAATATATTACATTTACATATCATAACTTATTACATGCAATCGAAAATACAAATCATCTAATCTTTATCAATCTCATAAGTTGAATCAGAATCAGAATCAGATTCTAAAACTGTTTGTTTTTGAATCTGAATCAGAATCAGAATCAGAATCAGAATCAGAATCAGAATCAGAATCAGAATCAGAATCAGAATCAGAATCAGAATCAGAATCAGAATCAGAATCAGAATCAGAATCAGAATCAGAATCAGAATCAGAATCAGAATCAGAATCAGAATCAGAATCAGAATCAGAATCAGAATCAGAATCAGAATCAGAATCAGAATCAGAATCAGAATCAGAATCAGAATCAGAATCAGAATCAGAATCAGAATCAGAATCAGAATCAGAATCAGAATCAGAATCAGAATCAGAATCAGAATCAGAATCAGAATCAGAATCAGAATCAGAATCAGAATCAGAATCAGAATCAGAATCAGAATCAGAATCAGAATCAGAATCAGAATCAGAATCAGAATCAGAATCAGAATCAGAATCAGAATCAGAATCAGAATCAGAATCAGAATCAGAATCAGAATCAGAATCAGAATCAGAATCAGAATCAGAATCAGAATCAGAATCAGAATCAGAATCAGAATCAGAATCAGAATCAGAATCAGAATCAGAATCAGAATCAGAATCAGAATCAGAATCAGAATCAGAATCAGAATCAGAATCAGAATCAGAATCAGAATCAGAATCAGAATCAGAATCAGAATCAGAATCAGAATCAGAATCAGAATCAGAATCAGAATCAGAATCAGAATCAGAATCAGAATCAGAATCAGAATCAGAATCAGTAACTGCAATCAGAAGGTCGACGAATCATCTATAAAGCAGAGTACCCTGTGTTTCAGCAGATTCATCAGCAACAACAGATTCAGTAGCAACAACAGGTACCTCTGATCGTACAGATTCATCAGCAATTGAACTTTCCGTCACCTCAGTTCTCTCAGACTCCTCTTGCTGTCTGTGCTTCTCAAATGCCTCAGCCAAGTGAGCAGGTAAAACCTTTCCCGACCTAGGCACTTTCCTTCGTCTTATCAAAGGAATCTCCTCTTCCTCTGGTTCATAAGTAGGATCACTCTCATCTTCAGTGCGAAACCTCTTCAAAATTCTTTCAACAGGAGAAGTATCACTTGCACGACCCGTTAAATCAATATCTGAATCACTTTCTGTAGCATCTGGGTCAACAGTCTTTCCTCTTGAACTTTCTGCGGCATCACCAGCAACATTCAGAGGGTCATCGACATCTTCCAATAATCTATCCAATTCTTGATCTCGTTCAGCATTTGGAGCTACAAACAACTCCAAGTGATCCAAAGCTTGAAAATTATCCACTTGAGCAATCACATCATGTGGATCCAATGCAGCATGCACAAAAGCTTCACCAACTTCAGGGTTAGCACCTTCTGCCCTATCTAACAAGTCTTCCATTGCTTCATTATCTGCCTGAACATCTTCAGCAGCAGCTTGTACTGGCCTAACTTCAGGTTGAGCCTGTGGTGCCACTTGAGGATGAACTCGTGGACGAACCCGTCGTTGAACTTGTCGTTGACGTGGGACCGCACGTGGAACTTGAACTTGAGGTCCGTGTGGTGGTGGTGGTGGTGGTGGTGGTGCATGGTGGTGGTGGTGGTGGTGGTGGTGGTGGTGGTGGTGGTGGTGGTGGTGGTGGTGGTGGTGGTGGTGGTGGTGGTGGTGGTGGTGGTGGTGGTGGTGGTGGTGGTGGTGGTGGTGGTGGTGGTGGTGGTGGTGGTGGTGGTGGTGGTGGTGGTGGTGGTGGTGGTGGTGGTGGTGGTGGTGGTGGTGGTGGTGGTGGTGGTGGTGGTGGTGGTGGTGGTGGTGGTGGTGGTGGTGGTGGTGGTGGTGGTGGTGGTGGTGGTGGTGGTGGTGGTGGTGGTGGTGGTGGTGGTGGTGGTGGTGGTGGTGGTGGTGGTGGTGGTGGTGGTGGTGGTGGTGGTGGTGGTGGTGGTGGTGGTGGTGGTGGTGGTGGTGGTGGTGGTGGTGGTGGTGGTGGTGGTGGTGGTGGTGGTGGTGGTGGTGGTGGTGGTGGTGGTGGTGGTGGTGGTGGTGGTGGTGGTGGTGGTGGTGGTGGTGGTGGTGGTGGTGGTGGTGGTGGTGGTGGTGGTGGTGGTGGTGGTGGTGGTGGTGGTGGTGGTGGTGGTGGTGGTGGTGGTGGTGGTGGTGGTGGTGGTGGTGGTGGTGGTGGTGGTGGTGGTGGTGGTGGTGGTGGTGGTGGTGGTGGTGGTGGTGGTGGTGGTGGTGGTGGTGGTGGTGGTGGTGGTGGTGGTGGTGGTGGTGGTGGTGGTGGTGGTGGTGGTGGTGGTGGTGGTGGTGGTGGTGGTGGTGGTGGTGGTGGTGGTGGTGGTGGTGGTGGTGGTGGTGGTGGTGGTGGTGGTGGTGGTGGTGGTGGTGGTGGTGGTGGTGGTGGTGGTGGTGGTGGTGGTGGTGGTGGTGGTGGTGGTGGTGGTGGTGGTGGTGGTGGTGGTGGTGGTGGTGGTGGTGGTGGTGGTGGTGGTGGTGGTGGTGGTGGTGGTGGTGGTGGTGGTGGTGGTGGTGGTGGTGGTGGTGGTGGTGGTGGTGGTGGTGGTGGTGGTGGTGGTGGTGGTGGTGGTGGTGGTGGTGGTGGTGGTGGTGGTGGTGGTGGTGGTGGTGGTGGTGGTGGTGGTGGTGGTGGTGGTGGTGGTGGTGGTGGTGGTGGTGGTGGTGGTGGTGGTGGTGGTGGTGGTGGTGGTGGTGGTGGTGGTGGTGGTGGTGGTGGTGGTGGTGGTGGTGGTGGTGGTGGTGGTGGTGGTGGTGGTGGTGGTGGTGGTGGTGGTGGTGGTGGTGGTGGTGGTGGTGGTGGTGGTGGTGGTGGTGGTGGTGGTGGTGGTGGTGGTGGTGGTGGTGGTGGTGGTGGTGGTGGTGGTGGTGGTGGTGGTGGTGGTGGTGGTGGTGGTGGTGGTGGTGGTGGTGGTGGTGGTGGTGGTTGACGTGGGACCGCACGTGGAACTTGAACTTGAGGTCCGTGTGGTGGTGGTGGTGGTGGTGGTGCATCATCATTTCCACCTCCTGCGACTTCAACTTCATCTTCCCATCCAACTGCTGGAGCTCTATAGTTCGGATTTATCAAGTGTCCAAACAATGGCACAATCTGTGGATTTGGATAACTATCCTTAACCTTCAACATCATCGACCAAATCCTATTTGGTGGAGAAACAATCTCATATATATCTTGCAAGACTGGCAGATTCTGTACAAAATGATTAATGATCGCCATCGTTATCCTTGGCAACATCATAAACCTCTGCGACCCCGTCTGAGTAATCTGGGTCTTCAAAATATCAAAGAAGTAATCCGAGAATGAGTATGGTCTATTCAAAGTCAAGGCCACCATCTGCGAACCTACTTGCTTATTGAGCTGATCAAACCCTGCATGACGGTTACTGATCGCCACAATCAATACATGAGCCAAAAACCTCCATTGGCCATAGAATCCTGCCTTCGCAATCGGCCACTTAGCACCTGGCGTAGCATGTCCCATTCTTCCAAAACAACCTCTAATCAACGTCTCATCTAGCTCTATTGGACCATTTTCTTCTTCCAAAACAACCTCTAATCAACGTCTCATCTAGCTCTATTGGACCATTTTCTTCTTCAACAGTCCCTAAATGCAGTATATCTCGCAAATCAGCCGCAGTAAATGAAAACGTGTGATCAGCCACAGTTGTCTGAAACCTAACACTCCGAGGGACAGCAGGTCTATCTCCTTGTGCTGGCTGTGCTTGAACCACCCTTATAGAAGCATTATTCCAAAATTGATGCAGATATCCTTGATATAGCACTGGATTGTGAGTTAGCACGAAATGAATACGTGAGCGTTCCAGATACTGAAGCAATCCATTAAATTCCACATTTCTTCGATCTCTCGACAAATCGATCAACTGATTGTGAGTTGAGAAGAAATTTCTTGGATTTCCTGCCATTTCTGGAAAACAAAAACAATAGTGCAATAACGAAAATTTAGCAATAATAATTCTGCACAATAAAACTTAGAAAATTTGGAAACTGCTTGTAAACGCGTGTAAAAGTTTCAAACGCGTGTAGAAGGGTAAACGCGTGTATCAAAGGTAAACGCGTGTGATCAAAGGTAAACGCGTGTATAAAGGTAAACGCGTGTGATCAAAGGTAAACGCGTGTAGAAGGGTAAACGCGTGTGACCAAAGGTAAATGCGTGTAGCAGGGTAAACGCGTGTAGAAGGGTAAACGCATGTGACCAAAGGTAAACGCGTGTAGAAGGGTAAACGCGTGTGATCAAAGGTAAACGCGTGTATAAAGGTAAACGCGTGTGATCAAAGGTAAACGCGTGTGACAAAGGTAAACGCGTGTGATAAAGGTAAACGCGTGTGATCAAAGGTAAACGCGTGTAGAAGGGTAAACGCGTGTGATCAAAGGTAAACGCGTGTAGAAGGGTAAACGCGTGTGATCAAGAATAAACACGTGTATAAAGGTAAACGCGTGTGATCAAAGGTAAACGCGTGTAGAAGGGTAAACGCGTGTGATCAAGAATAAACACGTGTATAAAGGTAAACGCGTGTGATCAAAGGTAAACGCGTGTAGAAGGGTAAACGCGTGTGACCAAAGGTAAATGCGTGTAGCAGGTAAACGCGTGTAGCAAGGGTAAACGCGTGTGATCAAAGGTAAACGCGTGTGATCAAAGGTAAACGCGTGTAGAAGGGTAAACGCGTGTGACCAAAGGTAAACGCGTGTAGAAGGGTAAACGCGTGTGAACAAGAATAAACACGTGTATAAAGGTAAACGCGTGTGATCAAATGTAAACGCGTGTGAAATCCAACCCTAAGTTACTGTTCATCGTCATCTAAATTCAGAAACAAACAAATATATCTTTGAAAATCAAACAAAATCAAGGAAAACATACCTGTAATTAACACGAAGATGGTCGATGAATAATAACAAATCACGAAGTACAAATACTAATCACAAACAGTAACCAATTGCACGGTTTTGACAATATGCACGATTTTAGCTAAACGCGTGTTTGGGGGTAAAACTCGGGTGAAAATGAATTTGTAAAAATTGAAAATGGTAAAAATGAACGAGTTTGGTCATGGTATATATATACCCGTGACCCAAACGCGTGTAAATTAGGTCAACCACGTGGTCTAAATCCAAACGCGTGTAAAGTAAGTCAAACACGCGATCCAAACGCGTGTAAATTAGGTCAACCACGTGGTCTAAATCCAAACGCGTGTAAATAGGTCAACCACGTGGTCAAATCCAAACGCGTGTAAATAAGTCAACACGTGGATCAAATCCAAACGCGTGTAAATTAGTCAACACGTGGTCAAATCCAAACGCGTGTAAATTAGGTCAACACGTGGTCAAATCCAAACGCGTGTAAATTAGGTCAACCACGTGGTCTAAATCCAAACGCGTGTAAATAGGTCAACCACGTGGATCAAATCCAAACGCGTGTAAATTAGGTCAACCACGTGGTCTAAATCCAAACGCGTGTAAATTAG
>CM067175.1:31658365-31723365 GCA_034093135.1 Erigeron breviscapus | reverse complement strand
TCTTCATACCATTTAGAAGAATCAGCTTTTCAAAGCGAGTCTTATCAAATGCTTTAGTATACAAATCAGCTAGATTATCATCAGTTATAACTTTTTCCAAATGAATTAACTTCTTTTGGGCACAGTCACGCAAAAAATGATGTCTAATGTCAATATGCTTGGTGACTTTATGCAAGACAGGGTTATTAGTTATATCTATAGCTGACTTATTATCAATCTTAATAGGAGTACCATAAGTCTTGGATTCTAACATTTGAAACCTTTCCAAGATGTCATTGACATACTTAGTCTGGTGAATGAAAAAACCATCTTTTCGTTGATCAACTTGCAGTCCAAGGAAAAATTTTAATTCTCCCATAGCACTCATTTCAAATTCCTTCTTCATACTCATTTCAAAATCCTTGCACATACTATTTCAAATTCCTTCTTCATACTCATTTCAAAATCCTTGCACATCTTAATGTCAGATGAACCAAAAATGATATCATCCACATAAACTTGCACAATTATATAATCTTGCTTCTGCCATTTGATAAACAACGTGCTGTCTATCGATCCTCTTGTAAATCCATTTGTCAACAAATGTGTTGACAACTTCTCATACCACACTCTTGGTGCTTGATGTAATCCATAAAGAGCCTTATCCAGTCGATATGCCCTTCTTGGATAATTTGGATCTTCAAACCCCGGTGGTTGACGAACGTACACTTCTTCCTTAACTTCTCCATACAAGAAGGCACTCTTCACATCCAACTGATACACCTTTATTCCTTTGAAACTAGCATAAGCTAAAAATAGCCTTATAGCTTCAATCCGAGCAACTGGTGCAAAAGTTTCATTGTAGTCATAACCTTCTCGCTGTGCAAAACCCTGAACAACTAGACGTGCCTTATTTCTTGTAACAATCCCTTTGTCATCTCGTTTGCATTTAAATACCCAACGAGTTCCAATTGGTTCGATACCTTTAGGCACATCAACTAATTCCCATACTTCATTTTCAAATTCCTTCTTCATACTCATTTCAAAATCCTTGCACATCTTAATGTCAGATGAACCAAAAATGATATCATCCACATAAACTTGCACAATTATATAATCTTGCTTCTGCCATTTGATAAACAACGTGCTGTCTATCGATCCTCTTGTAAATCCATTTGTCAACAAATGTGTTGACAACTTCTCATACCACACTCTTGGTGCTTGATGTAATCCATAAAGAGCCTTATCCAGTCGATATGCCCTTCTTGGATAATTTGGATCTTCAAACCCCGGTGGTTGACGAACGTACACTTCTTCCTTAACTTCTCCATACAAGAAGGCACTCTTCACATCCAACTGATACACCTTTATTCCTTTGAAACTAGCATAAGCTAAAAATAGCCTTATAGCTTCAATCCGAGCAACTGGTGCAAAAGTTTCATTGTAGTCATAACCTTCTCGCTGTGCAAAACCCTGAACAACTAGACGTGCCTTATTTCTTGTAACAATCCCTTTGTCATCTCGTTTGCATTTAAATACCCAACGAGTTCCAATTGGTTCGATACCTTTAGGCACATCAACTAATTCCCATACTCCAAGTTTTTCAAATTGAGCCAATTCTTCTTGCATAGCCTCAACCCAAAACGGATCTTGAAGTGCTATCTTAACATTCTTGGGTTCTTCTTGTGAAATAAAACATGAGTATAAACACTCAGTTATTAAACCTGTATCCTTCACTTCACAGAATAAACTAGTCATCTCCTTATTTAACTGATTTCTAGTTCGGACAGATGCTGAAGCTTCACCAAGAATATTTTCAACTGGATGATCTTTAGTTGCTCTATGTTGAGGAGTTTTGTGACTTGGAAAATCATCACCCATATTCGGAACAATTTGGGTGGGAGACTCTCCATCAGGTTCAGAAGATGAAGAAGAAGATGAGTCAAGCGGGTCATCATCTGGTAGTGGAATATTAGTTGGATCTCTTGAACCACTGGATTGACCAACCTCAGTTGTAGGAACAACTCCGGTTGGTGGTACATCATCAGTAGGAGATGCAGCGGGAGCAACCTCAGAATCATAATTCAAGTGATCTCGAACAATAACAACATTTTCATCAATAGGAGTACCAGGAAAAGAAATTGGACCCTTAAGTGAAGTAAACACACTATCATAAGCAAAACTTGACTCAGAACCAGCATGAGTAGCAGGTTTATAACTTACAATCACGACATTAGTACCAAGATCGACTCTACCTGTCTGCGAATTGAAAACCCGACGAATGGGGGTTCCCGGTTTATATCCAAGAAAGAAACCTTCTTCAACTTTAGAATTAAACTTTGGTTGAGGAGAAGTTTTCAGAAAAGTACAAGGAACACCAAACGGTTCCAATCCAGACAAATCAGGTTTTCGTTTGTTGAGAAGTTCATAACAAGTCTTATTAAACCTTTTAACAGTTAGCACCCGATTTAACACATGACAAGCTGTGTTCACAGCTTCCGCCCAAAACATAGTTGGTAGCCCTGAATCAGCAAGCATAGTTCTGGCAGTCTCGATCAAGGTCCTATTCTTTCTCTCAGCAACTCCATTTTGCTGAGGTTCATACGGAGCACTAAATTGATGTTGAATTCCTTTAGACAAACAGAAAACATCCATCACCGAGTTTTTGAACTCCGTGCCATTGTCACTCCTGATTCGTTTGATCTTCGTGTTGTAGAGATTCTCAGCTTCAGTGAAAAAGTTAATCAGTATCTCCGTAGTCTCATCTTTGGTAGCTAAGAAGAAAACCCATGAAAACCTTGAATAATCATCAGTGACAACCAAGCAGTAGTACATTCCCCCTCTACTCCTAACATTTACTGGACCAAAGAGATCCATATGAAGTAACTCAAAAGGAGCGGCAATTGAATTTTGTGTCTTGGGCTTGTGAGGCTTTTTCTGTTGTTTGCCTTTCAAGCATGGAACACATCTATCTTCCAATTCAAACTTCTTTTTAGGAACACCTTGAACCAGATCATTCTTTACAATGTAATTCATCTTCCGGAAATGTAGATGTCCCATTCTTCTATGCCATAAGAGAGAATCACTTTCGCTTGCCTTAGACAACAAACAAACTTCCTTCTGTACATTCTTGGTTCCTAACATTAAACCATAAATATCTCGTTTACGAGGAGCAGTCAACAATATCCAATCATCTGGAATAACAAAACCCGGTTTCAAGACGAATGCAGCTTTGTCGTTGAAGAAAACTGAATTTCCTCGGTCACAAATTTGTGATACACTCATCAGATTATGAGTAAGTTCTTCCACGTAATTGACATTCTTTAAAGTAAGTTTTCCATCGACGACATCACCTTGTCCAGTGATTTGTCCGCCCTTGGAACCAGCAAAATTTACATGTGATCCTTTAATATTTACAAAATCAACAGAAGTCTTCTGTCTCCTGTCATGTGCCTGGAGCAACCGCTATCAAGATACCAGATACTAATAGGAATTGGTGGTAGCCCCTGCACATGAAACAAAAATGGATCAGTTATCAAGGACAACCCAAGCCTTTATAGACTTGGGTTTACCATTCTCGTCCTTAACAAGCATTTCAGTCCAATATCCATTGCTCCCAATAGGTGCCTTGGATGTTTGCTGAGCATGCTGTAAAGGTATATTCTCAACCCTTGATTGAGACCTTTTAGGGGAAAATGGTCTATTAAAGAATGGTCTATTCACTTGTGGAACACGAGATGTGTTACGGTCATAGTAGTTCTGTCGATGATGCCCTGAATTTGCATTTTGTGATGACTGACCAGATCTATTTCTAGGGGAAACATATCTTGGTGAATCATTTCTTTTAGCCACAGGTGGAACAAATTTACCATAAGCTTGATTACCCATCCCATTAGAACTACTTGACACATTCTGTTGTTTACCATTCCCTCGCTCAAAAGACACATGAGAATTAGGGGATGATCCTCTACTTTGATTGACTTAGCAGGAGAAACTGACTGTATAGAGGACTTCCTAACTCGGTTGGGACAACAACTATACACATGTCCCTTTTCAAAACAAGCAAAACAAGATCGTTGTGCTGACTTGCTAGAAGATTGTTGAGCTGATGGTTTAGATGGAGGGGTATTCAAGATATTCTTAATCTCCTGAGTCGCTATCTCTTCCACAGTAGGAGCCTTAGTCTCAGAAGTTGAGAATGATTTGGTAACACTAGATTCAGGTTCAGTGACATACTTAACCTCAATTGAACTAGTCTGAATTCCTTTCTTGACAAACTTCTTACTTAGCTGTGGTATATCATGGTTTTTGGTCCTCAGTTGTCTAGGAATGAATTTAAGTTGCTTAGGTTCAGTGGAGACGGATGACTTAGGATAGTCAGTAAGCACTGGTTTAGCAGAATCAGACTCAGCCAAATCTGGATGAACAGGGTCTAAGTTGTTGTTAAAAGGAGGTCTTACATCAGTGTAATCAGCTCCTAGTCCTGTTTTATCCTTAGGATGTCTAGGTTTACCTAAAGAAGCTACCAGATCACTTCCTCTCCATTTAGCTAAAGTAGTCTCATGTTTAGTAATGGTAACCCTAGCATCAGCCAAATCCTTTTCTTTCTTACCGATTTCACTAGAAAGAAAAACTATCTTTTCATTTGCTAGATTTTCTCTAAAAATTGATTCTTTCAGTTTGTCTTTTAAGGCAACATTATCATTGTCAAGTGACTTAATCCTACTCTTAAATTGACATTCTTGATCAAGTAAAGCACTATTCTTAGAGAAAAATGAACTACGTTCCTTGCTGATAGTTTCATAGCTAGCGGCTAATTCTAAGGTCTTGGATGAGGCAATACTATGTTGTTGCATCAAATCGTTAACAAACATGCAAATACGATGAACAGTCAAATAAGAAAAAGTTACCTGTTTCTCTCGATCATCGCAGTCAGCCATATATGCAACAAAGTCTGATATTGTCATACCTTCAGGAATATCAAAATCATCAGCTTCTGTAGAAATAGCCTTGTCCAATTTTGCACTTGAGCTCATCGATTGATTATCACTCTGGCTGCTTGTCTTATCAGTAGATTCATCGATCTTCTTATCAGCCTTTTTAAGCTTCACTGCTTCATCTGCATCCTTTTCATCATCAGAAATTTTTAATGCAGCATCAGTAGCAGCAGCCTCTTCACTTGTATAAAGAGCATAATCAAACGCAGCACTTCCATCATCAATCACATTAGCTACTTCATCATAAATCTCAGCTAGCAAAGCATTTTCAGGTTCATTCTCCTTTGTCCAAAGGTAAGTACCATCTTCCTGTCTTGCCACCATGGCATTTTCAGGATTTGAACTTGATTTTCTGTAGGAAGTTCCTGAATGATCATTCCATCATGCTCTGTAGCTTTGGTTGATTTGATTTGATTTCCAGCTTGCACACCTCCCTGATTGTAATTCTGACGATTAGCTGTAGAATTATCAAAACGCTTTGGTCTTTGACATTCCTTAGCAAAATGACCAAAACCATCACAATTATAACACTTAACCTTCGACTTGTCAAATCCTCTATTCTTGTCAGATGCAAGATTTCTTCCAGTTCGTTGCATAAAACGACGAGCTTTTATAGTGAGCATAGCCATTTGCCACTTCAAGTCCATTTCCTCTAAATCATCAGGATCAACTTGTTCATAATCTTTATCAATCAAACTTGGATCTGAAATTTTGCCATTGATAAATGCCTCATGAGCAGAACACATTGCAGCAAATACTTGCATACGTCCTTCAGCAGATTGCATACTCATTGGCATCGAGCGAACAGTTGTGTTTCCACTGTTTCTTGATCCACTGTCTATTCTTAGTTGTAGACGAATTGTCATAAACCATGTATCCAGCAATTCCATCAGGATCCATAACAGGATGAATGGTTTCAGTGGATAAAAGAGCAGTAGATCCACTTCCAGAAGTAGAGGAAGATGAAAACAATAGATTATCAGTATTAGCATGATAAAGACTCGGATTTTGTTGAAAAACAGAAAGCTCATCTTTTGCTTTACGCTTCATTTCCCTGTTCTTTACTTTTGAGACAATCTCTGCCAAGGTATAAGATTCATAATTTTTCTCTTCTTGAAGACTATGCACAAAGTCATTCCATTTGTTCGGCAGAGAATCCAAAAATTTATCTACTAGTTTATTTTGTGTAAAAGTAACTCCAAAATATCCCAGTTCAGTAATCAGATGATTAAAACGAGTTATTAAATCATCTAAACTTTCAGATTTCAAACCATTAAAGACTTCATATTGTCTGTTTAGCAATTTAATTCTTCCCTTTTTCATCAATTCATCACCTTCACAGTATGCGTTTAAAGCATCCCACAAACCTTTAGAGGTCTTATGTTCTCCGAGAAGATGAATTGCATCCCGAGGTAAACACATTTCTAAGTTCGACAAGGCCTTTCCTTCAACGGCATATTCTTTCTTCAACACTTCAGTCATATCCCCAAGTCTGTATTGGACCTCATTTCCATTAACATCTTCATGAGTTGGCCACTCATATCCTTCAGTAATCATCACCCATTGGTTGAAATCAGTAAGGCGAATATAGGATTCAAAGCGTTTTTTCCAACTCCAGAAATTTTCAAGTTTTATCAATTTAGGGGGTGAATTGGTACGACCGACTTCATGATCGTGAAGAATTAATGCATTAATGTATTGGGCCTCTTTTGATGAAACTGTAGGTATTCCAGACATCATTGAAATACGACAAAAGGAAAAATTAAAATAAATGAACAGGAGCACGTGTTTGAGATAAACACGTGTTTAGAACAAAAAGAGAACACCACGAGTTTGACACTGGAGCACGAGTTTAGACTGAACACGCGTTTAGAAGTCAAACACGTGTTAAGGTAGGACTAAACACGAGTTTAAAAAACTCACCACGCGTTTGATACTGTAGCACGAGTTTAAAAGTCAAACACGTGTTAAGGAGGACTAAACACGAGTTTAAAAACTGACCACGGCTTTAATTAGCAAACACGTGAAGAATTAGGGCTAAGCACGAGTTTGATTAAACACGAGTTTAAAAGTCCCCTGCACAAAATTTTGCACGATTTTAGGCAAAATTAAGCCAAACAAAGCGATCTCGAACCTTCAGATTGAAAAATCTATTGGCTCTGATACCACTTGTAGGTCCTAGTGGACTGATCGTCAACGAGAACGCTTATAGTTATGACGAGAGTGCGGAATCCTCTCGTGATAACCTGTTTGCTTAATTAAATTATCGTCTTTCGTTGTTAATACAACCTAAGACCTTAAACGCGCGCGGGTTTGCAATTGGACAGAGTTTAGACTAATTATCTTAATTAACTGTTACTAATTACGTATTTTCGAGATGTATTTATACTAAGATGTACTAAACGCGTGCTAAGTATGGACCGTGTATATTAAAGCCCATAGTCCATTAACAAACGCGTGTCATTAAGTAAACACGTGAATACCACGTGTTTAGGCAAACTCGTGTTACTGTAGCACACGAGTTTAGGCAAACTCGTGTTACTGTAGCACGAGTTTGCATACACTTTATTTTGTCATCTTTTAAGTATACTTTAATACTCAAAACGTGACTAGTTTATCACTTGTATCTGTGTGATATTTATAATTACACTCATACAAGTCGTAAACATTAAACATATCAAAACTCTGCTCAATATGTAATCATTCACATTACTTAAGTTCAAATAACAAGTTTAAACATATAATAAGTCTATGATTACATATTACAAAACATAAGCATATACTGATCAAATCGATGTTGCTGTTGTCAACCGAATCATGCACTTACACTTGTAAATCTAGTAATAATAATGATAATCTTCAAGGATTTGCAAGAGAAAGTCACCATTCTTCCTTTCTTTGTCTCAAATTCGGATTTCAAATCAAGGTTGTGGACATTTGACGATCGTTGGACAACTTTAACTTGATTGTAACTTCTTATTGCCGATCAAGGTGAGTTCCGTAGTCTCCCTACTCAATTGAGATTCGGGCTGAAAAGTGTACATGTACCTGCTTGATTGATTGATTGATTTGATTGGTGGTTTAACTTATTGTTTAATTGATTATGCTTTCGATCTTGATTATATGATGTGATTAGGATAGTTGTACATACATGGAAGACGATGATGCCTTTAAAGAGTTATAGATGTGATGGGAAGGCTGCGGGTGACCCTATATATAAGCATCTATGATTCCTTAAATGTAAAGTCGTATGAAATGTATGTGCATTGTGATTTGGTTGAGTTGATGGACATGATGGACATGATGACAATAAACGGGTACACGTACTTGATAGGATCGTTCCTACCCGAAAATGTCAAAAGTATCAAATAACAACGAAAAACTCGAGTTACAGACACACCCCTCGAATCTGTTCGTTGAGCAATTCCAGTTTGCAATCACGATACAGTTACACCACGTGACTACAAAACTAGACTCCAAAGTTCACCACCCAAATCTGCCACAATTTAGGCTAGCATTGGAAAATTACTCCCTAACAGTTTTGTTTGAAAGAGAATAATGAATAAACTTAAGCCAAAAGAATCTGCCACTTTCATTCCATCGTGCATACAAATACCAGAAAAATAAAACTGCCCACTACTTGCTAAATAATAGGCAATATGCTGAATTGACAAATTCAAACAACTAAAAAACTAAAACAAACTTCTAAATTAAAAGCAAACTTCACGTGTGGCATTTTCTTCACTTTTGGGCTTGGGCTTGTTTTGTTGACATAACAAATAACACTAAACTGATATTAATTGAAGTGACCCAATTAACATCACTTGGGCTGCATATTGAACACCGAATTGATCTGCTACAAGGTTTGATGTGTCTGAGCTCAATTGGATAACATCCTCCCCTTCTTCAGAAAAGTTTGTCCTCAAAATTGGAAAGGGATCATCTGTATCGAAAGAGGATTGAACTAGGGGACTATGTACTACCTCAGGCTTCTCAAAGTTGGTAACATCACAACCCATGTGGTTGAATGCTTTTATTGACTGAAATTCATGACGGTCAGCCTTGAGTATGGTGCTCGATGCAGCAAGAGGGGGTGAGGGTTGGATATATTGTTGCATTGGGGTGAGGGTGACCTTGTGATCATTGTGGGTAAATGAGTAGGTATTGTTATACCCATCGTGAAGGACACGGTGATCAAATTGCCACGGGCGTCCAAGCAATAGATGGCAAGCATCCATAGGTAGTATGTCACACCAAATCTCATCAGAATAAGACTTGCCGATGCTAAAAGCTACAAGAACTCGATGATTTACCTGAATACCCTTTCCTGGATTAAGCCACTGAATTACATACGGTGACGGGTGAGGTTCGGTGTTGAGGTTGAGTTTGGTTACTAAGGTTTGAGAAGCAACATTGGTGCAACTGCCACCATCGATAATTACGGTACAAACTTTTCTGATTAATAGTGCATCGCGTAAGGAATATAGCTTCTCGTTGTAATGTTCCGTCCCGTGCAACTACATTTTGTAACGTACGTCTGACTACTAGACACTCTCCTTCATCTGGACCACCAATTCTTCAACAACAGTATTATCCGTGACCGGTTCAGGTGGGCTATTACTAAACCCGTGACCACTTGCACGCTCAAAATCAGCGAGAGGTAGAATCGTTATTGGGGCATTAGAAGCGATATGTCCCAATCCTTGACATCTGAAACATCGTCGAGGTGCCTTCGGTAAATCAGCATGAGGGCTTGGTGGTGTAGGGTTAGTGGAAGTTGAGGGTTGATAGTTGATGGGTTTTGTGTGGTGCTTGACTGATTGCTGACTTACTATTAGTTCTTTGTTGAGAGTCGACTTTATGTGCCAACACAGTTAGTTCTGATAGTGTATGATATGAATGTAATTCTACCACATTCGCCACCCGGGGTTCTAAACCACCTAAATATCGAACCAACATTTGTGGATCGTCTTCTGGAACATCACATTTCATGAGTAAGTATTCAAATTCACGTGAATAATCTTCCACCGTTCCTGTTCCCGTTCTTTGCTTCAGGGAGTGCAACTGTGAGAAACTAGATTGCACATAATATGAAGGCAAAAACTTTTGTTTCATTTTCTCATTCATTTGGGCCATGTTCTGATCTTTTCTTTCCCTGCACGCTCTCTTTTTAAACATGTGTTAGACCACCATGTTGATGCATATTTGCGGAGCTTGAGTGCCACTATTTTCACCTTGTTGTCATGGATGTTGTTTGTAATCAAAAACCCTATCTACCGTACGCAACCATTCAACAAACTCATCGGGGTCCAGTTTACCATCATATTCAGGTATGTCAACCTTGATGTCATTAGGATGCGAACCAGAATGTTCTATACCCCCGCCAGTGCCTCACCCGCTGGCACCTCCTGAATTAACCTCTTCATCAAATCGTTTATTTTGAGAAACGATAAGTTCTTGAACCTGATCTTGCAAAACCTTCACCTATTGTGCCATTTCCCGTCTGTCAATTTCTAGGGCTTCAGCAATCAGTTTCCTTATCTCACTCATACTCCGAGTATCCGTACCCATGCTCTGATACCAGATGATAGGATCGTTCCTACCCGAAAATGTCAAAAGTATCAAATAACAACGAAAAACTCGAGTTACAGACACACCCCTCGAATCTGTTCGTTGAGCAATTCCAGTTTGCAATCACGATACAGTTACACCACGTGACTACAAAACTAGACTCCAAAGTTCACCACCCAAATCTGCCACAATTTAGGCTAGCATTGGAAAATTACTCCCTAACAGTTTTGTTTGAAAGAGAATAATGAATAAACTTAAGCCAAAAGAATCTGCCACTTTCATTCCATCGTGCATACAAATACCAGAAAAATAAAACTGCCCACTACTTGCTAAATAATAGGCAATATGCTGAATTGACAAATTCAAACAACTAAAAAACTAAAACAAACTTCTAAATTAAAAGCAAACTTCACGTGTGGCATTTTCTTCACTTTTGGGCTTGGGCTTGTTTTGTTGACATAACAAATAACACTAAACTGATATTAATTGAAGTGACCCAATTAACATCACTTGGGCTGCATATTGAACACCGAATTGATCTGCTACAAGGTTTGATGTGTCTGAGCTCAATTGGATAACACTAAACGTACTTGATGACATTAAACGGGTACTATACGTACTTGATGACATTAAACGGGTACTATACGTACTTGATGACATTAAACGGGTACTATACGTACTTGATGACATTAAACGGGTACTATACGTACTTGATGACATTTGGATGACATGAGAACAATTGAGGGACATTGATGGACATGTTTGACATTATAGAACTTGCATGATACTTATTGCTATCGTTATTACTTGTTCTTGTTTATTATGCTTATTCTAACTACCTTGAGTAGCTCATTTTGTGAATACATGTGTGATGGACATTGTGGGTCATTAATGGACATTTGTGGTATGTTGTGGGACATTGATGGACATGTTTGACATTATAGAACTTGCATGATACTTATTGCTATCGTTATTACTTGTTCTTGTTTATTATGCTTATTCTAACTACCTTGAGTAGCTCATTTTGTGAATACATGTGTGATGGACATTGTGGGTCATTAATGGACATTTGTGGTATGTTGAGGGACATTGATGGACATGATAGGCATGATGACATATAAACGGGTACCCTAAGTACTTGATGACATTATACGGGTACTTACGTACTTGATGACATTATACGGGTACTATACGTACTTGATGACATTTGGATAACATGAGAACATTGTGAGACATGGATGGACATGTTTGACGTCATAGAACTTGTTTGATACTTATTGTTATCGATACTATTTGCTCTTGCTCATTATACGTATTCTAGCTATTGTATAGTTCGTTAAATGGATACGTGTGTGATTAGGTTGTGCTACGAGCCAACCTAAATTGAGTACTTGTGCCCTTTTAAGGACTTACTGTAAGTGTATTACTTGCTCATTATCCTTGTTCATATTGTGAATGACCTTGGCATTAGATCCTGTTAGGTCCAGATTTAGTCCAGATTTACTGGACTCGCTCCAGACGCGACTACTGGAGCCTCACTGAAGATCTGACCAGAATCGTGTTCTACTGGACCTACTCCAGACTTGGAATCTGGAGTCCCTCTGAAGATTTGTCCAGAAATAATTGAAGACAGTGAGCAAATACTTGTATAGGAAATCAGGAGTATTCTCCAGATGAGCTCACTGGACTTCACCTCAGTCCAGATCAACTCTACTGAAGACATTCTGACTGAAGTCAAAGACTGAAGTCTGAAGAAAGAAGACTTAACAAATGGCGGAGTCCACTGGAAAGTCTTACCAGATCTGTTCACTGGAGGATTATCAGTGTTCTAGATCCTGCAAGTCTGAACACTGATATCAAGGATTGACTTTTCCCTTTACACACTTTCCAAAGAACAATCCACTTGTTCTTTACCAAAGTATACGTGTGTTAAGGTGGTTGGATAAAAGGATACACTTGCACTTGATGTGACTTTATCCTTATTCCTTATCCAATACATTTAATGTTCTTGTCGGATCATTAAATGTATGTAACCATATTTGTACGGCACAAAATTCACTGGTGAATTTTGTTGCCTATAAATACAAAGTCATTTCCTTGACAAAAATACTTTTTAAGCATTCATTTTGCATTGAAGTGAATTTGTCCAAATACTCTCGATCTTAAACTGGGATACTTCACAACTTTAAGTATCTCGATCCTAAAGAGTTATTTGACAAATATAGATCATTTGTAACTCATAGGTTGTTAGGATATATACTTAATTGTATTATCTTGATTCCGCAACAACCTTGTGTTTTATATAACATCATAAATAAAATACCCATGAAACAATACATAATGTTCCACTTTATTTGTTTATTGCTTTAAGTCTTGTATTACTTTATTTATATATTGCATTTATATTAAAGTAATACTAGTCCATTCTAGTGCTTATTAGACTTGTTGTATTTTGCACTTTCCTGGTTTAACCATCTCGAACTTAAAGGGACTCACATTTGGTATCAGAGCAGAAGGCTAAACATTGCCTAGATCTGTTTTGATGGCTAACCAAGAAAATACACAAGGTTTTAGTCTTGGTCCCGATCCTAATGCAAACATTAATGATCAAAATGAACCACCAATTGTCAATAACACTAATCCTCCTCCTCCTCCTACTCCTGCTTCTCCACACGTGCATGTGCACTACTCAAATAATCCTGTTCCTAAATTCAGTGGGAACAGTGATGAATTTGGTACGTGGAAGCTAGGATAGTTTTGCATGTCACTGGTATTGAGAGGAACATGATGAAGATTTTAAACGAAGGTCCATATATACCAACATCACCTCTCAATCCCCTTCTTGATCCTTCTGGATCTAGAAGAGGAAGGGAAAAGAGGGAGGAACATTGGTCAGAAGAGGAGAGGAGATTGGTGAATCTAGACACCCTTCTCAAAAACATGATCCTCGGGGCCGTTCCAGAAACCCTAATTCCCACACTAGTTCTTTTTCCTAGTGCTAAAACCATGTGGGATGAACTTTTAAACCAACATGAAGGAGGAGATGACACCATTGTCACCAGAAAGGTCTCCTTAAACAAGAGGTATGAGTCATTTTTTGCTCAACCGAACGAGTCTCTCACTGGTACTTACACCAGATTTATGAGTATCATAAACCAATTGAGAGGTCTTGGGGTTGAGAAGGATAAGGATATACTTCTGGAGAAATTTTGTGACATTCTACCCACCAAATGGTCTCATATGATCCTGGTCTTACGACAAGGAAAACTCTGCACACACACACTCTCTCAACTCTTTATGGAGCTTTCAGGTACACTGAAGAAAATCAAGCTCAGAGAGTGGTGGCAAAACAAGATGCCTTTAACCATGCCTCCAGTAGTCCTAATGTGGTTAGTCATGCTGAACCACAAAGTACAGCACTGATATCTTCTGAGAATGTATTTTCTATGAAGAAGATGGTGTCTGAACTCATGGATTCTGGAGAATCCAGTCAAATCTCTCCAGACTGTTGTGATGAAACTGAAGATGATGACCTCATTGCAATGATTGCTAAAACGTTTAACCGTTTCAAAGCAAGAGCAAATAGGCCATCTGGACAATTTGCATCCAGTTCTTCCACTGACAAGACCAATTTGACATGCTTTAAGTGTGGCAAAAAGGGTCATTTCATGAAAGAGTGCAGGTCCAACCAGTTTTCATCCAAGCCTGGTCCATTCTCTTCTAATAATAAGCCTGATGATAGCTATAAAATGAAATATAAAAAGCTTAAGGCCCAATTGCTCTCATGGCACAACAAATTGAAACAAATAATAAGTGCATGATTGCAACAACTGAAGAGAAGTGGGTTCCTTCTGATGACTCATCTGTTGATGAAGAAGAAGAAAGAGATTGCTGTTACATGGCTCTGGCAGACGAAGAGCTCCTGGTGAAGGAAGATGTCACATCTGGACGATGGGTGGACATTGTTATCAAAAAGGTTAGTGATTATGATAATGCAACTGACCAAGAACTAAAACTGGACATTGCTGAAGCTTTAAATTCTGATTTAATTTTTGTAGAAACTGTTAGATCTGATTGTGTAAATGGTCTAGAAACAGATTCTTCTGAAATAAATGCTTTAAAATCAAAATTAAAAGAACTTCAAGACATTGAACTGGCATTTCAAGCCCAGGTTCTGGTAACTGAACAATTGATTCAAGAAAAACAAGATCTTGAGATCATTTTAGAGAAAGAAAAACTGGTGATTAAGTCATGGCTAGAAACCAAAAGCCATATGATGCTGCAGTAAAACAATTTCCTGCTCAAAAAACGTGCATATTTAGATGGAAATACTAATATAGCATCATTAATACCAGTAATCGATCGATTACCAGAGGAGTTCAGGCCAACCACTGTTTATGATAAGCCTGTAACTCCCAAGACCAACTTTTACCCAGTTCAATCCCCAGAGGTTAAGACTGGAGCGCTCCAGATGGCTGCTCCAGTTAAAGAGGTTTATCGGAACAAGCCTTTGCCTCAGACCAATCCCCTACCAAAGCCTTGGACTGGAAAGGCTAAGGTATCATCTGAAGAAAATGTTTTGTCCATGTTAGAGAGCCAGATTCAAATTCTGACTCGTCAATTACAAAGTTTTAATGCAAGATTAAACTTTATTGAGGGTACTTCATCTGGCCCTAGACAAAACACAAAACCTTTTGCTAAGAAAGACAAATTATTTCTCCAGTTGAGAAAAAGAAAAAGGTTTTAAAACTATCAACCCAGTGGTCTTTTCAACTAAGACCACTGTTGAAGAAAGTGAACTGACCAGATTGCCCCAGGGACCTATAAGGGAGGGTCCAGTGAACCCATCAGTCGATGGGTTCCCAAATCTAACTGATCAATATCTGGTGTATGTGTAGGGCGATCGAAAGAAGTATATCTGGTATCTTGACAGTGCAGATGGCAGGACTATGACCGGATGTAAGACCCTACTGGAGGAGTTCACCATTTCTGATGGACCCTCCATCACTTTTGGAAATGATGGTTGTGGAAAGACTGAGGGATATGGTGTTCTGAACAATAGACAAGTCAAGTTCACACGTGTTGCATTTGTGAATGGTTTGAAATATAACTTGATCAGTGTAAGCCAACTGTGTGACGATGGCTATCAAGTCTTATTCAATGTTTCTCAGGGCATCGTATTCAACAAGGACTGGAAGGTAGTGTTGATTGCTCCCAAAAAAAAAAAAAAAAAAAAAAAAAAAAAAAAAAAAAAAAAAAAAAAAAAAACAAGGACAATGGAAGGTAGTGTTGATTGCTCCCAGAAAAGGGAATGTGTACGTGATGGATATGGAAAGCTCTCCTTCAGAGCAGTGTTTCTATACTCAAGCTGATGAAGACACAAACTGGTTATGGCATAAAAGGTTATCCCATTTAAATTTCAAAACATTAACAAGTTGTCCAGAAAACAACTTGCAGATGGGATACCTTCAGTTTCCTTCAAAAAGGAAAGGCCATGTCTAGGATGTGAGATGGGTAAGCAAAAACGTACCAGTTTCAAGACCAGACAGAATTTCAGCATTTCTGAACCTCTTCATATGCTTCATATGGACCTCTTTGGTCCAGTGAACGTTTAGACTCGTGCTGGTAAAAGATACACCCTGGTGATCATAGATGAATTCTCCAGATATTGTTGGGTGATCTTTCTAAGGTCTAAAAGTGAAGCTGCTGCTAAAATCATCAGTCTTATCAAGCAAATTGAGCTCAAGTACAGTCGAAAAGTGTGTCAGTTAAGAAGGACAATGGAACAGAATTCCAGAATGCAACTCTGGAGTCATTCTGTACTGACACTGGCATCTCCCAGAATTTCTCATCAGCCCGCTCTCCAGAACAGAATGGAGTGGTGGAAAGGAAGAATCGAACGCTGATAGAAGCTGCCAGGAGTATGCTTGCTGAATCTGGTCTGTCTACCAGTTTCTGGGCGGAAGCAATTGCAACTGCTTGCCACACCCAAAATCGATCAGTGTACATCAAAAGACACAAAAAGACAGCCTATGAAGTCTTAAGAAATAGAAAACCAAATATTGGTTATTTTCACGTTTTTGGATGTCCAGTTTACATCCTGAACGACTCCAGTCATCTAGGCAAATTTGATGCCAAAGCTGATGAAGGGTATTTCTTAGGCTATTCAGCCATTCGCAAGGCCTTCAGAGTCTACAACAAGAGACTGGAGAAAGGTCCATGAGTCAATTCATGTCACATTTGATGAATCAAATGCTGCAATCAACAAGAAGCCAGCCCTTGACACTCCCCCAGTAACTCCAATTGTCTTTTGTGAATCTGATCCAATAAATGACAAAATTGAAGATTCACCAGACACAGTTTCCAGTCATCCTGATCTGGAACCTGTTCAGAAACTCTCCAGTAGTACTCCATTCTATCCCTCTATTATTTTCAAACTACCCTCTGAAATTAATATTGGTTCAGATGTGCGTACTACTCTCCCCAGTATCAGTGTCAGTTGAGAATAGACCAGAAATGTCTTCTTATGAAGAATTTCAAAATGAACCAGTACTCCAGGAAATGCCTTCAAATGAAGAATTTCATGATGCAAATCGTGATTTAAATGACTCAGATGAAGATACTGAAGTAGTCTGGCAAGATCCTCCTCCAGAGAGCAACTCCAGAGGAGACTCAACTGAATTCTTGCACTGATATTGTTGTCAGTAACAATCCTGGTCAGTACTCCAGATGGACAAAAGCTCACCCTATTGATCAGATCATAGGTGACCCCAGTCGTGGAGTTCAGACCAGAAGAGCCTCCAGTAATCAATGCTTATACGTAAGTTTTCTATCTTTGATGGAACCAAAGAAGATTGACGAGGCTATGGAAGATCCAAGCTGGGTGAGTGCTATGCAAGAAGAGCTTCACCAGTTTGAAAGGAACAAGGTCTGGTATCTGGTTCCTTTCCCAGTTGGAAAGAAAGAACCAATTGGAACAAGATGGGTCTTCATAAACAAAGTAGATGAAGATGGCCACGTAATAAGAAACAAGGCCAGACTGGTAGCACAAGGCTACTGCCAGTCAGATGTCGACTTTGATGAATCTTTTGCTTCAGTGGCTAGACTTGAAGCAATCAGAATATTCTTAGCATTCGCTGCTAATCATCAGTTCAAGGTCTACCAGATGGATGTAAAGAGTGCTTTCTTGAATGGAAAGCTTGAAGAAGAAGTTTACATCAGACAACCTCCAGGTTTCGTTGATGAAAAGCATCCACATTGGGTATATCGTCTGGACAAAGCGCTATATGGCCTCAGACAAGCCCCACGTGCCTGGTATGATACTTTGACTAAACATTTGTTGAAAAATGGTTTTAAACGAGGTGCAATTGACAATACTTATTCATTCTTCATGAGAAAGGTAATCTGTTAATGGTACAAATTTATGTTGATGATATTATTTTTGGGTCTACTGATGAAAACATGTGCAAGAATTTTCAAAAATCATGTCCACTGAATATGAAATGAGTCTGATGGGTGAATTAACATATTTCCTTGGACTCCAGATTAAACAAAACAAAGATGGCATTTTTATTAATCAGGAGAAATATGTTAGAGATCTTTTAAAGAAATATGATATGAACTCGTCACCATCTAAACCAACTCCAATTTCTGCACCACTGACACTGGACTCCGATCCAGATGGTAAACCAGTGAACACCACTGTCTATAGAGGCATTGTTGGTTCACTGATGTATTTAACTGCCAGTAGACCAGATATTATGTTTTCAACATGTTTATGTGCCAGATATCAGTCTAATCCAAAAGAATCTCATATGCTTGCTGTAAAGTGCATACTGAAGTACCTTAAAGGTGTCCCCAGTCTAGGTCTTTGGTACCCCAAAGGCTCAGGCATGGATCTAATGGGTTATTCAGATTCAGATCATGCAGGTTGTAAGATAGACAGGAAATCCACTACTCGTGGATGTCATTTGGTGGCAAACTGGTCAGCTGGACCAGTAAGAAGCAAACTTCAGTTTCATTGTCCACTGCTGAAGCTGAATACGTGTCTGCAGCCAGTTGTTGTGCTTAGATACTCTGGATGAAGAACCAGTTGCTTGATTATGGTATTAAATATTCAAAGACCCCAATCTTTTGTGATAATACCAGTGCCATCTGCTATCTCAAACAATCCAGTCATGCACTCCAGAACGAAGCACATTGATCTAAGGTATCACTTCATTCGTGATCATATTAAGAAAAACAACATTGAACTCCATTTTATTCCCACTGACAAACAACTCGCTGACATTTTTACCAAACCTCTGGATGTTAAAACTTTTGAATATCTTGTTGGTGAGTTGGGAATGTTAAATCCTTAAATCTTGTGACTGCTCAGATATTGAACGCCTATGTGTACTATCTTTGCATTATTAGATTTCTGGAACAACATTCCAGGGAAGACTTGAAAAATATTTTTCTATTAAAAGTGTTTTAAGTTCAGGGGGAATTTATTTTTTCACTGGACAAATTCTTCAGAAAATATTACTGGTGCCTTGTAAATGTGTCCCTCTCACTAGTAACTGGACAAGTTGAAGTGCGTGTTTGAGTTGACTTATGTCTTCTTGTAAATATGTCCCTCTCATTTGTCTGTATTAGTTGACGTGCAAGTTTGAGGTTACCAATCTTTCAAAAATGGTTTTCACTGGTACTTTACTGGAGTGTCCCTCCAGTGTACCATCAGTACATGTTCACTGGACTAATCCACCAGTGATACTGGAAGGTCCAGTCAACCTCCAGATGCACTGAAATATGTCATAATATTTTCTAAATACTTGGTCTTTGTGTGTGCCACGTAAGCAAATCTTTTTGAAGATATTTTAATCCTACGTGGCATGTAAACTTTTTTCAACGCAATGATGGTCTTTTTACCTTGGGAAAACAAAAAGTACAAGTTGTTACTGTTTTGTGGGCTGTAAACCGTCATGCATTTATGTGTGATGTGATGTAATTAATGCGGATCTCAAAACCCGATCAAAAAGTCTTATTTGATAATTTCAAATAAGACGTTTGAGTTCCACATTGTCTCTCCTATATATACCCACTTTCAATTTCAATAGCATTTACTTCGAACATAACTCCTAAATCTCTCAAATTCCTTCATTAAATTTCTTCCTTCATTCAATTTCCAATCATATTTATCTCTCTTATTTACTCCATTTTCATTCATTCTTTCATCAAATCTTCATCATAACCTTAAATATTCAATTTCATTTTCATCTATACTTATAAATGGCACCTAGACAGTCAAGATCTCTTAGAAATTTGCTTGCCAATGAATTTGCTCCTTCGGAAAATGTTGTAAGGGCACCTCATATTAATCTTGAGGCAAGTGCCATAAGAATCAATATGAATAACTGGATGGCAAGACTCTCTCTGTCCAGTGTTCATGATGCCCAATCGATCATTGGGAGATTAAACTCTTTCTTTCTCTCTTGCCCATTATATGGTGCATTAACATTGAATCCAGGAAGGATGTACCATGAATATTTGTGTGAATTCTGGTACACAGCAATATGACGATGAAACTTCATCGATCAACTATACTCTCAAAGGAGGTACCAGATCCCTTGGTTTCACAGCTAGTCTTTTCAGGTCTGTTCTCCAGTTAAGCTATCATGAACAGAATGAGTTACCTATCGAACTTCCCACTGGTATAAATACAAGGGAAGTATGCAGGCTAATGGGGCATACAGATATATTGGATGAGCATGGCCAGCTATCCAGAAAAGGGACTATCTACATGAGCAAGCTGTCAGACTCATGGAGATATTTCTTCACTCATATTGTTGAGTGTCTAGGAGGCAGCTCTGGAGGGTTAGACCAGATCAATCAAACCCACCTCCAGATTGCCTATTGCTTGTGGTTTGGGCTTAGGGTGGACTTTGCCCAAATTCTTTTTGACGACCTGGTTGAGCGCCTAAGAGTGAAAGGAAGAAAACCATTTGTGCCTTATATTCGATTCCTTTCACTGATGTTTAAGAATGCACTTGGCGACCAGTATGATATGGATACTACTCACTTTTCTGTGAGTGAGTATATGAGGGACCTGGTCAACCTCAGGTCTCCAGTGGATGAGGTAGATATTCCTCAGTCCATGCTTTCCTTCCAAAGGGAAGAAGTTGAAATAGGTCCAGATAGAGTTCAAGATGTTGAAGGACCATCTGGTGATGATGTACAGATAATAGAGGCTGTACAGCCCATAAGACAAGTTGCTCCAGAAGTTCAAAGTCAAGAAGTTGTTGAACCTTCCAGACGACCTAGAACTAATAGGCGACTGATGAGAGCTGGAATCCAGGTTAATCCAGAAAGACATCCGGGTGATGTTATGAATCTGGATGGATCTCCAATATTTGAATCTGAAGAGGTTGTTGGGCAGGAAACCGATGAACAAACTGAAAACGTTGCCCAGATTGTAGAACAGGTTGTTGAAGAAGTTGTTGAAGATGTTCAAACTGATGAACATGCTTCTGGTGAGCAAGAGGCTCCACTGGACTTGAATGTTGAGGTTGGTGAACAGGTAAATGTAGAGACTGGTGAACAGTCTGGTGAACAGACAGTTGGGATTGTTCAAGAATGGGATGTTGTTGAATCTCCAATGTCTGAAGGCTTTGATGTGAACTTGAGTTTTCTGGGTGAAGATGTACAAGAAGAAGAAAATCTACCAGAAATGCCAACACCTCCACCAGAAATGCCAACACCTACACCAGAAATGCCACCACCAGAACCAAACATGCCACCACCACCACCTTCAATTCCAGAAAACACCCAATACTTCACTCCAGCAACCAATCAACCTTCAGAATCTCAACCTCCTCCTCGTGCGCCGGAGTCACCAGTTGCAACGTCTGAAGCTGCAACTGAAGAGGACTGGGCACAAGTTCCTCTAATGACCAGATTACCCTCCACTCTTGAACCCCCCACTGGTCTCTCCACTTCTTCTTCAACCGAGGTCCAAGGCCTTTTAAGTAAGGTGGCGGACCTGGAGAGATCACTCCAGACTTCATCTCAGGTTATTTCTGACTTCAAATCATTACTTTCAAATAACCTTGCTTCAGATATGAATGTCTTCGCTGGGAATGAGAAGCTAGTTTATGAGAAGCTTGATGAACTGGTACTGGCCACAAACACCAACACTGAAAAGATCAAGGTGGCAGTCCAGGGATTAGAGAATAGGTTGGTTACTTCTGTTCAGACTACAGTCACTGGCGAACTGGCAGGTCTGAAAGAAGATGTTCAAAATTTGGTTTTCAGGGTAAGCTCTCTGGAGAGTAGGCCCACACTGGAACAGGGTGCAGTTGTTAGCACTATAAGTGATGAATGTACAAGGAAGTTCAGAAACAACATGTTGAAAGAATTATGTGAAGAAGTTTCTGGGACTGTTCTTCGTAGCATTTATGATGGGGTGTTACCCCAAGTAGAAAACTACTGGATGAGAAGTTTCCAAAGCACTTGCCTAAAGCTGTTGCAAATGTTCAGAAGGAAGTGCAGGAACTTAAGAAAGTTATGTCTGAAACAACTCCAGTAGAAGGTACATCTTTTGGTCCACTGGACAGACTATGCTTGAACAATGTGGAATGATCTCAAGTCAAGAACTGGAGATCGTTCCAAGGGGGAAGAGTTGTCTGGTGACCAAACACAACAAGCATATGGCACTGAAGCCGGGCTTACTGAAAGACAAAGAGCATATGGCACTGAAGCCGGGCTAACTGAAGAAGCTACTGGTACTGAAGCCAGTGAGCCCCAGTTTGAAACCTTCCCAGATATTCCTACTACACTGAAGGCTGTTAAAGGAAAGGAAAAAGTTGTATCTGGTGAAGAGGAAGAGCAAACTGAAGATGTTGATAATGAAACTTCAAGGAAGTTAGAGCAGGAATGCATAATGATAGAGATTTTTAAAAGAAATCAAAAGGATGAGCTGCTGGCCCATCAAAGGGAGATGGCAACAATGGGTACTCTGGACTCCTACAATGCTGGAAGGTTAGGCATTAATATTGAAGTTTTTAAAAGGATGAAGGATGACCCCAGAGTTCATCAATGCCTAAATGCATTAGATGATGTTCATGTACGCTCATTCTACGCTGAAGAAGAACAGGTATATGACTCAATTATTTATGGCGTGAGTGTACCAGAACTCATCAGACAGAGAAAAGCTGAACTGGTAAGTCTCCAGAAGAAAATAAGAAAGAATGCTGGTGCTCTGGAGATAGAGTACAGAAAGAGACTTACTGGTTTACCAAAGTTGACTGCCAGACAGATCAAAGCAATCAGAGATGCTGATGTAAGTACTTTCATTCCCCTGAACACTTCTCGAAGAATAAATCGTCAAGAACTCCAAACTGCTGTAGAGCAAAGGAGAGTGTCCAAGGATACTGAAGCTTTGATCCAGCAAGCCAAGCTGAAAGAAAAATACAATGAAATGTTGATCTTCAGGGCTGATGCAAGAAGGATCACTGGTGCTGAAATCAAGTTGGCTGAAGATCATGAAGGCATGTCTAAGTTTGAGGTAAAGTTGACCAGGGAGGGTAACTTCACTGATGAGAGGAGAAGTACTTTAGTCCAAGCTTTTGGATGGAGTGAACTTAGGGAAATTGCTCTAACATTCAAGGGAAGACAGATGTGTCGACTGATGTTAAGGCATTTCTGAAAAGGATTGAGAAGGTATGGAGAAGAAAGCAACAGATGGAAGTTGCATTGGGCATAAGATCACCAGATTCATTACCATCTTCTCCATCACCAAAGAGAAAGGCTACTGAAGATGCTCCAGAAAGGACATCGAAAAGAAGGGCCTAACTCTTATTGTAAATTATTGTCTTATGAAAATTGTATACTATTTATCAGTTGATGAATGTAATAATAGTTGCAATTTTTTATTTTTATAAGTAAATGACCAGATTTAGTCTAAGTTAGAACTTAATTGATGAAACTGAAAACACTCATGATCTATAAAGTGTTTTCCAGTAACTTAGATTTTTTAGACAAATCGAAACTTGTGTTTTTCAAGCTTACAAAATGTATAGATTCAAGCTTGAAAACACTTGCATTATTTCTAAACAAATAGGGGGAATTTGTTAGGTCCGGATTTAGTCCAGATTTACTGGACTCGCTCCAGACGCGACTACTGGAGCCTCACTGAAGATCTGACCAGAATCGTGTTCTACTGGACCTACTCCAGACTTGGAATCTGGAGTCCCTCTGAAGATTTGTCCAGAAATAATTGAAGACCAGTGAGCAAATACTTGTATAGGAAATCAGGAGTATTCTCCAGATGAGCTCACTGGACTTCACCCCAGTCCAGATCAACTCTACTGAAGACATTCTGACTGAAGCCAAAGACTGAAGTCTGAAGAAAGAAGACTTAACAAATGGCGGAGTCCACTGGAAAGTCTTACCAGATCTGTTCACTGGAGGATTATCAGTGTTCTAGATCCTGCAAGTCTGAACACTGATATCAAGGATTGACTTTTCCCTTTACACACTTTCCAAAGAACAATCCACTTGTTCTTTACCAAAGTATACGTGTGTTAAGGTGGTTGGATAAAAGGATACACTTGCACTTGATGTGACTTTATCCTTATTCCTTATCCAATACATTTAATGTTCTTGTCGGATCATTATGTATGCAACCATATTTGTACGGCACAAAATTCACTGGTGAATTTTGTTGCCTATAAATACAAAGTCATTTCCTTGACAAAAATACTTTTTAAGCATTCATTTTGCATTGAAGTGAATTTGTCCAAATACTCTCGATCTTAAACTGGGATACTTCACAACTTTAAGTATCTCGATCCTAAAGAGTTATTTGACAAATATAGATAATTTGTAACTCATAGGTTGTTAGGATATATACTTAATTGTATTATCTTGATTCCGCAACAACCTTGTGTTTTATTTAAACATCATAAATAAAATACCCATGAAACAATACATAATGTTCCACTTTATTTGTTTATTGCTTTAAGTCTTGTATTACTTTATTTATATACTTGCATTTATATTAAAGTAATACTAGTCCATTCTAGTGCTTATTAGACTTGTTGTATTTTGCACTTTCCTGGTTTAACCATCTCGAACTTAAGGGACTCACAATCTTGTCATTCTTTCCTACGAACTCACCAACCTAGATTTGACCTTGTTTAGTACACTTTTCAGGTAATCTTGTGAATCCAAGACGTGATGGTTGATTGATGCTTGTGCTAGGACTTGGGCTTGGACTTACATGGATCCAGGATTCATTCGCCCCATTTTATGCATTTTGTACTTGATCGTTGATGTTGGATTCACCGAATCCTTTTATTCATTTAGTCTTGTTCTACGATAATCCCATGCATACGCTATATCTTTTCGGTAATATTTCGAGCCTAGCTCGGGGTGTTACACAGTTAAGCAAAAAAATGCCAAACATATTTTCACAAGGGTTTTTGTATGTGCAATGGCAGCCGATGGTGCTTTTTTAAAATCGACCAAAGAGATGTTACACCTTCTTCCTCTAAACATTCCACTTCAAGAATACCAGCAAATAGGACTTGTGGTGATGCATCGGTAAACATAAGAACCTTAAACTTAATATATTATGCATGAAAATATATATTGTAGTAATGTTTATTTGTGTAACTAATAATACTTATTCATAGCCATCTTCTGCTCCATCGCGGACTTATAATCTTGAAAATCAAGAGTTAGAGTTGCATAGCTATAGTACTAGAATCATGAGGAGGCCTGCGTTTATTCAAGATTATTATATGAGTTGGAAGAGCAGAAGTGGACTGATGTGTAAAATCGAGTTTAAAATTTATAAACAAGAAATACCCTAAAACTGACTACTACACACTCACGGGCAGTGGACCCGTTCGTATATAGTATAGCTAAAAGGTAAGTCCAGGATCGAATACAGGGACTAAAACTAAGTAATTGTTGACATTAAGTAATTCAAGTAAAAGGGGGGTTGTGACCGAATTGTCACGTTGCAAAAGTTAGTAAATAATTAGTAATCCCAAAGGATTAATCGAAAAGAGAATTTGTTTTTAACAATAATTTAAAAGGTCATCCATCTTGATTTCGCTCAACACATGTTCAGATTGCACATAAATGAAGTTCAAACCCAAATTAGTTGATTAAATAACCGAGACTCAAACAAAGCACCAACCCCGTACCCGTCAAGTTGAAGACATTATTTGACTCTCTTGCTTAAACTAGTTTCGTTACAAAGACCGGTACCCCAAGACATCTTTTATAACTTCCCTAATCAAACAATTGGTTTGGTTATTGAAATAACAATTATACCTATCGATTGTACCCAACCGTTAACACATTTCTTCCTATTATCATGAACGATTATCTACCGTACCCGTCATAGACCTAATCGTTTGTACCCAAACAATCAAAATGAAATATACGTAATCAATAACTACCATTAAAGACACATATAAATCACCAATCAATTCAAGATAAATAATAAGGAGAAATACGCTAAGATCTCGATATAACGTTAAATGAAATCAACATTGAATTAATAAAATTGTGCAATCTTACATATTGTCTCACTCCATCAAGATGGATGATGAAGTGATTAGTCACTCATATTAAAAGAAGAATAACAATTGAAATAAGAAGAATTCATTGTTACCTAATGATAATAATTGAAAGCTACGAACGAAAACGATCAAATCGTGTTTGAAAACCTAGAAATTGATTAAGATCTGAAAAAATCTCCAAATTAGGGTTCTCCCACGGCTGCTAAAAGAGAAGAGGAGTTTTGGCATAATTTTCAAGCTATTTATATGATCCCAATGTAACAACCCTACTTTTTAACATTATATATGTTCTAGTTATGTTGTCCATGATCCCGCAAGCCATAGTTATACTTGAAGCTAGTAGATAATGCCCCTAATTTAGCAATCCAAAGCTATTGTTCAGTTCTAAATTTAATTAATAAAATGTCATTGAACAAAAATTTTATTGATGATTAATCAAGTCATAAATGATAAAATGAGCCTCACAAGTTGGGATATCAATCAAAATTCTTATAAGTGTCCAACAAAATCAATCACCAAACCAATTTAAGTAAATATGACATGAGAATAAAGATTTCTATCTCAAAGTATATTTATAAATTAATATGTACATAAAAGTGTTTAAATAACAATAAGTATATATATATATATGCTTAAAATAAACACAAGTTTATAAATTAAGGCTTATGTAACAAATTAAAAACACAAAAATATATACATACATACCTATATACACGACATATATATATATATACACACACTAGAATAAAAATTAACTTACACTACAAACTAATACAATTAACCTTACAAAATACATATACATACACCTAACACATACATACATTTTATACAACAAATTTTATAAAAAAAAAAAGAGAGAAAGACTCTCCAAATGCCCATGAGGCCCCCCCCTTCACACCACACACAATCACTTCAAACTATACTTACACTCTTTCACTCTTGGAACTCACCACTCCAACACACACTCCTTACACTCTTCACACACTTCTTTTCTCTCAAGAAAAACTCTCCATCTCTTCCTTTCTCCTTCTTATTTTCGGCCAAGAGAAAAAGCAAGAACAAGGCTAGCATAAATCAATATAAACATATATTAATAATAAGGGTTTTAGGCTAGATTGTTAAGGGTTAATCCAAGGTATATTTAAGGGTTGTTTTAGGCTTAGATTGAAGGTATTATAAGGGTTTGGAGGCCACGAAAATCTGCATCTTTTCTTCATCAAAAACCAAGTTCAAGAGGGTATAATCTTCATCCTTTTTACTAGATCTAATCTTGTTCTTGTTTATATTCAAAGGTTTTATCAAAAACTCATACTTTCTTCTTGTTTTCTTTGTAATATACACTTGATGAGGGCAAGTTGATAGGATCTTTCTTTCCATGCTCATGCATGTCGAATCTAAGAAGAAAAATCCAAGGATTCAACAAGTTTAAGACCCAAAAGTGTTGTTATAGATTAGTAGCTTTTAAAGTGATTTTCCTTTTGATAGATCTATATGTTTTTGTATATTTTGAGAATATATTTCTGAGATTTTTCATTAAAAAGATGTTTTTATGTTGTTGAATGTTAGATCTATAAAAGTTGGTATTAAAAAGTGTTGATTTGAATGCATGTATGCTAGATTTAAGAAAGTTGGATCTTTTGTTGGATTATGAGATGAATATGGACTTGTCATAACTGAAAAATATGTTAATCTTGATGATAATATTCTGGAAAAATTGATAAAATATCAAAGATATAAAGCTTGAATCAAAACATGTTAAAATAAGCTAGAAATCATAAACCGAAAACACGCAAAAATGCATTTGAGCACACACATGCACCACAATCTTATGACCAAGAAAATATGATAAACCTACTGGAAATAAGCTATTTCAAAAGTATAGAACTCAACTCACTTGATACATGGCAAGAATAAGCTCAAAAATCACCTTTTCGGGTCAAATAATCACTAACCGAAAGCACTAAATTGCACATATCACACCACCACCACTATCTACGACTTTGGACACCAAAATATGATAAACTTTCTGGAAATAATGAAGCAAGAATGAAACCCCTTTTGAAGCACTTTAATTGCTTAAGAAATGAGGCTAAAATCACTATTTCGGTAAACGATTTTTAAGCTTAAAGTCCTCAAAATAAGCAAGACACAAGAGAGGTTGAATTGATATGAATTTTTATTGATAAAAGTTGCCTAAAAGGCCTGGGAGTTTTGGCTAAAATGTTTAGTGGTGATTTCTAAGAATTTCCATGAATTATTGAATTTAAATGGTAATTAAAAGACATAAAAATCAATAAATAAATTATGTAAATCAAGAATGGGGTTAAATCATCATAACCATTGATAAAAATAACTAAAACCTACTGGAAAAAAATAGTTAAGAGTCAAGAGGCATGTGTTACATAATTTAAAGATAAATAATTAAGTAAAAATAACTAATTAAATATTATTATTAAAATTAATGGAAAATACACAAATAAAAGTATAAAACATGAAATTGTAAATTAAGAAGCATATATATCAGAATATAACTCAAATAAAATTATTCATAATTTATAAAGACAATTATGACACTTAAAAGTATTTTTAAGGAATTATTTAGTTAATAAATCAATAAAGTGAATAAATAAGTAATTAAATATTATTAAATTAAATAAATAATTACAAATCAGGAAATATACATAAACATTAATATTATAAGACTACTAATGTCAAATATTATTACTAAGCAAAGTATACAATGGAGATCATGTAAATCAAAGCCAAACTACCGAAATTCCAATAAACATACAAAAACGTTTAATGAGAAAACGACTTCTACCACCAAATCTCTTTTAACCAAATAATGAGAGCATCATAATGCACTTGAATTCCACAATTAAGTAACAACCAAAGATGGGCAAGTCTACTAGTATACATCTCATGATCTAGCTCACTAGTTCATGTCACGCGAACTTACGTTGTGAATATATACGTTATGGTTTAGGCTTGCTTGAGGCGCAACAAATCTAGGCGAAGGAATCGCGTTTGATCAGCCCATTTCACTCTCTAATCAAGTGAGTCATAGCCCCCTTTCAAACCATTTTATGTGTTTTACTTACGGGGTGAAAAGCATGATTAATTAAATTGACTTTCTTTTATGAAAATGCTACATTGAATGAACGATGATTATGATATGGGAATATATTGTATGTTCAACATGTTATATATTATATGATGAGCTTGAGTACTGTCAAACTGTTTCACCTCGGTACACTACTATTAACTCCTTGAGAGGCCTGTAGTATGAGAGTTGCGCAACTAGGACTTGTCCCCTCACCCAACGAGTAACGGTGGGATGTTTGGTTGCCTTTGTGACGACCTTCATTCCCAGTCCGACCACGCGGTGCTCTAGCTACTATATCAGTGGTCATACCACGCCCCTTTATATTATTGGTCGTCTCCATGGCACGACCCCTTTATTATTATGCACATGATTGACGGCATGTGTCCCTTATTATCTTGGACATAACCGGTATTAGTAGTGGCTCAAGCACAAACTCATCAATTTATGCCTTTGGCCAAGTGTTATTGATATTATTTATGGTTGGTTATTATTGATTGAACATACGGTTTGGGTATGGATAGTATGATGGAATCCTTGGAAATTTTATGACATACTATTTCTTGAATTGGATTAAATATATATGTGTTGTTAGCATAAACCTATGAACTCACTCAACTCTCGTAGTTGACACTTTTTCTTCATGCTTTTCAGGTATAGAGCAATAGGTTCTAAGCTTGACCGCCTCTTTGGAAGCTTATTTGTAATGTGCTTGGACTTATGTAATGCGAACATTTGGTCTTTTGGTTATGGATTTGGTCATGTAATGATTGTTAAACGTCAACTTTAACTTGTAATCTTTTGGGATTTGAATGTCATTTGAAACTTTATGTTGAGGTTTTCTACTTAATCTTTTTGTACCATGTCGTTCTGTGGCATCTCGTGTTTCCGCCCTAGTCGGGGTGTTACAGAAAAAATTCTGCCAGAAACGGGCCCAGTTGCGGCGCAACTGGTCATTGCGGCGCAACCTGGGTTTGACTTTGCATTTGACTTTTGACTTTCGTTGACCAAACTGGCTTGAACTTGAACCCATTGCGGCGCAACTGAAGGACATTGCGGCGCAATTTTTCTGCTTTTGGGTTGCGGCGCAACTGGCGTTGACTTGCGTTGACCTTTGACTTTTGTTGACTCGTGGCTGGCCAGGAACAAAGGGAGTTGCGGCGCAATTGGAAGAGCTGCGCCGCAACTTATTCTTCTGGAATTCGGTTGCGGCGCAACTAGGCATTGCGGCGCAACTGGTCTTTTTCAGCTTTGACTTTAGTTGACTTTCTGCAATCTTCATCCAAATGCTTCCGAAATCCTCCGTTAGCACTTAATTCATCTCAACAACGTCGTTTTCTCCAGATTTGCGCTCAAATACCTGTCAGTAACCTGAAACACTAACAAATACCATAAACGCACCAATTGTATATAAAAACGACTCATAAACCATGCAGAATCAACTAAATACGTTGTGGGAAATGGGTATAAAATACGACATATCAAATCCTCCCACACTTAAGCTTTGCTTGTCCTCAAGCAATTCCAAACTTCAAAACTCAAATTACCTTGGCACAAATGGGAATAACATTACCGTAATCCAAAAAGAAGCTAAACCATCATTGAAAATGAAACGAGATGGTTAGGCAGTTTTAATCTTAAATGAAAACTGGAATGTTTGACAATACTTGACTGATATACAAGCCTTAATAACACGACTAAGCACAAATGAATCGAATCAATGATATCACATCTATCCTACTCCAACTAACTTACACTTGGGGTTGAATATTTGAATTATCACTCAATGCCAAGTCGTGATGCATAATCTTTTAACCATAGGCTTGTACTAGGTTCGTTCCTTCACCATCATGATGCAAGCACCACAACGTCTATCAAAAGAGGACTTTAAGGGTTTGAATGAACTTTAAGGCTAAACAAGGTATTTAAAAGGGTATGGAAATTTGGGAAAAACAAAGGGTATTAAAAAGAAATAACACAACATATAACAAAGTTTTACAAAATAGTCTAGTCCATTAAATCCCATGTCACTAGTTGCCAACGGTCCAAAACCCGAGAAGTTGTCCAGACAATACCCCCAATAGACGATTAAAAACCGACACCATTGTGGTGTATGACAATCAAACAACTCAATCAACCAATTCTAACCATGTTGGCTTAAACAAACGCGCCAACCCACAAATAACAACTTAAGATGATAGCATTAAGATCCTTTCGTTGGTGTAATCGATGTACCAACTTACACAAATGATTTGACCAAAAGTGAGAAATACCAATTGACAGCCCAAGCTCTTTTTTCTTTTTTTTTTCTTTTTTTTTTCTTTTTCTGTTTTTCAATTCTTTTATTCTTTTTTTTTTGTGAGCTACTTTACTCTGACTAATTGGTATTCTCTTACATAACATTTGAAACAGTGACAAATCATATACTCATATGCTGAAATGAACGATTCAGACTTTATCCAAACAAACATGACGAAATCAATCTATTCTCAGAAACCGAGAATATCCCAACCCGACATAAAGGACAACCCCAAACCATTCACTAGCATAGGCAACCAATGACCCACCAGGACTTCGACTATCGGTACGGCTAGGAAAAGGTGTATATATAAAGGTGGATTAAATAACAAAGAACAGGCTAGTGACAACAAGTTTTCTATTGTTTCTTGCACTAAAAATGAGTGCAACACAAGGGTTTAAAACAGGGGATTCACTAACCAGTGTAGTTAGCTACTAAGCACATAACAAAACATGCACATAACAATGATTTTACGAAACAAGGGTGAATTAAACAAAGAACAAAGGTTTTATCCTAAATTTGCCTCTTCTGATAAATAACACGGAACGATCAACCAGGACAAGTTCTAGAATCAATGCAATCACCGGCACACTCATAGCAAATGAAATAATCCGAAAATGGAAAAACCAACCTCAAACTTGCACATCATAGTTCAGAGCTCTAAAAGAGACCCTTACTCCTGGATAAATCCAAAAGCCTACGAGAGGGACAAATTAACAAGGCTAATAATTCCAAAACCGTAACACCTATCATAACTAGCAATGAATCAATAATCTCACAATTTTGGGTGTTTTGGTGCTTTGAGCGTGCTAGTCATATTATTAATCCAGAAGGGATTGCCTAATTAATCAGTCAAAACACATTCCACATATTAAAATTTTGTACCCAAGGTGTAGTCAAATTGCTTATTAAATTCTATAATTAGGTGACAAAAGCAATTAACTACAAGGACAAGCATGCAAAAGTTTAAAAAATACCTCTAAAATACCCGACTTTTTCCTATTTACCACCCCCCCACACTTGAGTTGGACAATGCCCTCAATGTCCAATGAACTAAGGCAAACCAAGGGAAATAGGGGAAAGTAAACAAAAACAAAATCAAGAACAAGAAAAACTTGCCGGGTATGATGTATGTTCCATGCCTGAATATGATGCCAACAAAATATGTCGCTGAACTTACTGCCAGCATATGCACATGACATTCAACTTGCTATCAACATGAACACACCATTAACGAGCAACATAATCAAATAAATCATGCAATCAACCTATCCCTAATTAACGGAAATGGAAAAGTAAAATACGATGTTCAAGCACCCTTAAGGGTGATTACAAACCAACAAATGAAAATAAATAAGAGTACGGAAATAAAATTGTTCAAACAATTACAATTACAAGCCATCATCACCAACCGACGGCAGCAGCATCAACTCATCAACAATCACTGAGGAGGGTAGGGGTAAGGGCCTGAACCAAAAATCGATCCAGCCATCTGCTCAGCAAACGAAGGTTCTGCCGAACCCGATCCTCCAGCATCATCTCCAGCCTGTGTACCTGCAAAAGATCCAAAACTAACGGGGTTATCGGGCCCCGTCCCTCCAATATTATGGGAAGGAGGCACCTCAGTGACGCTCTGGTGGATAGAAGAATCCACCGCCTGCTCTGTGCTCAGGAATGAAGATGCTAGGAGGACTGTAGTCTGGAATCGGCTGAGGTGGATGATACTGCTCACCCCTAAACTGGGTCTCCCACATGGGCTGATATCTATGCTGATCATGCATCAAATGACCCATACCTGAACCCATCCACCTGAAATCACTGTCCACCCGCGACTCAAACTGCTCATGGGACCGCTGAAAGTTCTGCTGAGACTCCCACATGTTATTCATCAAAGTCCCCAAAGAAGTAAAATCCCATGGACCTGAATGGGCGGCAACAGAAGAAGACGGTCCCTCAGAAGGTGTAGTGGTGGCACGACGCTTAGGGCGTCGTGCGGGCTCAAGCGGCTGCTCTGGTGCATCCGCCATCTCAGCATCATCATCATCACCTGAATCCTCCTCATCGTCATCAGAATCACCACCCCCAAAATCAATCAACTCCGGAATAGCATGCTTATGGGCTAACGGCTTAATCAATTTCCACCTCTTCAAATCATTCCAAGTAAAGGGCTTCATAGGTTTGCAGTTCAAAGCCCCTGCATTATCAACACCTTCAAAATACCTCACCATCTTTGAAATGAAATGACCGCAAACTAAACCTCTATCCCGAACTCCTTTAGTTCCCATATGCTTCGCCAACACATAGGGGGCACATGCCTTCCTCTGCACATTTCCCTCATCGAACAACCTCAACAACCACAAATCCTCCATATACAGCTTATCCGGGTGATTGGTCCTATGAACAAAAGAATGGACCAACATCTTGTGGAACAATCGCAGAATAGGCGATTGGAGTGTATTTGCTCCACAAGCCGCTTTCCAAGCGCGACCTCCCGAAACCCGGTTATAGTATTCCCTGAAATCACCTGCCTCCCTAGTAAAACCGGAAGTATTCCTAACAGAAATGCCTAACATATGCTCAAACGCAGGATCATCCAAGGTCTCTTGGGTGTACATCCCCGTGCACAACCCGAACTCAGCAATAGTGAGGGTTCTATTAAGACCCCCACAACGGAAAAATATAACCGGCTCAGTAAAAATATCCTTCACTTTCTCAATATTCTCGACCGAAATAGTCGAGTAGACCTCTAAACACCATTCCTTGCAAACCACTTCTCGATTCCTAAATATATCAAACCAAAGACTAAATTCCTGAGCGACTGGATTACCATCCACATCATTAGTACTACCCATCAGCTGCATATACCTACTAATGCCCGCACGAGCATTCAATGCATCCAACATGCTTGATTCCATATACCGAGGCTCGATTATATCTTTCTGATAGATGGAGGCTAACCTGTTGGTATATTCCGTCTTCTTCTCGGGAGTAGCTCTCGGGAATCGTAACCATGGGTGAGTAGGAATGCCCATAGCGGTGGCCTCAGGAGTGAGACCACTCTCGATAGGTGCAGCAGCCGACGAGGCTCTTCCCTTGCCTCGTCCTGCCCGGCTAGATGAAGCGGGTTCCTACACATACAAGAAACGATTAAAAACTGAAACCCGACATATAAGCATGTATATAAAAGCATAACCCACACAGGTCTGGAAAAGTGACAGTTGCGGCGCAACTTTGTCGTATTGCAGTTGCGGCGCAATGCCTGTATTTTTCTGGGCAGATCGAGCAGCAGCAGGGAACACAAACCCATAACATATTCAAATAACAATTTAATCTTAGAGTTTAGCATTTAATTAAGAAAAAACAAGCTTTAATTAACCCTAAGTTAATTTGAATGACCCAATCACAAAAACAAATCTTCAATCCTTCAATCAAAACAACCAACCCCTCATTGTTCATGTAAATCCCTCACAAATTCGAACTTAAGAAGCATATTAAGCATAAAATCTATATAAAGTCGAATATATGCAAGAACATTATACACTTAACTAATTAAAATCAACAAGAGAAGTTAAAGAATCACATACCTTTCCGGATCTAACCATGATGAATGATTGAAAGATGAAAAGATTAAGAGAAAGAAATAATAGAGAAGGTGAAGTTTGGGTCGGCTGGGAGGAATAAGGAAGATCTCAATAATTGAAAAAGTATGTGTGTGTGAGAAAAGAATGAGACCCCGATCCCCTTATTGATTGAAAAGTTGTTGACCCGGTTTGACCTGCGTTGCGGTGCAACTCCACCCGTTGCGGCGCAATGGGTTTTTGAACTCAAAATTTTTTATTTTTTATATTTTTTTTTGGATTTTCGATTTTTCTGAACATGACACGTGGCAAGACACGTTGCGGCGCAACAAACAACTGCGGCGCAACTGAAAAACAGAGGAATAAGTTGCGGCGCAGCCCATTCCGTTGCGGCGCAACTCATTAGATCCATTGCGGCGTAACCTTTAGTTGTGGCGCAACTGCCCCCCCCCCACCCCCCACTTACCTTTTGTTTCTTCCAAGAAAACGACTTACCGGAAGGCATGAGAGCGGCTCCTACCTGAAATTCTTATTAAAACACACTATCAATATTGCAATTCCTAAGAGCCCAATAAGCTTTATGCTCTATTTCTATCGGTAAATGACATGTCTTACCATAAAGCAACCTATAAGGTGTAGTCCCAATTGGAGTCTTAAATGCGGTTCTAAACGCCCATAATGCATCATCCAACTTCCTAGACCAACTTTTAGGATTATCACCTATGGTTTTCTCAAGGATTCGTTTTAAAGCCCTATTAGTATTTTCTACTTGGCCACTTGTTTGAGGGTGATAAGAAGTAGAGAAACGATGATGAACACCATACCTCTTTAACACCTTAGCAAGTTGGTGATTCGCGAAATGAGTTCCACGATCACTGATTAAGGCCTTAGGACAACCAAAACGACAAAACAATTGCTTTAAGAAATCAATTACAACCCTTGCATCATTAGTTGGCAAGGCCTTAGCCTCGGCCCATTTCGAACACATAATCAACCGCCACTAAAATGTAAAGACACTTATTTGAAGGCGGAAAGGGTCCCATAAATCAATTCCCCAAACATCAAATACCTCACAAACCTGAATGAAGTTTTGTGGCATCTCATCCTTCTTTGAAATGTTCCCTTGACGTTGACAAACTTCACACGTCTCCACTAAGGTTTGAGCTTCCTTGAAGATTGAAGGCCAATAAAATCCTGCATCAAAAACCTTCTTACCGGTTACAGATGGTCCATAATGACCACCGGTTTGTCCATAGTGGCATGCATCCAAAATCTTCCGGGTTTCTGCACCGGCTACACATCTCCTAATCAAGCCATCTGCACACATGCGAAACAAATACGGTTCTTCCCAGAAATAATGCTTAATCTCATAAAAGAACTTCTTTTTCTGTTGATAAGTCATTTCCTTAGGAAGAACACCTGCACATAAATAGTTAGCAATGTCTGCAAACCATGGATCTTCTTCCACATCTACCTGCATTAGAAACTCATCAGGAAACGAATCGTTAATATCATGCTCCTTTAACTCCTCAAGGTGAGGGTTTTCGAGCCTACTTAAGTGGTCGGCTGCCACATTTTCAGCCCCACTCTTATCTTTGATCTCAATATCAAATTCCTGTAAAAGTAAGACCCAACGAATTAAACGAGTCTTAGCATCTTGTTTCGAGAACAAGTACTTTAAAGCCGAGTGGTCGGTGAACACAATAGTCTTATTCAAAACCAAATAGGGTCTAAACTTATCAAAGGCATAAACCACGGCTAATAACTCTTTCTCGGTCACGGTATAGTTCAGTTGAGCCGGGTTTAAGGTCTTGCTAGCATAGGAAATAGGGCGGAAATGCTTATCCTCCCTTTGGCCTAGAACGGCTCCTAAAGCATAATCACTAGCATCACACATTAACTCAAACGGTAATGACCAATTAGGTGGAGACATAATGGGAGCATTGGTCAATTTAACTTTAAGTGAGTTAAAAGCATCAAGACATTCTTTATCAAAATTGAATGGGACATCTTTCTCTAACAACTTGGTCATTGGCCGGGTGATTTTCGAAAAATCTTTTATAAATCGACGGTAAAACCCGGCGTGACCCAAAAAGCTTCTAATTGATTTGACATTAGTGGGTGGAGGTAATTTAGCTATAACATCAATCTTTGCTTTATCTACCTCTAATCCCGCCCTTGAAACTTTGTGTCCCAAAACAATTCCTTCTTTCACCATAAAATGACACTTTTCCCAATTCAAGACCAAGTGTGCCCTTTCACACCTTTCAAGCATTCTATCAAGACTTTCAAGACAATTATCAAAAGAACTACCAAAAACAGAAAAGTCATCCATAAAAACCTCCATGGATGTTTCGATCATGTCCTGAAATATGGCAATCATACATCTTTGAAAAGTACCTGGAGCATTGCAAAGACCAAATGGCATCCTTCTATAGGCATAAGTGCCAAAAGGGCAAGTAAAAGTGGTCTTCTCTTGGTCCTTGGGGTTAATGGGTATTTGGAAGTACCCGGAGAACCCATCCAAAAAGCAAAAATACTCGTTACCGGCGAGCCGTTCGAGCATTTGATCAATAAAGGGCAAGGGAAATGGTCTTTGCGGGTAGCATCATTTAATCTCCGATAATCAATACATACCCTCCACCCCGTGATAGTCCTAGTGGGAACCAATTCATTTTTGTCATTCAAAATTACGGTCATCCCACCCTTTTTCGGTACACAATGTACCGGACTCACCCAAGAACTATCCGAGATGGGGAATATGATTCCCGCATCAAGCAACTTTATAATCTCCTTTTTAACCACATCTTTCATATTTGGATTCAATCTTCATTGCCTTTGCACAACCGGTTTCACATTATCAACAAAGTTATGGTATGTTTGCAAAATTCTGGACTTATACCCGGAATATCGGAAATTTTCCATGCAAAGGCCTTTTTATGGGCCTTTAGGACGGTCATAAGTCTAGATTTCTCATCCTCCATTAATGAGGATGAGATGACAACGGTAAAAGAGATGTACCTTCCAAATATGCATACTCAAGATGGTCCGGAAGTGGCTTGAGTTCCAAGTCGGTAGGAGGGTTCTCTACCGAGGTTAGCACCCGTGTGCTATCACTAGTGGTGATCTCTTCAAAGGTCTCGTTCTTCCGGTGGAGTTTCATCAACACTTAATGCCATAATCTCTTGCATCATATCTCCAACCAACTCTTGCTCTTCTTCACTGCAAGCTAGCAATGCTTCACCTTCTTCCATATCCAAGAAATCCATGAGCTCTTTCTCCAAAGCATCTTCTTCTTCAATCACATCTAACCTGAAACAAGTTTCATTACAAGAGTAAGGATGCTTTAGTGCTCTATCAACATTAAAAACAACACGGTCATTACCGACCCCTAGGGAAATTTCCTTAGCCTTAACCCGGATGATAGCATCCGCGGTCATAAGGAATGGTCGGCCTAAAATGAGGGGAACTTTGGCATCCGCCTCCATTTCAAGAATAACAAAATCAACAGGAAATATCATATGCCCCACCTTAATTTGCAAATTTTCCGCTATCCCCATGGGATATTGGAAAGAACGATCCGCGAGCCTAATGCTCATGCGGGTGGGAGTCAACTCTCCTAGAGATAATTTCCTATAAACCGAATAAGGCATCAAATTTATACTAGCCCCAAGATCGGCCAATGCCTCACACAAATAAGCACCAAAAGAACAAGCAATTAGAAAACTCCCTGGATCTTCCAATTTGGGAGGAATCTGATTCTGAATGATTGCTGAACATTCGGCACTCATGACTGCAGTCTTAGCCTCTTCAAGCTTCTTCTTGTCACTTACAAGTTCCTTGAGGAACTTTGCATAATTAGGCATACCTGCAAGTAAATCAACTAAAGGAACAGTTATATTCACAGATTGAATTAGATCAACAAATTTCTTGAAATGTTCCTTGACTTTTTCTTTCCTCAACCGTTGAGGAAATGGAATCTTTGGTTGATACGGCTTCACCGTCGGTTTCTCAGCGGGTTTGGATGGAACGGCCGGTTTCGGCACGGCTTGGTTCGGTTCCATCTCAATTTCCTCATCAACCGTCTCCTCTTCTTCATTTTCCTGCACAAGTAGAGAAGAATCATTAGGTAAAGGATTTGCAGAATCATAAGTCTTACCCGTCCTTGTAGTGATGGCATTCACTTGCTCATTTCGAGCATTTGGAGGGGTATACTTTTGTCCCGATCCTTGACTACTTTGCCCTTGGTTATTGAATTGAGGCTTTGGATTCTGTTGAGTATTGCTCGGTAGAGTACCGGGCTGCCTATTTGAGTTTCCTAGCCTCTCAATTCTTCCTTCTAAATCCTTAATGGTGGCTTGTTGATTCTTAGCTCCTTGATCCAACTTGTGTCCGAGCCCATCCAAGCGAGTAGTCAAAGCGTCCAAAACAGAAATCACCTTCTTGGACTCTTCTGCAACTTGTTCATTAGTTGCCTTTTGGGCACCAATGAACTCCTTCAATATGTCTCTTAATTCTGGATCCGAGCCTCGTTGATTGGTGAACCTACTAAACCTGTTACCACCATAACCAGAACTGTTAGCATTAAAAGAAGAAGTAGGGTAAGAACTACCTGATGGCCGGTTTTGATAACCGGTATTTTGGTTGAAATTCCCTTGATTCTGAACATAGCTAACATCTTTCACTGGTTTATCCGGGCAATCCTCCGTGTAATGCAAGTCTCCACAATGCTCACAATCCATCGGCCATAACCTTAACATCTCTCTCAAGGCTCTTAATCTAGTTGTAAGTGCACGTTCTGGTGCACAATTTGTGTCCGATGCATCTCAATTAAAGGGCTGTTACTTTACAGAGATTATCCAGACAACAGGACAAACTCGTGAACAGTACCACGAGTTTGGACAAACTCGTGTGAACAGTACCACGAGTTTGGACAAACTCGTGTGAACAGTACCACGTGTTTGGCCCACGAGTTTGAAGCCCAGCCCATTTCTAGCCTATATATAGATGTCTTAGGTTTCGGTTTTAGGGTCGATTGGTGTTGCAACAGATTTCGTCCATAGGGATCAGGGTAGTGATCAATACCCTGTCATTCCGCCATTATGTAATTCGATTATCAAGAGTCGTCTCTTTGATTGTAATCCGTAATCATTGAGATGTATTGTAAACGGATTTATTCATTGTAATCATTCGACTAATGATAAAAGAATCAGATTTATATCTCCTGTTCTTATTGATTTCGTGTTCATATATGTTTGTTTCATTCAATTACCTCAATAACGATTATGTTTGGATTCCGCACTTACATAGTCGTTGGAATCGCGAATCGATCGATCACAGGAACTTTCAATCTAGTATCTTGACTATCAAATCTCTTATTCATTTGCTTTGAGAGAGCCTTGACTTCGGTAATAAGCTTCGAGTCCTCACTACTCTCCACTTTAGCCACGGTGGTTCTACTAGACCTCTTATCTCGGTCCTCATCTCTTGTAGAATACTCTCTAGCCATATCCTCAAGTATCTTATATCCTTCATTTGGGGAGATGTTGTTTAAACTACCCCCAAATGCATAACCGAGCTCCCTTTTGGTTTTTCTATCCAAACCATCATAGAAAATCTCAAAGCTTTCTTCGGTGCCCATACTATGTCCGGGGCAATTTCTAAGCATTTCCTTGAACCTTTTCCATGCATCAACAACATCTTCACCCGGTTCTTGAGAAAAACCTCTGATTTTGTTTTCTAATTGCCTTTGAGTTCTCACAGAATAAAACTCATCAATAAATCCTTCTCGAAGTTCGGCCCAAGTGGTGAATGAGTTTTCGGGTAACTCCTTAAACCATGAAGATGCATCTCCAACGAGAGTTAAAGGAAATAGTTCCAACTTAACGGCTTCCGCTTGCCCTGTACCATATTGATATAGCCTACATATCTTCTCAAACCTCTCAAGATGTGCATATGGGTCATTTCTTCGAATCCCATCAAACTTATCCTCTTCTACACTCTTGAGGTGATTCCCTTTCAAAGAGAAATCCACTGAAATATTCGGAGGGCGAATAGCTGTGCCCCGGTCCGCCGGTATATCTTCTTCTCTCCCCGTAAGGACGGGCATTCGGATCTACCGGTTGTTCATCACCCATTCTTCTACCCCTTTGTTGTTGGTTAATATTAAGGTTGGTTCTAGGTATAACAATAGTACTCGGTTCAGGTGTTTGAATTTTCTCTTCTTCTTCTGAATCTGAATCTTCACCTGTTCCAAACACTCTACCTGCTTCTTTCAACTTATTAACCAACTGATCTTCTGAATCCTGAACGGGTGGGACACTGGTTTCGGTTTCTAAATCTATTTTGATTGGTGTGGATGGTTCCCGGTTATCTCTTGACACAAGTCCGACGTCTGACTTTCCCTGGATTAGAAAATGGGCTAAGCAAAGGTCGGCCAGAAGCTCTTGTGTTCATCAACTAACAAGAACCTGCACACTCACCACAAACAAACCGTCAACCGCACCTGTGGTATAATTGAAATAAAATAAAATAAAAACTATCTAGTAAAGCAATAACTTTCTCACAAATGAATGTGAAAAAGGATCGAATCACAAAATAAACAACTACTTAAAATTAAGTCCCCGGCAGCGGCGCCAAAAACTGACTATAGCGGAAACTCGAGATGCCACAGAACGACATGGTACAAAAGATTTAAGTATAAAACATCAACATCAAGTTTCAAATGCCATTCAAATTCAAAAGGATACAAGTTCAAGTTGACGTTTAATAAACATTACATAACCAAATTCATATTCAAAAGATCAAATGTTTGCGTTACTAGTCCAACATGCAACAATTAAACACCTCATCCGTGAGGCAGTCCAAAATGCTAACTTATTGCCCTAGACCTGAAAAGCATGAAGAAAAAGTGTCAACTACGAGAGTTGAGTGAGTTCATAGGATTATGCTAACAACACACATATAGTTAATCCAATTCAAGAATGAATATGTCATAAAATTTCCAAGAATTCCATCATACTGTCCATACCCAAACCGTATGTTCAATCAATAATTTCCATCCACGATAATAATGATTTCCATTCAGCCAAAGGCACAATTCGATGAGTATATGCTTGAGCCACTACTACGACCATTTTACATGTCCCAAACAACATAATATTTCATTTCAGAGCACAAGCTGTCAATCAAGTGCTTTAATCACAATTGGGGTCGTGCCATGGAGACGACCAATAATATAATAAGATAGTTAGAGCACCGCTCGGGTCGGACTGGCAATGAAGGTGGCCACCAAGGCAGACCAAACATTCCACCGTTACCTATTTAGTGGATGAGTGGACGACTCTAGTTGCGCAACCCTCTAACTACAGGCCTCCACTATCGGAGTTAATAGTAGTGTACTGAAGTATCTCAGTTTGACAGAACTCAAGCTCATCGTATAACATATAACACATTGAACATACAATATCCCATTTCATAATCATTCTTTCAAGAATCATTTCATATATATAAAGCCATTTTATTTATCATGCTTTTCACCCCGAAAGTAAAACATAAAAGAGTTTGAAAGGGGGCTATGACTCACTTGATTAGAGAGTGAATAGGGGCTGATCAAACGTGATTCCTCGTTTAGATTTGTTGCGCCTCAAGCAAGCCTAAACCATAACGTATATATTCGCGACGTAAGTTCGCGTGACATGAACTAGTGAGCTAGATCATGAGATGTATACTAGTAGACTTGCCCATCTTTGGTTGTTATTATATTATGGAGTTTAAGTGCATTATGATGCTCTCATTATTTGGTTATAAGAGATTTGGTGGTAAGAGTCGTTTTCTCATTATACGTTTTTGTACGTTTATTGGATTTTCGGTAGTTTGGCTTTGATTTATATGGTTTCCATTGTACACTTTGCTTAGTAATAATATTTGACATTAGTGGTCTTATAATATTAATATTTTATGTATATTTTCTGATTTGTAATTATATATTTAATTTAATAATATTTAATTATTTATTTATTCACTTTATTGATTTATTTGCTAAATAAATCCTTAAAAATACTTTTAAGTGTCATAATTGTCTTTATAAATTATGAATGATTTAATTTGAATTATCTTCTGATATATAAGCTTCTTAACTTATAATTTCATGATTTATACTTTTATTTATGTATTTTCCATTTATTTTAATGATAATTTTTAATTAATTATTTTTACTTAATTATTTATCTTTAAATTATGTAACACATGTCTCTTGCCTTTTAACTATTTTTCTCCAGTAGTTTTAGTTATTTTTATCCATGGTTAAGATGATTTAACTTCATTCTTGATTTACATAATTTATTTATGGGTTTTTATGTCTTTTAATTACCATTTAAATTCAATAATTCATGGAAATTCTTAGAAATCATCACTAAACATTTTGGTCAAAAATCTCAGGCCTTTTAGGCAACTTTTATCAATATAAAATCATATCAATTCAACCTCTCTTGTGTCTTGCTTATTTTGAGCATTTTATGATTAAAAATCGTTTACCGAAATAGTGATTTTAGCCTCATTTCTTAAGCAATTAAAGTGCTTCAAAATGGATTTTCATTCTTGTTTCATTATTTCCAGAAAGTTCATCATATTTTGGTGTCCAAAATCGTGATAGTGGTGGTGGTGTGATATGTGCAATTTAGTGCTTTCGGTTAGTGATTATTTGACCCGAAAAGGTGATTTTTGAGCTTATTGTTGTCATGAACCAATAGATCTGAGTTTTATACTTTTATTTCAACTTATTTCCAGTAGGTTTATCATATTTCCTTGGTCATAAGATTATGGTGCATGTGTGTGCTCAAAATGCATTTTTGCGTGTTTTCGGTTTATGATTTCTAGCTTATTTTAACATGTTTTGATTCAAGCTTTATATCCTTGATATTTTATCAATTTTTCCAGAATATTAACATTAATATTAACATATTTTTCACTTATAACAAGTCCATATCCATCTCATAATCCAACAAAAGATCCAACTTTCTTAAATCTAGCATACATGCATTCAAACCAACACTTTTTTACTATCAACTTTTATAGATCTAACTTTCAACAACATAAAAACATCTTTTATATGAAAAATCTCAGAATATACTCTTCAAAAATATACAAAAACATATAGATCTATCAACAAGAAAATCACTTTAAAAGCTACTAATCTATAACAACACTTTTGGGTCTTAAACTTGTTGAATCCTTGAATCTTTCTTCTTAGATTCGACATGCATGAGCATGGAAAGAAAGATCCTATCAACTTTGCCCTCATTAAGTGTATATTACAAAGAAAACAAGAATAAAGTATGAGTTTTTGATAAAACCTTTGAATATAAACAAAAACAAGATTAGATCTAGTAAAAAGGATGAAGATTATACCCTCTTGAACTTGGTTTTGGATGAAGAAAATGGGCAGAATTTCATGGCCTCCAAACCCTTATAATACCTTCAATCTAAGCCTAAAACAACCCTTGAACCTTGCTTGGATTGACCCTTTGTTAATCTAACTTAAAACCCTTATTATTAGTATAAGTTTAGATGAGATTTAGCCTTGTTCTTGCCTTGTTTTGCTTGGGCCGAATTGAAGAAGAGAAGAAGGGGGGAGGGAGAGTTTTTGAGAGAAAAGAGGTTGTGTGTGAGAAAGGAGTGAAGAGTGTGAGAAGAGTGGTGAGTTCCAAGAGAGAAAAGTGTGTTTGAAATGAAAGGGTGGAGTGTGAAATGGGGGGAGGGAGGCCGGCCCTTCTAGGGCAAATGGAGGGTCTTTCACACTTTTTTTTATAAAAATTGTTGTATAAAATGTATATGTATGTTAGATGTAAGTGTATATGTGTTTTGTAAGGTTAAATGTATTAGTTTATAGTATAAGTTAATGTTTATTCTAGCATGTGTATATATGTATATATGTCATGTATAGGTGTGTGTATGTACATATTTTTGTATTTTTGATTTGTTACATAATCCTTAATTTATAAACTTGTATTTATTTTAAGCATATAAATATATACTTGTTGTTATTTACCACTTTTATGCACATATTAGCTTATAATTATACTTTGAGATGGGAATCTTTATTCTCATGCCATATTTACTTAAATTGGTTTGATGATTGATTTGTTGGACATTTATAAGAATTTTGATTGATATCTCAACTTGTGAGGCTCAATTTATCATTTATAACTTGATTAATCATCAATGAAATTTTTGTTCAATGGTACTTTATAAATCAAATTTAGAATTGAATAATAGCTTTAGATTGCTAACTTAGGGGCATTATCTACTAGCTTCTAAGTATAACTATGGCTTGCGAGATCAACGACAACATAACTAGCAATATTAATATTTAAAAAAGTAGGGTTGTTCAGCAGCGGCGCCAAAAACTTGATGTGTAAAATCGAGTTTAAAATTTATAAACAAGAAATACCCTAAAACTGACTACTACACACTCGCGGGCAGTGGACCCGTTCGTATATAGTATAGCTAAAAGGTAAGTCCAGGATCGAACACAGGGACTAAAACTAAGTAATTGTCGACATTAAGTAATTCAAGTAAAAGGGGGGTTTTGTGACCGAATTGTCACGATGCAAATTAGTAATTAATTAGTAATCCCAAAGGATTAATCGAAAAAGAGAATTTGTTTTAAACAATAATTTAAAAGGTCATCCATCTTGATTCGCTCAACACATGTTCAGATTGCACATAAATGAAGTTCAAACCCAAATTAGTTGATTAAATAACCGAGACTCAAACAAAGCACCAACCCCGTACCCGTCAAGTTGAAGACATTATTTGACTCTCTTGCTTAAACTAGTTTCGTTACAAAGACCGGTACCCCAAGACATCTTTTATAACTTCCCTAATCAAACAATTGGTTTGGTTATTGAAATAACAATTATACCTATCGATTGTACCCAACCGTTAACACATTCTTCTTCCTATTATCATGAACGATTATCTACCGTACCCGTCATAGACCCAATCGTTTGTACCCAAACAATCAAAATGAAATATACGTAATCAATAACTACCATTAAAGACACATAATAATCACCAATCAATTCAAGATAAATAATAAGGAAGAAATACGCTAAGATCTCGATATAACGTTAAATGAAATCAACATTGAATTAATAAAATTATGCAATCTTTACATATTGTCTCACTCCATCAAGATGGATGATAAAGTGATTAGCCACTCATATTAAAAGAAGAATAACAATTAAAATAAGAAGAATTCATTGTTACCTAATGATAATAATTGAAAGCTACGAACGAAAACGATCAAATCGTGTTTGAAAACCTAGAAATTGATTAAGATCTGAAAAAATCTCCAAATTAGGGTTCTCCCACGGCTGCTAAAAGAGAAGAGGGGTTTTGGCATATTTTTCAAGCTATTTATATCGATCCCCAAAATTCTGCCAGAAACGGGCCCAGTTGCGGCGCAACTGGCATTGCGGCGCAACTGTTGACTTTAGCTTTTGACTTTGACTTTCGTTGACCAAAGCTGGCTTGAACTTGAACTCATTGCGGCGCAACTGAAGGAGTTGCGGCGCAGCTAATCTTTCTGCTTTTGGGTTGCGGCGCAACTAAGAATTGCGGCGCAACTGCCTGGTTGACTTGCGTTGACCTTTGACTTTTGTTGACTCGTGGCTGGCCAGGAACAAAGGGAGTTGCGGCGCAATTGGAAGAGCTGCGCCGCAACTTATTTTTCTGGAATTCGGTTGCGGCGCAACTAGGCATTGCGGCGCAACTGGTCTTTTCCAGCTTTGACTTTAGTTGACTTTCTGCAATCTTCATCCAAATGCTTCCAAAATCCTCCGTTAGCACTTAATTCATCTCAACAACGTCGTTTTCTCCAGATTTGCGCTTAAATACCTGTCAGTAACCTGAAACACTAACAAATACCATAAACACACCAATTGTATACAAAAACGACTCATAAACCATGCGAAATCAACTAAATACGTTGTGGGAAATGGGTATAAAATACGACATATCATGGCTTACGATGTCTCATGAGATTCGGGCTGAGACTTTTTCATTACTTGCCCCTCTGTCTATAAATGTCACTCCCATGGAGGTTATGGCTTTGCTCACAAAACAGGATCTTGAGATGACTATTTTAGCACTTTTTGTATCGTAAGTATAAAAATATATCTTAACTTATTATTATTGTCAATTGAATGACTATTTAGCTTTGTAATCGTAAGTATAGTAGTATGTCTTAACTTATTATTATTGTCAATATGACTTTTTTTGTATTAGTTTACATTATAATATATTGTCTTTTTCTTATTCACGGCTTTACATAACAGTGTTGATACAGTCTTAGAGCCAAATCGATGTGCTTTTTTAAACCCGTTTTCAGTTAATGGTTTAATGTGTGAAAGGCAGCCTATGGTGGTTGGAAATCATTTAAGAGAGTTCTTATGTCAACCTAACATAAGCAATTATCTGGTTTTCTAATAGTTTTAATGTTGCTTGCTACTTTGTTGAGTTATTAGCGATATATGTTTCGAAAATAGTTGTGAATGAAAACTGTGGCGGTTTATCTATATTTTTTTTCTCTAGTAAATTGTGGTGGGTTGTTGGTATAGGGTTGGTTTTAGATCATATATTGAATATTTCTCAAAGTTCGAAAATAGACTTGTATATACTATGCTGAGTCACAATGGCTGCTAGATGTGAATTTTGGTTAATGAATTGAATGCACACAGAGTGTTTTATTTAATGAATTGAATCCACACAAAGGGAGTCTCGTGTATAGGTCTTTGTTAGTTTTCATTGAGTCAAAAAAAAGTTATGGCTTCTACTAAATCATTGTTTGGATAAACACCTTATTCTAAAACTAAAACGGTTTCAAGAAAGTGACAGCTATAGAAGGATCAAACCTCAGTCCTTATATCCTAAACGGTATAGATCAAGTATCCCTATATCCTAAAACAGATAACTATAGAATGATCATAATGTCAGACCTCGTATCCAATTACTAAAAGATTGGATGGTCTCTATTTTGTGATTTGATTGAGTTATTGTATGTTGTGTCAGTTTTTCTTCAACTTTGTATTATCATTGACTGTATAATTGTGTGTTACTTATCTTGTTACCTGCACAGTGCCACTTTGACCCTAATTGATTCTTATATAGAAAACTTAATTTTCTCAAAATTTGGACAAACCTCAAGATTGAAAACTTTTTCCTGGTAGCGAGATTTCAACTTGTTTAGTTATTGAAAACTGGGAACATTTCAAGTTGAATTCTTATCGTATTTGGATTGTTCTTGCAGGTGATGCACAACTTTTGAAGAACTTTCATCTGCATTCTATCTTCAAGACTTTTGGATTCTTCTATTGTATTCTACTAAAATAAAAGTACTGTTTTGAACCATGTTTGCACTTTAATGCATTATTTCTGAACAAATAGGGGAATTTGTTAAGTCCAGTTTCACTGGACTCACTCCAGACTTGAAGACTGGAGCCTTACTGAAGATTTGTCCAGAAATAATAGAAGATCAGTGAGCGCCTTACTTGTACAGGAAATCTGGAATGCACCAGATTTCAGCTCACTGGACTTCACTCCAGTCCAGATCTATTCTACTGAAGACATTCTCACTGAAGTCTGAAGAAAGAAGACTAATGGGAGTTCACTGGAAGTCTTACCAGATCTACGACTGGAGCTTTGTCAGTGTTCTAGACCTTACAAGTCTGAACACTGATTACGAGGAATTGACTTTTTGCCTTTACACGCTTTTATCCGGACAATCTATTTGTCTATTGTTAAAAGTACAACACGCGTGTAAAGGTGGTTGGTTAAAAGGATGACAAGTCACATCATAATAAATTCACTGGTGAATTTATTTGCCTATAAATACCAAGTCATTTCCCTCGTTCAAATTACTTTTTGCAATTTGGTGAACTTGACTAAATACTCTCGATCGCAAATAGGAATACTTCACAACTTTAAGTATTTCGATCTAAGGAGAATATTTAGCAAGAATAGATCATTTGTAATTCATAGATTGTTAGGATACTTACACTTGTGTAATATCTTGGTTCCGCAACAATCTTGTATTTTATTTAAACATCATAAATAAAATACACTTGAAAATTACATTGTGTTCCACCTTTAATTATTTATTGCTTTAAGTCTTGTATTACTTTATTTATATACTTGCATTTATATTTAAGTAATACTAGTCCTTTCTAGTGCATACTTGACTTGTTGTATTTTACACTAGTGGGTTAAACCATCAAGTGAGGGACTTACAAGTGGTATCAGAGCAGAAGGCTAACATACTTGCCTAGATCTGCTTCTTGATGGCCAACCCAGAAAATACACAAGGAAATCCTGGTCCTGAACCTAATTAAATGACCAAAATAATGACCCACCCATTGTCAATACTAATCCCCCACCTCCTCCTACTCCTGCTTCTCCACATGTGCATGTGCATTACTCAAACACACCTGTCCCTAAATTCAGTGGGAACAGTGATGAGTTTGGGACGTGGAAAGCTAGGATGGTACTCCATTTTACTGGAATTGAGAGGTACATGATGAAAATTTTAACCGAAGGTCCATATGTACCAACATCACCTCTCAATCCTCTACTTGATCCAACTGGATCTAGAAGAGGAAGGGAAAAGAGGGAGGAACATTGGTCTGAAGAGGAGAGGAGATTGGTAAATTTAGATACCTTCTCAAAAACATGATCCTCGGGGCTGTTCCAGAAACCCTAATTCCCACACTAGTCCTTTTTCCCAGTGCTAAAACCATGTGGGATGAACTAGTGACCCAGTATGAAGGAGGTGATGATACTATTGTCACCAGAAAAGTCTCTTTAAATAAGAAGTATGAGTCATTTTTTGCTCTCCCCAATGAGTCTCTCACTGGTACTTACACCAGATTTATGAGTATTATCAACCAGTTAAGAGGACTGGGGGTTGAGAAAGACAAGGATATACTTCTTGAAAAATTTTGTGATATTTTACCCACAAAATGGTCTCATATGATCCTGGTTTTAAGGCAGGGTAAAACTTTGCACACCCACACTCTAGCATCCTTATATGGAGCCTTCAGATACACTGAAGAAAATCATGCTCAGAGAGTTGTGGCTGAGCAAGATGCCTTAAACCATGCTTCCAGTAGTTCCACAGTGGTCAGTCATACTGAACCACCTTGTGCTGCATTAATGTCTTCCGAGAATGTATTTTCTATGAAGAAGATGATGTCTGAATTAATGGAATCTGGAGTAACAAATAATATCTCTCCAGACTGTGATGAATCTGACAATGATGACTTGGTTGCAATGATTGCTAAAACGTTTAACCGTTTCAAAGCAAGAGCAAATAGGTCCAGTGGACAACATGCTTCCAGTACTTCTACTGATAAGACCAATCTGACATGCTTTAAGTGTGGCAGAAGAGGTCATTTCATGAAGGAATGCAAGTCCAGTCAGTTTATATCTCAGCCTGGTCCATCTGTTTCTTATCAAAATCCTGATGATAGCTACAAGTCCAAGTACAAATAGCTTAAGGCTCAAATTGCTCTCATGTCTACAGAAAAAGATAATAATAAATGCATGATTGCAACCACTGAAGAAAAATGGGTTCCCTCTGATGATTCATCAGTTGATGAAGAAGAGGAAAGAGATTGTTGTTATATGGCTCTGGCAGACCAAGAGCATCTGGTGAAGGAAGATGTCACATCTGGTAGGGTGGACATAGTAATTAAAAAGGTCAGTGAATATGATGCTGAGACTGACCCTGAACTAAAATTGGACATTGCTGAAGCTCTTAATTCTGATTTAATTTTTGTTGAAACTGTTAGATCTGACAGTGTTAAAGGTCTAGAAACAGATTTTACTGAACTTTCAATTTTACAATCAAAATTAAAAGAACTTCAAGATATTGAACTGGCTTTTCAAGCACAAGTTTTGGTAACTGAACAACTGGTCCAAGAAAAACAAGACCTGGAAACAATTTTGGAAAAAGAAAAACAGGTCATTAAATCATGGCTAGAAACCAAAAAGCCATATGATGCAGCAGTAAATCAATATCCAACTCAAAGTCGAGCCTATCTGGATGGAAATACCCATGTTGCATCACTGGTCCCAGTTATTGACCGTTTACCAAAGGAGGTCAGGCCCAGCACCATCTATGATGAGCCTGTTACCCCCAGTCCCAGTGTTTTACCAGTTCAATCCCCAGAGGTCAAGACTGGAGCATCACAGATGACTGCTCCAGTTAAAAAGGTCAATCAAAGGAAACCTTTGCCTCAGTCTGCTTCAAAGGAACCTTCAGTTTCAAAGAAAAAGAAAAGTCTCCCCTCCTAAGCCTAAAGTCCAGTCATCTGGAAAGGCTCAGGTATCATCTGAAGAAAGTATTTTGTTAAGGTTAGAGAGCCAGTTTCAACTACTGGCTCGTCAAGTTCAAAGTTGTAATGCAAGATTAAACAATTTTGAAGGTACTTCATCTGGCCCTAAACAAAATACAAAACCTTTTTCAAAGAAAGATAAAAATGTTTCTCCAGTCGAGAAGAAAAGAAAAAGGTTTCAAAACTATCAACTCCAATTGTATTTTCAGAAAAATCTGTGGTACAAGAAAGTGAACTCAACCAGATACCCCCTGGGACTTATAAGGGAGAGTCCAGTGAACCCATCAGTCGATGGGTTCCCAAATCTAACTAATCAATCTGGTGGATGTGCAGGGCGATCGAAAGAAATATATTTGGTATCTTGACAGTGCAGCTGGCAGGACAATGACCAGATGTAAGACCCTGCTGGAGGAGTTCATAATTTCTGATGGACCCTCCATTACTTTTGGAAATGATGGTTGTGGAAAAACTGAGGGGTATGGTGTCTTGAACAATGGACAAGTCAAATTCAGACGAGTTGCATATGTGAATGGTTTGAAATATAACCTGATCAGTGTCAGTCAACTGTGTGATGATGGCTATCAAGTTTTGTTCAATATTGCTCAGGGCATCGTATTCAACAAGGACTGGAAGGTAGTATTGATTGCTCCCAGAAGAGGGAATGTGTATGTAATGGATATGGAAAGCTCTCCTTCAGAGCATGTTTCTATACTTGATAAACGCCTAATTTACATGATCTTAATGTGTGAAATGGACATGTTTTGTGAATGTTAATAGAAGATTAGGGCGGTTTTATGTTTGTGGAGTGATTTCAGACCATAGGTAACGAAATGGAGCTAATTGGTCAAGAAACGAGTCAAAAGAGAAATCTGGAAAAACCCAATTTCTGGGCACCGTTCAGACGCCAAGACCCACCGTCTGGGACGGTGGGCCATTTCGACCGTGTGGGACGTCTCATGAGCGTAAAGGAAGATCCAGTTTCTGTACTACCGTCTGGGACGCCAATGCCACCGTCTGGGACGGTGGCCACCTGAAGGAAAATCCGAATTTTGTGGAATTAATTATTTTTCAGTTATATTCCATTCAAATACGAATTGGGAAGTTACCATTCATATTATTCACTCATAACAGCAGTTCCTAACATAGAGAAGACCCCAATTTCATCACCAAATCATAAATTCATGAAGATGACAATTCAAATTGAAGATTCAATGATGAAGACAATAGGCTAATTCTCTTTTGATCATTCTCATGTGAACAATTATGTAAGACAATTGTATTCAACCTTTCTTATGTTCAAGTTGGATTAGATGTTTAATTCTTAATTAGTGTTTTGCATCTAATGTTGTTTGGTTTGAATGAATGATTACTTGTTTATAACTTTGAATGAATTCCATCTATCTTTTGATTTCAAATTCTTGTTAATCATTAATTATTGGAAGAATCTCTTATGAACTTGTAATCTAGTTAATGAATAGATAATTTAGTTGTGTCAATTCCTCGGTTTTCATTATCGTGAATCATCACAACCTAATCAATTAATTCTTAACATTCATTCAATCCAAACTTTATAACGAATCATGTCTATGTGATTTCCAACGAATATAAGTTAGGTTATACTTTTGAAAACATAATTAGAAGCATGAGAATGATCCCCTTTATTATTATTGTTTAAGTTTGTTAATCAAATCATCAATTGTAGTTTTAATTCAAATCAATCAAACAATCGGTTTTACATTTATGTCTAGATTAATTAACTTTTGTAAATTGTTTAACACTTTCCTTTGATTCCCTGTGGAAACGATACTCGACTTACCCTTGCTAATTAGTGGTATTTAGTTTATATTTTTGATCGGTCCAACGACATCGATCAAATTTAGTTTTTGTTAGTAGTTTGTTTATTTCCTTTTGAATTCTTGTAGTTCAGTATTACGCTAGGTGTGTTGATTGTGTGCAGATTACAGGTAGTGTATGCATACGAGGTATTCAAAGAAGAAGTCACCTTTGTTGTTTGATCCGGAAATTGAGAAAACAGCTAGAAGGAACCGAGTACTTCACCGTGCAAACATGAGTGATCCCGGAAATGTACCACCAGTCATCCAACCTGCCGGAATTCACCAAGAAACCAACCCTGAACCAAATAACCAACTTCAAAACCAACGTCAACCACAACATCCATCCCGATCAAATCCACCCCGATCAATAAGGAGTGGTTACACTAACCCCAACCGACCTAGAACACCAACCTATGTTGGAGATGCATCACGATATACGGAGGAGTCGGTGTATGAAAGGGTTGATAATTGGGATGATGGACAATTTGATGATCATGAAGATGGTTATGAGTGGAACAATGGGGAAGACTATGTGAAACCACAAAACTATCCATACCCCCAATATAACCAACCTCAATACATCAACCAAGGACCAAGAATTCCTCATGGTCCACCACCACGCCAATACCGTCGTGGAGTTCCACCCAATCACCAACCACATAACCGTGCCATTCCAAACATGAACTATCAACCTCCACCACAAGGAGTTGATAGTCATTTCCGACCCGCCATAGCCATTAATGCTTCACCTATAGTACCACCGGTGTTGAGGGGTAGAGCTTTTGAAGTTAGACCTCAATGTTTGAGCATTTTACCGAGTTTCTATGGGAAGGCATCGGAAGAGCCTTATTTGCACATATCGGAGTTTGAAGCAATATGTGGAACTATTGGAGGTCAAGGATTTTCACCGGATGAAGTCAAACTAGTCTTATTTCAGTTCACTTTGAAGGATAAAGCAAAGCAATGGTTCTTGGCATTGCCATCGGGTAGTATCTTTACATGGGCTGAAATGCAACAACAATTTTTGGATGAGTATTACACCATGCAAAAGACTAGTGATGCAAGGAATTCGATAAGAACTTTTCAGCAACAATCGGGTGAAACATTTTATGAAGCTTTCAAGAGGTTCAATGAGTTGTTGAGAACATGTCCACATCATGGGATTGCTAAATGGGAGTTAATCACAGGCTTTTTATGATGGTTTGTTACCAGAAGAGAAAAGAGATGTGAATTCAATTAGCAATGGAACTTTCTTGACTAATCCCGAAGATGTTGATTGGGAATTCTTGGAGAAAATGAGTGTGAATTCAAAAAGGCAAGCACAATCTAATAGGAGGGCAAGACATCCAATAGCTTCTACTTCATCAACAAGTGATCAAGCCACCAAAGATCGACTTGAGGCATTGGAACGAAAATTTGCCAAGTTGGGGAAAGCTGAAAATCGGGGTGTTGCTCAAGTTTCTCAAGAATATCCTATTTGTGAAAGTTGTGATGAGCTTGGACATACGGCTTTGCAATGTCCATTGGTCCCGGAACAAGTTGAAGAAGTGAATCAAGTGTATGGAGAAAAGAGGCAATTTGACATGAACTCCAACACTTATCATCCGGGAATGAGAAATCATCCCAATCTTAGATATGGGAATTCTTCAAATCAACTCAACCCAAACTTTCAAGGAAACAACCAAAACAGTGGAGCACCATCTCAACCATTCCAAGGCCGAAATTACAACCAAGGGAATTACCAAGGTGGCCAAAATCAAGGAGGATTCAATAGAGGCTACCCAAGGAATTATCAACAAGGTAATGATCAAGGTGGACCTTCGGGAGGTAATGATGTGTCAACCCGGGAAATCATGGAGTACTTGAAAGAAATGGATAGGAAAAATGAAATTCGGGACAAGACGGTTGAAAAGCAAGTGGGTCAATTGGCGGAGGATGTATCGGCATTGAGGAAAGATCCGGGAAAGCTACCAAGTGATACGAAGATCAATCCACAACATCAAAGTGGCGGCTCAAAGAATGTCAAGAATGTGGAAATCAACAATGTAAGTCTTCTTCGTAGTGGTAAGGTTTATGATAATAAAGTTGTGCCTCCATCATCACTTGTTGATGGTGTGGTGGAGGATGTTGATGAGAATGAAGATAGTGAGCATGAACCGGAATTTGTTCTACCTAAATCAACTAAAAAAGTGTCTTTTAAAGAGGTAGAAAACAATAGGTCTAATGGTAAAATTTCTGAAAAACAAGGAAAGGATATGGAGGGTAATACCATTCCTTTTCCTTTGGCTTTGAATTGATCCAAAACTTAGGCCTACACTCAAGAAAAGAGGTCCACATGAGGAAGAAATGTGGGAAATTTTTAAGCAAGTAAAAATTAACATTCCTCTTATTGATATAATCAAACAAGTTCCGGCTTATGCTAAATATCTTAAGGAGTTGTGTACCCAAAAACGGCACCATAAACTTCCAAAGAAAATTGTTTTAAATGAAGAAGTTAGTGCCGTTGTGATGGGCATACTCCCACCTAAACTCCAAGATCCGGGAGCGCCTTTAATTACTATTCAAGTTGGTGATTTTAAAATGAATAAGGCACTTTTGGATATGGGGGCGGGTGTGAGTATCCTACCGGGTATTTTGTATGACCAATATGACTTTGGACCCTTAGAAAAAGTCGACACCACCTTGGTGATGGCTGATTTGTCCCTAAAACTTCCTAGAGGAATTGTCCAAGATGTGATTGTTAAGGTGGAGGACTTCTATTACCCCGTAGACTTTTTGGTACTTGATTTTGCATCAAGTGGTAATGTTAGGCAGCCCAATGTCATCATGGGTAGACCCTTTTTGGCCACCGCTAATGCATTAATTGATTGTAGGAGGGGTACGGTTGAAATGACTTTTGGAAACCGTAATTGAGATTGAATGTTTTTGCTAGTGTGCCTAACCCCGTAGTTAGTGACGAATGCTTTATGGCGGACGTCATTGATGAGTGCATTCCTCATGAAAATGAGGAAGACACACGGGAGACTTGTGCTTTGGTTGACAGGTTAGTGTTGGAGCATAGTGAAACATTGAAAAGGAAGAAGGATTGGGAGATTATGGCAATTCAAGAAGGTAGACCACCATGGACTCATTTAGTGGAAAGTCTACCAGATCTTAAGCCATCCATTGAAAGTCCACCACAAGTTGAGTTGAAAGAGCTCCCATCTCATTTGAAGTATGCATTTTTGGGAGATGAGAAAACTTTGCCGGTGATCATTGCATCAAATTTGGAAGAAGTTCAAGAAAGAGCATTACTAAAGGTGCTCAAGGAATACAAGGCGGCTATTGGATGGACAATTGCCAATTTGAAAGGAATTAGTCCATCAATTGTGATGCACAAGATAATCACCGATGCTGAAGCAAAACCTTCACGTGATGCTCAAAGGAGATTGAATCCTCATATGCGTGAAGTTGTGAAGAAAGAGGTGCTAAAGTGGTTGGATGCTGGAATTATTTACCCAATTTCGGATAGCACATGGGTAAGTCCAACACAAACGGTACCTAAGAAAGCTGGAATTCAAGTGGTTAAAGGAGATAGTGGTGAGCAAATTGCAACCCGACCCATCACCGGGTGGAGGGTATGCATTGACTACCGAAAGTTGAACACCGCTACTTCAAAAGATCATTTCCCATTGCCATTCATTGATCAAATCATCGAAAAAGCTTGCAGGTCAGAAGTTTTATTGTTTTCTAGATGGTTACTCGGGTTATAATCAGATTGCTATTCATCCCGATGACCAACACAAGACCACATTTACATGTCCCTATGGAACTTTTGCCTTTAGGCGAATGCCATTCGGGTTATGTAATGCTCCAGCCACCTTCCAAAGGTGCATGATGAGTATCTTTTCGGATATGGTCGGTGATTCCCTAGAAATCTTTATGGATGATTTTTCAATTTTTGGCCAAACTTGATAATTGTCTCAATGAACTAACCAAGGTTTTAAAAAGATGTGTTGAGACAAATTTGGTCTTAAGTTGGGAAAAGAGCCACTTTATGGTTCAAGAGGGGACGGTTTTGGGTCATGTGATTTCAAGTAAAGGCATGGAAGTTGACCGGGCCAAAATCAAAGTCATTTCTACTTTACCTCCCCCAACCAATGTTAAGGGTGTCCGTTCTTTTCTTGGACATGCCGGGTTTTATAGAAGGTTCATCAAGGGATTTAGTGTCATTACAAAACCTTTGTGTAATTTGTTGCTAAAAGATGTATCTTTTGTGTTTGATAATGAATGTTTAAAAGCTTTTGAAACCTTAAAAGAGAAATTGGTTGAAGCCCCCATTTTGCAATCACCTAATTGGTCCATGCCATTTGAAATCATGTGTGATGCAAGTGACTTTGCCATTGGGGCTGTTTTGGGACAACGGGTGGATAAGAAACCCGTTGTGATTTATTATGCAAGCAAGACTTTATCGGATGCCCAACTGAATTATACCACCACCGAAAAAGAATTGCTTGCGGTTGTTTATGCTCTTGACAAGTTTCGTTCTTATATTTGTGGTAGCAAAGTGATTGTATACACAGATCATAGCGCGGTTAAGCATTTGATGGAGAAGAAGGATGCAAAACCAAGGCTAATTAGATGGGTGTTGCTACTACAAGAATTTGATTTGGAAATCCGAGACAAGAAAGGATGTGAGAACGTGGTGGCGGACCACTTGTCAAGAATTCAAGCTATGGATGATTCAACCAAGGTGAAAGTTCCTTAGATCGATCGATTCGCGATTCCTACGACTATGTAAGTGCGGAATCCAAACATAATCGTTATTGAGGTAATTGAATGAAACAAACACATATAAACACGAAATCAATAAGAACAGGAGATATAAATCTGATTCCTTTATCATTAGTCGAATGATTACAATGAATAAATCCGTTTACAATACATCTCAATGATTACGGATTACAATCAAAGAGACGACTCTTGATAATCGAATTACATAATGGCGGAATGACAGGGTATTGATCACTACCCTGATCCCTATGGACGAAATCTGTTGCAACACCAATCGACACCTAAAACCGAAACCTAAGACATCTATATATATAGGCTAGAAATGGGCTGGGCTTCAAACTCGTGGGCCAAACACGTGGTACTGTTCACACGAGTTTGTCCAAACTCGTGGTACTGTTCACACGAGTTTGTCCAAACTCGTGGTACTGTTCACACGAGTTTGTCCTGTTGTCTGGATAATCTCTGTAAAGTAACAGCCCTTTAATTGAGATGCATCGGACACAAATTGTGCACCAGAACGTGCACTTACACAAGGAGATTAATGAGACATTTCCGGATGAGCAATTACTAACGGTTTCTGTTGTCCCTTGGTATGCAAACATTGTTAATTTTCTGTCCGCAGGTAAGCTACCGGAACATTGGGCCAAGAGAAAGAAGCAACAATTCCTTGCACAAGCCAAGCAATACATTTGGGATGAACCGGATTTGTTCAAAGTTGGCCCGGATCAATTGGTGAGAAGATGTGTTCCGGAAGAGGAGATTCAAGAAGTGTTGACTCATGCACACTCATTTGCATGTGGAGGTCATTTCAGCGGTCAAAAGACAGGTTATAAGGTTTTAATGTGTGGTTTGTTTTGGCCTAGTATTTTTAAGGATGCCGCTGAATTTTCAAAAAGTGTGTTAGGTGTCAACAACTAGGTAGTATCACCAAAAGGAACGAGATGCCCATGCAATCCATTTTAGTTGTTAACATTTTTGATGTTTGGGGTATTGACTTTATGGGTCCTTTTCCAAATTCTTTTGGTAATTACTACATTTTAGTGGCCGTAGATTATGTTTCAAAATGGGTAGAAGCCATTGCCACTAGGACCAATGACCATACCGTTGTGTGCAAGTTTGTCCAAAGCAATATTTTCTCAAGATTTGGAATCCCTCGTGTGATCATAAGCGATGGGGGGTCTCATTTCAAAAAATTTCAGTTTGGTAAACTTCTCAAACGGTATGGCATAAACCACCGGATTGCCACTCCATATCACCCACAAACAAGTGGGCAAGTAGAAGTGTCCAATAGGCAAATTAAAGAGATTTTGCAAAAGACAGTAAGACCCGATAGAAAAGATTGGTCAACCAAATTTAATGATGCTTTATGGGCTTACCGTACCGCTTTTAAGACACCTATTGGCACTACTCCTTACCAGTTGGTTTATGGGAAGGGTTGTCATCTTCCAATTGAGTTAGCACATAGGGCATTGTGGGCCGTTAAGGCCGTTAACATGGATTTTGAGAATGTAGGCAAGGAAAGGAAATTGCAACTATGTGAGTTGGAAGAATTGAGGAATGAGGCATATGAATGCGCATCTACATACAAGGACAAGATGAAAGCGGTTCATGATGCCAAGTTGAAGAAAAATGTGTTCGAAGTTGGCCAAAAGGTTTGGCTTTACAACTCAAGATTAAAGTTCTTTCCCGGGAAGCTCAAAAGCAAATGGATGGGTCCATATGTCATTACAAGAGTTGGGAACTTTGGTGAGATTGAAATTGAAGATCCAAAGGATGGTGTGAAACAAATGGTCAATGGACACCGGTTGAAGCCTTACTTGGATGCAACCGACATAAATGGAACTACAAAGGAAATGGTGAACTTCATCTCAAGTCCACCATCTTATGAGGTTGCTTGAATCAATTGAGGTAATGTCGGGCTGAGGACAATAAACTTAGCGCTAAACGGGAGGCAACCCGTTGTTTGTTGGTTTAATTAGCTTTATTTTCGGTATGTTTCATTTTCGTAACTTTGTTTGTTGTTTTGGTAATTTTATTGCATAATCACACAAGTTGGATAATTCTCAGCACCTATGCTTGAGAATTAAGTTGGGGAAGGATGGTTTGGGTGAAAAAGAACGTTTTTGCAATTAGTCGAGCCGATTAACTTATCTCTAATTTATGGTGTACATTGGGGACAATGTACCTTTAAGTTGGGGAAGGGAGTTTAATTTTATATAATCATTATAGAGGCCTTAGCTACAGTAACCCGCGCTGACGTCAGCAATTTTGTTTTTTCTTCTTTTTTTTTTTTTTTTTTACGATTGTATACTTTTAGAGTTTTTTATTTTTACCACTTAACTTTTAGGTTTTATCACTTTAGTCTAACTTTTTGTATACAAGTATAATTTACTTTTAAAGTCTTTAATTTTTATCAATTAACTTTGGATTTTAACTTTAATCATCAAATCTTTTTTTCTTTTTTTTTTACTTTCTTTCTCTTATTTTAACGCTTCAAACTTATTTTTACCACTTAACTTTTGGATTTTTTAACTTTAGTCCAACTTTTTGTATACAAACTTAATTATAGTTCTAACTTTAATCATCAATTTTTATTTTTTTACTTTCTATCTCTTATTTTAAGGCTTCTAACTTTTACCATCAAACTCTTGGTTTTGACCACCAATTTTTTAAGTTTCTACCCCTTATAGTAAACTTTAAGTGTCCAAACTTTTAGGTAATGTTGTATGTATATATGTTTGCATGACGCAACGTCAATCCCGGGCAACGCCCGGGGTCAAAAAACTTGTTATAATAACATATTTACGTACACCGTTTTTGTGCTAACTTGCATTTGTCATTTTGTGGCTGTAGTTATAAAAAAAGACCTTTTAATTATAGCCACAAAAGAGCCGATCCATTCACTCATTCCATCATTCTCAGTATCTATCTATCGATCTCTCTCTCTTTCTCAAATAATTTTCTAAAAACCCTAACCATTCAAATCATCATATCTCCCTCAATTCTAACCAAATCAAACGATTCTTGAGTCTAAATCGCATAACTTTTCGAGAGCTACAAAACCCCTCTAATTGTTTGTGTGATTTCTACCTCGTTTGTGAGATTTCTGTGAGTCAAGAACCGAATTTTTTCAAAGTTTTTCTTGTTTTTGCTTTTAATTAACCATTACTAAAGTTTGTTGCTTTTTGGTTAGTTTTGTTGATAGATGAAGAAAGCAGCAGAAAAATGATAATGAAAAGTTTAGCCAAGTCACCGAGCCTTCTTCAAGTCAACCGAAAAAGAAGAAAAGACAGTTGGTTCTTCAAGAAGAAGAAGATGAAAGAACATCTCAACAGGAAGACATGGAGGTTGAACAAGAAGAAGTTGAACGACCCGAATGGCGACATGGTACTCCCTTATACACTTTACCTCGTAATTGGCAACTAGAATTGTTTAGAGATAAAATGGGGGAGGCGGAAAACATGAAAAAGCAATTGTTAGGGGAAAGGAGAGTTGAATGGCAGGAATTCAAAGGTTTTGGTTTTGTTGAGGCTTTTGAAAAAATGGGTTGGAAAAATGCTTTGTTGTGGAATAATAATGATGACCCTGAAGTAAACTTAGAGGGTATTATTGAATGGTTGGGTACTTTAGAGAGGCAGGTTGGTAGTAATCCTCCAGAGACCACTAAATTAGTTGGCACTGTAGATGGTAAAAAGGTGACAATGTCTTTTGTTACCTTGGATAGAATAGCCAAGTTTGATCTAGGTGCTATGTCGAAAAGGCCGTTTGATTATTTGTCTGAGGAAACTTTGAATGGGGTAGATCAGGGTACGAATTGGTTGGAAATGGTAGCCGAATTGTTTACCTATCCTGTAGATGCTCTAAACTTGAATCTTAAGTTAAATCGTGCCCGCTTGAAGCCATTACCCCGGTTGATCATGAATGTACTTAGTTGGAATGTTTGTCCAAGAAGTAGTGATAAAGCTGCAGTAAGATTCCAAGAAGTGGTAGTTTTGTATGCTTTGGTAACTGAGAGGTTGGCTTTGTCACTTAGACAAATAATCATGACAAATATTTGGGAGACCCGTAACAAGAGAATGAAGTTGATCTTGCCCTACCCGAGGCTTATTTCTCGCCTCATCTTGTTACAAAAAGCCGCTACCATTGAAACACCCACAGTTAAGGTTGGTCAGGTTGTTATTACTATGAAGCGGTTGTTACAAGGGACCGAGTGGAGATTGGATGATAAACCTCAATGTAGAATTCTGAATGACTTAAAATCAAGGGGGCGTCTGATAGCTCCTAAGGAGGGGTTTACTTTAGAGGATGTGATGGCTCAGCTGGAGCCAGTGGGTGGTAATGAGCGGGGTGAGTCTAGTGGTGCTCGGGAGGTTAATGAAGAAGAAGAACCCAAAGGAGGGATGGTTTATTGGGTGCTGGATTTGGAGGTGTTGGGCCGAGTTTTGGGATTGAGCGGCCTAGGGAGTATAATCAGTGGACCTCTTATGAGAGGAGTATGTGGGATATGACTGCTCAGCATGGTGTGCAGCGGAGGAGTTATGAGCTAGCCATGGCTTATGCTCATGAGCAGAATTTGAGGATGCAGTTTGAGTACTCAGAGAGAGTGCGCCACCATCAGGACCATATTGCGGGACTTGACTATGTGGAGACTCCACCTCCATATGACTACAGGCAGACTTATGTTCCTACATCTCACCCATACTATCCTCAGGGCCACGATTCTGAGTGGTTCCCTAGGCACTCATGTGCCGGGCGAGTTGAGGATAACTCGGATGTTCCACCAGCAGCTCCTGATCCATTCGAGGCCCGTTCTTTGTACAATGGCCTAATGGAGTCAATCTTTGGACCTCAGGGTCCACGACATTGATTGGTACCTCCTCTTTATTTTTTCGTATTCTTCTTGTGTGACTATGTGTTTATGTGTTTGTTTTTGTGTTTTTGCATTTTTAATTTCGTAGGTAGATTTCAATTTCTAGTTAATTTCATTTATGTTTTTAGTTTAGATGTTAATTTACTTTCTTGTAGTATGGAATTGACCCTTAGGGGCAAAATATTCGAGTTATATTGGTTATACATGTTTGTAAGACGAGATTCTCTTGTGATTGGATTTGTACATGTAAGTGGGGCTAGGTAGTGTAGGCTAGATTGCATGACATGGTTGACTTATGAGCGTCTTGATAGAGTTGCTAGCAAGTAAAAACATAGAAATGTACAAATAAAGGTAATATGCCAATTGTGAGTCCAATGCATGTATCACACTTATATCCTTTATATCCTTCAATTTCATGAGAGAAAACGCCTCGTCGACGATTTATTTAGATTGTTAGCGTAGCATGATTTCTCGTGATGATTATAGTGTGTGAACCCATTATTGTACATTAGGTTAGAACTAGTGCACTTACCGTGTCGAGACCTCTAACCCGGATTATGTGCTTAAAATGATAAAACAATCATACAATTCAATCCATATTCCACCTCACCTCGTCATGAAATTCGTGTAGTTATTCAAAGTTGTGTTGTTTATGATGATGAATTGAAAGAAAGAACAAAGTCAAAGTCAAAATTGCAATATCCTGTTGAAAAAGTCAAAGTATATGGTCATAAATGAAAATCAATTCAATTATCCATGTAAGTTGATCAAAAAGAATCAAAGTGAAATGTTCCAAAATCATTCTAGTAAATCGCCCAAATGAGAATCATTACCGTGTTTCATTCCATATTTCCATCAATCTTGTATGAATGCCGAAGTGATAATTTGGTGTTATGAGGTCTTGGTTCGATTTGTGCACTAGCCTATGACTTTTAGTGTTGCAATAATAGGTTGAGAGCTTCATAATATATACATATTAGACTATTTGTAAGTCCCAACTCGTTAGATGGTACTACTGAAGACACCTCTATGTCGATGGTGGAGTTACTTTACAATATATGCACTGAACTGGAGACGACCAGTTGCAGTGTGTATATACCAAGTTCTAGATAGATTACTTATAGAAATGACAATAAGTAAAGAACAATGCAATAATACAAATAACTTGTAAGATAACTTGATGAGACAATATGTATTTTTCAATTTGTAATTTATTTATTGATGTTAAACAAATTACAAGGTTGATGCGGAACCAAGATAATACACGAATGTAAATATCCTAACACCTATGAAATACAATTGATCTATACTCGGAATTTCTCAAGACAATCGAAACACTTAAAGTTGTGAAATGTTCCTTTTAGCGATTGAGAGAAGATTGCACAAGTTCACCAAGAATATTGCAGGTTTGCAAAGTGTGAAGTTATTCGTCTTTGTGAATTAACTTGTTTATTCTTGGTGGTGCAATGACTTGTATTTATAGGCAAAGTTAACATTGGGATGTTAACTTTAGCCGTACAAATGTGGTTGGGAGCATTTAAGGAATATCATTTAATTCCTTAAAAAGGCAGTGTAAAGTCGTATGTTAAAGTGACTTTACATAACCACCTTTATGTACCTTTTAATACTTAAATAATAAGATAAGGCTTATTATCCGGGTAAAGGTACATAAAGCATACAAGTCAATTCCTCGTAATCAGTGTAAAGCTTTGTAAGGGCTTTCCACTGATGGTCTCGCAGTTTGTAACTGACTAGAATGCCAACTGGGCTTCGCTGCCATTGCCATTCTCTATCTTCCATTTGTTGTCGTCGACTTCAACTGGAATGCTTCTTCAACTTGGTCAGTTCTCAACTGGAGGAAGTCTTCAGTTGCGTTAACTGTACGGTGCAACTGGACTTCAATATATTTCTCGACAAATCATCTTGGTCACCAGTTTACTGGGTTACCAGATGCAACTGGTGACTGGTCAGTGTGAACTGGTGACTGGCCAGTTCCAGGTGAACTGGTCCTAACAAATTCTCC
>CM067175.1:31514961-31657365 GCA_034093135.1 Erigeron breviscapus | reverse complement strand
ATTATTGGCATGTAACACCAAATAAATGCAGAAACCGAAATGTTTTTATCGGTTTTGACTTTTACAGTCTTTACTTCCGCAAGTTAACACCGTTAGGTGAAAAGTTTTTGAAAACCCATATTTTTAAACGACGGGTGTTACAAGCAGGGTGTCTATGCGTGCGTCATGCACCATAGACGTATAAGTATTAGTGCACACATGTCATCACAATGACCAATGTGGCGTTCAGAATCTCGATTTAGACTACCAACCGTATTCCATATATTCCCAATTCCAACCACAATCAATCAACCAACCAATAGCCTAACAATAAATACATACACTTCGGAGGATTCTACTTTCAACGAGTCCTAGATGCTTATGTATAGGGTCACCCGCAGCCTTCCCACCACATCTAAAACCCCTTAAAAGCATAACCGACTTCCATGTATGCACTACTATCCTAAACTAATCAACAATTATCACAATCATATACGAATCAATCTAGCGTGTCATTATATCTATCAATTTGTTAACAACAAATCAAACAATAAGACAGATGGTAAAGCAAGCAAATCAACCAATCACTCAAACAATAAGCACGTATATTTACACTTTTCAGCCCGAATCTCAAATGAGTAGGGAGCTACAGAACTCACCTTGTTCGGCAAAAGAAGCTAGTATTGTTAATATAAGATTATAAGCGAGTATTGGGCTCCACGCGTCCACAACCTATCAATGTACATCATAATACCATAAATTTCAACTCTACAATCTTAAACAAGTTGGTTCAGCAAGTTTAAGTCGAGTCACAAACTCATAAACGCTTATACAACCTTACCGAGTAAGAAACAAGATACTTTGACTCGACATTTTTAGAAATGGGGGAAGTTTCATACAAAATGAATATTATTGAAAGAAAATAGACTTTCTCACGATTCCAACGATAGGTCATATGACTCGATTGGGTTTACGGATCAAAAGTTATAAGCGTTTGAAAAACTGTTATGTTGTTACACAAAATTCGCGACGTGACTCAGCTAGACCTTCGCGGCGCGAGCCCATGGCTTCGCGACGCGACCCAAAGCCCTGAATGAAAACATTTTTTTGGAACACAAGGCTCGCGGCGCGAGCCCATGGCTTCGCGACGCGACCCAAAGCCCTGAATGAAAACATTTTTTTGGAACACAAGGCTCGCGGCGCGAGTCTCCCCATTCGCGGCGCGAATTGCAGCAGGTCTGCACATTTCCAGCCCAAACACGATTCCAAGTTCACCCAAAACCCATTTTGACTTCCAAGATCGACCAAGGTACCTTTCTAACTCGTTTTTAAGCATAAATACACATATATAAACATATTTGGACTTAACCCACTTCATAAATCAACTTCAAACATAGATTTCAAGATCAAAATTAGGTTTTAATTCATTAAACCCTACAAAAACCCTATTTTCAGTTTTAATCCGATTTGTGACCCGAAATGACTTGGGTTCAACTAGAAATAGGTAAATAAACATAAGTTAGTGAATATGGGATGAGTTTGACTTACCAAAACCTTCTTCTTGTGTTCAAATCCGAATTTGAGCTAAATGGGTTGAAAGTCTTGCACTTAGAACTCTAAGTCTTGATATGATGAAGATGATGATAGTCCTTGTATTGATTTTGGTTCAATAACTCTAATTGATGCAGATGTAATTTGAGAGAAAGAGATGAGAGATTTGTGATCCATGAATTCACTAAGTGAATGAGAGAAAGAGAGATAGGAGGGAAAGAAGGAAGGTTGGTGAAATGAGAGGAGGAGAAGGGTGAAGGGTGGCTGATGGGTCGTGGGTTTAGCCCATGGGTCGACCCGTTTTCCCTTTTTCTAGTTAATTCACATGTCGTCTTACATTGAATCGTACATTAAGTCATACACCCGACCCGTCAAGCATAAAACTCGTTCATTTCATTCCAAAATAATCTCAATTATGTCTTTAATTAAGATTGTTAGTCAAATTACACATAAGGTCAAAGGGTCAAATCTCACGGATGTTACATTATCCCCCCGTTAAAAGAATTTCGTCCCAAAATTCAACAAAACACTAATCGTTAAACAAATACGGGTACTTAGACCTCATATGGTCCTCCCGCTCCCAAGTGAACTCAGCTCCACGTCTAGCACTCCATCTAACTTTGACAATTGTATAGCGTTTGTTCTTGAGCTTCTTGGTCTGACGGTCTAAGATTTCCACCGGCTCTTTGACAAAATTAAGCTTACTATCAACTCTTATCTCGTCCATGGGCACATGATGCGTAGGGTCCGCCAAATACTTACGTAGGTTACAAATATGAAATACATCATGTACTCCACTAAGTTCTTGTGGTAGCTCTAATCGATAAGCTACCTTTCCAATCCGTTCAAGAATCTTGAAAGGACCAATATACCTTGGCCCGAGTTTGCCTCGCTTCACGAATCGGATAAAACCTTTCCAAGGTGATACTTTCAAAAGTACAAAATCACCCACTTCAAACTCTAACGGTCGTCGTCTCACATCGGCATACTTCTTTTGTCATTCACGGGCCAATTGTAACCTCTCCTTGATTTGAGAGATCACTTTTGTGGTTTCAACTACAATTTCTGGCCCAATAAGTTGACTTTCACCAATTTCCGCCCAAGCTAGTGGAGAACGACATACTCTACCGTACAATTCTCTAAAGGGCGCCATTTGGATGCTAGCGTGATAACTATTGTTGTAGGAGAATTCGACCAATGGCAAATGGTCTTCCCAGCTACCATCAAAATCGATTGCACACGCTCTCAGCATGTCTTCAAGTGTTTGTATTGTTTTTTGGCTTTGTCCATCCGTTTGAGGATGAAATGTCGTACTCATGTCAAGTCGAGTACCCATTGCTCGCTGAAAAGCTTCCCAAAAGTTTGATTTGAATCGTGCATCTCTATCGGAAATGATAGAAATCGGAACTCCATGCTTAGATACCACTTCTTTAATGTACAACCGCGCCATGGTGTCAAACTTATCGGTTTCACGAATGGCCAAGAAATGAGCCGTCTTCGTTAGCCGATCCACTATCACCCAAATCGTATCACGACCACTTCTTGTCTTTGGTAACTTCGTAATGAAGTCCATTGCAATATTTTCCCATTTCCACTCGGGTGTCACCGGTTGCACCAACAACCCAGGTGGCTTCTTATTATCGGCTTTCACTTGTAAGCAAGTAAGGCACTCACTCACGTATCTGGCTACATCACGCTTCATACTCGGCCACCAATAAAAATCTTTTAAATCAAAGTACATCTTATCCGATCCGGGATGGACCGAATAAGGCGATCGATGAGCTTCATCCATGAGGAGTGTTCTTAGGTTACCGAAAATGGGAACCCAAAGTCTTTCCACCAAATATAGCCCGTTATCATTCTTTCTATCAAATTGTTGTTCCATACCATCCAAGTTTTCATTTCCAAAGTTCTCCGGTAGGGTGGCTTGAATTTGGGCTTCAATGATTCGGTCTAGGATATTTGGCCCTACCGTGATGCTCATAACTCTAGCCCGTCTTGGCTTAACTCTCTCCTTTCTACTCAAGGCGTCGGCTACAACATTTGCCTTACCCGGATTATAACGGATATCACAATCATAATCACTAAAGAGTTCAAGCCAACGTCTTTGTCTCATGTTCAGTTCACTCTGGTTAAAGATGTGTTGGAGGCTTTTGTGATCGGTGTAAATCACACATTTTGTTCCATAGAGATAATGTCTCCAACACTTCAAAGCAAATACAACTGCTCCTAATTCCAAATCATGTGTCGAGAGGCATAAGCAATGACCTTGCCCTTTTGCATAAGAACACAACCCAAACCTTGTCCCGAAGTATCACAATATACTACAAAGTCTTCAACTCCATCCGGTAGAGTTAGAATAGGTGCTTCACACAACATATCTTTAAGAGTTTGGAAGGCATTTTCTTGTCTTTCGCCCCATTCGAATTTTCTTTCCTTTTGAGTCAAGAGGGTAAGAGGTTGTGCAATACGGGAGAAATTTTCAATGAATCTTCTATAATAACCCGCCAATCCAAGGAATTGACGGATCTCAGATGGCGTCTCGGGTCTTCTCCAATCCTTGACTGCTTCAATCTTGCTAGGGTCCACATGAATACCATCCTTGCTCACCATGTGACCAAGAAAGTGAACCTTTTCTAGCCAAAACTCACACTTGGAGAATTTAGCATATAACTTCTCCTTTCTCAACAATTCAAGTACTTCCCGCAAGTGCTCGGCATGTTCTTCTTTTGATTTAGAGAAAACTAGTATGTTATCAATAAAAACAATGACAAACTTATCTAAGAAAGGTCGACACACCCGGTTCATCAAGTCCATGAACACTGCCGGTGCATTAGTCAACCCGAAGGGCATAACGGTGAATTCAAAGTGACCATACCTAGTACGAAAAACCGTTTTTGGAATATCATCTTCATGTACTCGGAGTTGGTGATACCCCGAACGGAGATCAATCTTGGAAAAGCATTTAGCGCCTTGAAGTTGATCGAAAAGGTCATCGATTCTAGGAAGAGGATATCAGTTCTTCACTGTGAGCTTATTCAACTCCCGGTAATCGATACACATTCTAAAGGATCCGTATTTCTTCTTGACAAAGAGGATAGGAGCACCCCAAGGGGAGTGGCTAGGACGAATGAAACCTTTTTCTTGGAGTTCTTTGAGTTGAGTTTCTAGTTCTTGCATTTCGGTGAGAGCTAGCCTATAAGGCGCTTTAGCAACGGGTGCGGCCTCAGGAATAAGATTGATACGGAAGTCAAGCTCACGAGTTGGAGGTAATCCTGGTAAGTCATCCGGAAAAACATCGGGAAATTCACGAACGATAGGGACGGTCTTCAATTCTACCCTTGAGACGGTAGCACTAAAGACTTTAGAATTTGAAGAATCGGAAGTTTCACCTTGAACTCTAAGAATCTTAACGTTAGACAACGGTATTTTAACAACTCCCTCGCCACAATCTATGACCGCATTTACTGCCGACATCCAATCCATACCCACAATAATATCAAAACTCCCAATATCTAAAGGCATAAGGTCAATAAAGAACTCGACGTCGTTTAGAGTCAAAATACAATCACGAAGTATTTGACTAAATTTTGTTAGAGCACCATTAACCATTTCTATGTCAAGCACATAACTTAGAGTACACGGGTTTACATCAACCAAGGGAACAAAGTTAGAGGAAATAAGGCTAAAATCGGCTCCAGAGTCAAATAGAACCGTTGCATAATGACCATTAAGAAGGAATGTACCTGCAACAACGTTGGGATCATCACGGGCTTCAATGGCATTGGCCGCAAAGGCTCGGCCACGGGGTTGGACTTGTTGACCTTGTTGTCCTTGATTCCGATTAGGCCCGGTAAATTGAAGTTGGTTGGGGTGGACGGCTACTTGAACATGTTGTCCCACCCATCGAGGGCAAATGTTGCGGTAGTGATTAGGACTACCACATTCAAAACACTCACCCCTTCGTTGATTACCATAAGGAGGGACGGCTTGAAGAGGGGCTACATTTTGTGGGGTCGCCCTCGGCGCTCTACACTCTTTGGCTATATGCCCAGGTTGGTTACATTTGAAGCACACCCCACATTGAAGGTGGGTGGGGTGGTGCTTGTTACATCTCCCACACAAAGGATGGGGTCCCATATACGCCTTCTTTACCGGCTCCACCGCTGCCATGACTCTTCCTCGTTAGCATTCTTTGGGTTAAATCTCCCCATCTTCTTCACTCCACTACTCTCAGCCACCTTCTTTCTTTTGGATGATGATGCTTTACTCAAAACACCACTCCTCAACAAATCTTCGGTTATACTACCGGTTCGATTAATAGCCTCGGCCAAGGAAGTAGGCATGACCGAGTTAACAAGAGAGTGGACTTGTGGAGTCAAGCCCAAAACAAATTTATCAATGGCCCGGAGCTCGGGACTCACCAAATGAGGTACGAGGGTAGTCAAGTCTTGAAATCGTCTGATATAGCCTTTGTAATCGGCCCGTCCATTTTAAGATTGACAAACTCTATAGTTAGATTTTGTAGTTCATAGGGCGGGCAGAACTTCTCTGTCACCAAGCTCTTGAAATCGGCCCATGGCAAGTTATAGGTCCGACCCAAGGTTATTTCTTGGTTCCACCAGCTCAAAGCATCTTCCTTGAACATACCAGATGCATAAGTAACCCGATCATCATATGTGCAGTGTAAGTCCCAACTCGTTAGATGGTACTACTGAAGACACCTCTATGTCGATGGTGGAGTTACTTTGCAATATATGCACTGAACTGGAGACGACCAGTTGCAGTGTGTATATACCAAGTTCTAGATAGATTACTTATATAAAAGACAATAAGTAAAGAACAATGCAATAATACAAATAACTTGTAAGATAACTTGATGAGACAATATGTATTTTTCAATGTGTAATTTATTTATTGATATTAAACAAATTACAAGGTTGATGCGGAACCAAGATAATACACGAATGTAAATATCCTAACAACCTATGAAATACAATTGATCTATACTCGGAATTTCTCAAGACAATCGAAACACTTAAAGTTGTGAAATGTTCCTTTTAGCGATTGAGAGAAGATTGCACAAGTTCACCAAGGATATTGCAGGTTTGCAAAGTGTGAACTCTATCGAAGTTTATTCGAAGAGGTTGTGTTCTTGGTTGTGCAAATGACTTGTATTTATAGGCAAAGTTAACATTGGGATGTTAACTTTAGCCGTACAAATGTGGTTGGGAGCATTTAAGGAATAGCATTTAATTCCTTAAAAAGCAGTGTAAAGTCGCATGTTAAAGTGACTTTACATAACCACCTTTATGTACCTTTTAATACTTAAATAATAAGATAAGGCTTATTATCCGGGTAAAGGTACATAAAGCATACAAGTCAATTCCTCGTAATCAGTGTAAAGCTTTGTAAGGGCTTTCCACTGATGGTCTCCAGTTTGTAACTGACTAGAATGCCAACTGGGCTTCGCTGCCATTGCCATTCTCTATCTTCCATTTGTTGTCTTCGACTTCAACTGGAATGCTTCTTCAACTTGGTTAGTTCTCAACTGGAGGAAGTCTTCAGTTGCGTTGACTGTACGGTGCAACTGGACTTCAATATATTTCTCGATAAATCATCTTGGTCACCAGTTTCACTAGTCTCCAGATGCAACTGGTGACTGGCCAGTTCCAGGTGAACTGGTCCTAACAAATTCCCCCTATTTGTCTAGAAATATAGTCTAAGTCTTTTCTAGTTCTTGTATCTGTACAAGTGTGAACTGGTGACTGGCCAGTTCCAGGTGAACTGGTCCTAACAAATTCCCCCTATTTGTCTAGAAATATAGTCTAAGTCTTTTCTAGTTCTTGTATCTGTACAAGTGTGAACTGGAGAGACTTGTTTGATTTAAATCTATTTAAGTTATCTAAGGCATTTTTATAGATCAATAAATGCCTTAGGTTTTTCTTTTAGGTTTGTTAGATTTTAATCTTTTATCTACCTTGTGGTTACAGACTGGTAACTTCATTTATACAAGGGAATGAAATTTATACAAGTTACAGAATGCAATACAAATTACAAGTAGATAAACTGAAGAAAGAACTTAATGAGATGGCCCTTCGCCAGTTCTTCTTCTTTTGGCAACTGAAGAGATAGGCTGAGTATCTTCAGGGTCAATATTCAACTTTTGCTCAAGATTTTCTTTATGTTGAATCTTCCCCCTTAGAAAGTTTGCCCATGCTTTCTCGAACCTATTCTTTTGTGCCTTGGCATCCAAAACATTCACCATCTCCACCCATTCGCTGAACCCATATTGCATGGCACCAGGATTGTCAGTTTTAACCAGTGGCCCACCAGCATACTTAACTTCAATTTGAAAGACCTTGGTGCCTGGCTTGATTGTAACATTGACACTATTAATAGTACCACTATGTCTTCTGGTTGACATGATCTGGGAGTAGTAGTTTCTTGCTTCAGATTCATTTGTGATTTTTATACTCCCAGCACCAGCAGCCAGTACAGCGGACTTAATGTCTTCATTTGAAACTTCGCCAGTTGGTTCAACGAATGTGCTAAGGTCAGCATCCCTTGCATCTTTTGTCAGTGGTCTTCTTGGTTGTGGAATCCTTCTCCTTGGTGGATTCAAAACATCCTTCACAACCTTTTTGACATTTGCAATTCTCTTCAGAATCCCACTGGCCCTCATTTCTTTAGCCTTCTCCACTGAAATGTTTAAACTTCTGGCATCAAATTCTGCCTCATCCTCAGCATAGTGTCTATCCAGTTCTACATCTAACATTTCATTCAACTGGTCAACTATCCTGGGATCATTTTTAATCCTAAGATACTCCTCCTTAGTGATACCCAATAGATTGGTATCACTCATATCAAGCAACTTGATTTGAGCAAGATGTGCCCTGGCTTCCACTTGGTTTCTTTGTTTCATTTTCTTCCTTTCTTTAATGTCATTTCCAAGTCTGGCCAGTCTTCTGCTATCACCATCTGAAACTGGAGGAAGTATGTCAGTATTTCCAGTTTCCAACATTTCATCAGTGGCCGGCTGGGCAGATGCTTCAACAGCCAATCCTTTACCCTTGTCCATCACAACATTCCCACTATCTCCATTACCACCAGATCCACCTACCCTTTGCTCACCAGCTTCAGTACTGGTAGCTACAACCAATTCTCTTCCAGATCCAGATGGAGTCCTTCCAGGTGCAACTGGTCGTGTAAGGACTAAACTTCTTTCCCCCTTGGCAGCATCTAGACCTGCCCTAATTGCTTCCCATTCAGAGGGGTGAGATGGCAACCGGTCAAGAGGCTGCCATGATTGCAAGTCCTTACACTCTTTGAATATGCCACACATCATCCTGAAGGACCTCCATAAGTGGTTCGTCTCCTTGGACTGGGTCAAGACATTTGCAACAACTTGGTCTTGACCAGTTTTCAATTCATTCAAAATTTTGGAGTCTTCATCCAACCCAGAGACAACCCTTTCCTTCACATCCTCATCACTCTTCTTCATATTCTCTACTTCAGTGGTCAGTTTATTCAATGATTCAGCATGTAGAGATACTTGGGTGTTCAAATTCTCAATGCTGCCCCTCAACTGGTTAATCTCACTGGTAAGTGGGGCCAGATCAACCTGAGGAGTGGCCAGCTTGGTGATCTCAGACATCACCCTTTCAATCAAACGTTCTTCTCTAGCACCCAACGTATCTTCTATCTTCTGACCAACTGAAGACATCAACTGCTCTCCAAGGCCAGTTACATCTAGGCCAGGTCTTTCAATAAGTTCTTTGACCTGCCTTTCAATCTCTTTTAAGTCAACTTCGGAAGTTCTGACAGTATTTCCTAGCAAGTTGGAGATTGAACTGGATACCTTGGAGTGAGTTAGGTCAAAGGCTTCTTTTAGAGTACCAGCTAGATTGTTGCAGCCAGTGACCAACTCATTAAGCTTCTTGAACACCAAGTCTTCATTTGAAACTTCGCCAGTTGGTTCAACGAATGTGCTAAGGTCAGCATCCCTTGCATCTTTTGTCAGTGGTCTTCTTGGTTGTGGAATCCTTCTCCTTGGTGGATTCAAAACATCCTTCACAACCTTTTTGACATTTGCAATTCTCTTCAGAATCCCACTGGCCCTCATTTCTTTAGCCTTCTCCACTGAAATGTTTAAACTTCTGGCATCAAATTCTGCCTCATCCTCAGCATAGTGTCTATCCAGTTCTACATCTAACATTTCATTCAACTGGTCAACTATCCTGGGATCATTTTTAATCCTAAGATACTCCTCCTTAGTGATACCCAATAGATTGGTATCACTCATATCAAGCAACTTGATTTGAGCAAGATGTGCCCTGGCTTCCACTTGGTTTCTTTGTTTCATTTTCTTCCTTTCTTTAATGTCATTTCCAAGTCTGGCCAGTCTTCTGCTATCACCATCTGAAACTGGAGGAAGTATGTCAGTATTTCCAGTTTCCAACATTTCATTCAACTGGTCAACTATCCTGGGATCATTTTTAATCCTAAGATACTCCTCCTTAGTGATACCCAATAGATTGGTATCACTCATATCAAGCAACTTGATTTGAGCAAGATGTGCCCTGGCTTCCACTTGGTTTCTTTGTTTCATTTTCTTCCTTTCTTTAATGTCATTTCCAAGTCTGGCCAGTCTTCTGCTATCACCATCTGAAACTGGAGGAAGTATGTCAGTATTTCCAGTTTCCAACATTTCATCAGTGGCCAACTCATTAAGCTTCTTGAACACCAAGTCTTCATTTGAAGAAAACTTGTTTATCCCCAGATCGACCACCTTAATATTTGTCAAAGAGTCCTTGTGGTATCTGGAGAAAGACTTGGTATTCTTGTCAAGTGTCTTTTGAATCTCCTCCACCCTGGTAAGAAGGTTTTGGAGATCGGCTTGTAGTGAGACAACTTGGCTGTCCAGTGACAAAGGAGAAGGTGTCACTGGACCACTTGCAGTTACTACTGGAGCAACTGGAGGAGGCAAACTAATGGAAGTCTCCCCAGTTGTCAGGCCAGCAGTTGAATATATAGAAGGAGTGGTGGAAGAAGAAAGGACTGGAAATTCAATGTGTTGTTCATGCTGAGAATGCTCAGGTGTGAACAACGGCGACGGTGGTGGGGGCATTTCTCGAGCAAGTGAGAATTGCCCAGTTGGTAAAGGAGCGGAATCTATTGGTAAAGATATATCTATAGGCACATTTATTTGTGGTGGTGAAAATGAAATTGATGCGTCTGGAGGTAAGACTGGAGATGAAGGGTCTTGAGCTTGTACAGAAGCATCAAGAATCTCCTGGTCTGTTTCAGTACCTTCAGAATCCGAAGATTCTATAAGGATTTCCTCGTCATTAACACTCATGTCCAGATCCATGAATGTGACAGAGGGCTGTTCAGTTACCTGGACAGTCTCCAGATGACCTTCCCCAGTTTCCTGGATGGGTACATCTGTTGGAGGATCAGATACCGAAGTATCTTCACCAGGGATAGACGTGATTGGAGTTGCTTCAGTTATGGTTGCTCTATCCTCAACCACAACTTGAGACGAACTGGAGGGTCCCTCATTATTTTGAGGCCCGCCCAATTGTCTTTCTGATTCACTTTCCAAAGGTGCATCAGTTTTAGCAAATGCCAGTTGTATTCGCTCTGGAATTTCGACCTCTCCAGCTTCAGATACCAGAGAGTCTAGATTCCTCAACATATCTGGCCTTGTGTTCGGTGAATCTGTACTTTTATACTCTTCATGGCCCAGAATTTGTTGAAAACAGAGAGAGAGAAACCTTGAAAAGGGGATACACACACCCCTGGAGCCCTTCAGTTTTTGTACTAGGCTTCTATACAAAATATCTGCAAAGTCCACTCTCAATCCGTTCCACAAGCAGTAAGCCATCTCTGCTTGCGAGGAGTTAATCTGGTCAAGTCCACCAGAACTCCCACCTATGCTCTCCACCAGGTGGATGAAAAAATACCTCCATGAAGGTGTAAGGCCCTTCATGGTCATCGCACCTTTTGTCTTCAACACCCCATTCTCCAAACACTCCCTGTGTCCCATTTCCAGGAGTACTTGGCGAAAGTTTATATTAGGGGGCAAGACGACTGGAGATTCACCCTCTCTCCAGTAATTGAGGCGTAAGGCATCCCTCAATATATCGGCTGACAAGGCACACTGGATTGTTCCATCCTTTAACGTGAAACTGATGGAGGAACAATCGGAAGAAAGAACAGCAGTGTACCAAAACTCACATAAGTAGTTGTGAAACATCTTACGTGGGTTTAGAGAGAATGAGGGTCCTATTGGAGAATTCTTCAAAAACTTTTGAATTCTACCAATAAGGGTATCGGACCCTTGAGATCCTCGTAGGCTGGCCATAGGATTATTTGGATTTAGTTTTATGACCGAAGCACTACTAGGGGTACCAGGTGCCTGTGTGACATCTGGTGAGGGATTGTATGGAACAGTCAAGAGATTTACATCTCTTGAACGTGATGATCTAGGAGCTATAGAAGAATGAAAATGAAATTGATGCGTCTGGAGGTAAGACTGGAGATGAAGGGTCTTGAGCTTGTACAGAAGCATCAAGAATCTCCTGGTCTGTTTCAGTACCTTCAGAATCCGAAGATTCTATAAGGATTTCCTCGTCATTAACACTCATGTCCAGATCCATGAATGTGACAGAGGGCTGTTCAGTTACCTGGACAGTCTCCAGATGACCTTCCCCAGTTTCCTGGATGGGTACATCTGTTGGAGGATCAGATACCGAAGTATCTTCACCAGGGATAGACGTGATTGGAGTTGCTTCAGTTATGGTTGCTCTATCCTCAACCACAACTTGAGACGAACTGGAGGGTCCCTCATTATTTTGAGGCCCGCCCAATTGTCTTTCTGATTCACTTTCCAAAGGTGCATCAGTTTTAGCAAATGCCAGTTGTATTCGCTCTGGAATTTCGACCTCTCCAGCTTCAGATACCAGAGAGTCTAGATTCCTCAACATATCTGGCCTTGTGTTCGGTGAATCTGTACTTTTATACTCTTCATGGCCCAGAATTTGTTGAAAACAGAGAGAGAGAAACCTTGAAAAGGGGATACACACACCCCTGGAGCCCTTCAGTTTTTGTACTAGGCTTCTATACAAAATATCTGCAAAGTCCACTCTCAATCCGTTCCACAAGCAGTAAGCCATCTCTGCTTGCGAGGAGTTAATCTGGTCAAGTCCACCAGAACTCCCACCTATGCTCTCCACCAGGTGGATGAAAAAATACCTCCATGAAGGTGTAAGGCCCTTCATGGTCATCGCACCTTTTGTCTTCAACACCCCATTCTCCAAACACTCCCTGTGTCCCATTTCCAGGAGTACTTGGCGAAAGTTTATATTAGGGGGCAAGACGACTGGAGATTCACCCTCTCTCCAGTAATTGAGGCGTAAGGCATCCCTCAATATATCGGCTGACAAGGCACACTGGATTGTTCCATCCTTTAACGTGAAACTGATGGAGGAACAATCGGAAGAAAGAACAGCAGTGTACCAAAACTCACATAAGTAGTTGTGAAACATCTTACGTGGGTTTAGAGAGAATGAGGGTCCTATTGGAGAATTCTTCAAAAACTTTTGAATTCTACCAATAAGGGTATCGGACCCTTGAGATCCTCGTAGGCTGGCCATAGGATTATTTGGATTTAGTTTTATGACCGAAGCACTACTAGGGGTACCAGGTGCCTGTGTGACATCTGGTGAGGGATTGTATGGAACAGTCAAGAGATTTACATCTCTTGAACGTGATGATCTAGGAGCTATAGAAGAATGAAAATGAAATTTAGGATTTAGGGTTTTTGATTTGTGAAGCAAAGAGAAGAATGAAGCAATATTGATGATTGGAAGTAAATGAAGGAATGTAAGAGAAAGAAAAAATAAATGAGTTACGGAGTAAATAAGGGTATTTATAAGGGGATTCAAGATCCCAATGTAAAACCAAAAATTATATTTTATTAAACCAAATCAATTTTGAAGATATTTTGACAAAATGAGTTTGAGTTTTGAAATAAAAATATAACTTTCCATGTAAGCATTAAATGTTACCATGTCAGCATTAAATGCTACGACGGCTTACTTTACCCATGACCCCACTCACTTTTTGTTTTGCCAATACAAACAGTTGTCAAGTACTAAAATGGTTTCAAACACGTCAGATCACGATATCAAGTGGTTTAAAACACTCGAGTATCATCACGTGTCACACATATTGACCAAGTATTTGTAACGTTATAAAAATTTAGACAAAGACTGAACCTGGTAACTGGAGGATCAGTCCAGTACCAGTTTCCAACTGAAGAGTTCTCCAGTTGCATTTTCAAACAAAAACGAATTTTAGTCAGAAAATTATTTTGAGTCTTTCCCCCTAAAATGATGATCCAGAAATCGATTAGTGCCAAGATAGTATCACAAAGGCGTTCGATAGCCTGGCGAGCAAAGATTATCTGGACCTCCTCAACTGGAGAACTTCATCAGTGTCACTGACGCGTTCATAACAAAGAAAGCTCCAGTTAAGGGTTTAACATTCCCAGTTCGCTGATGAGATGTTTAAAGGTTTTCTCATCGAGAGGTTTAGTAAAAACATCAGCTAACTGTTTGTCAGTGGGGATGAAATGAATTTCAATATCTCCTTTCATAACATGATCTCGAATGAAATGATACCTGATGTCAATATGCTTTGTTTTTTAGTGCATCACTGGGTTGTGAGATATAGCAATTGCACTGGTGTTGTCACAAAAGATTGGGGTCTTGGTATACTTCTGACCATAATCTAGTAACTGGTTCTTGATCCAGAGAATCTGGGCACAACAACTGGCCGCAGAAATGTACTCTGCCTCAGCAGTGGACATAGAGACTGAAGTCTGCTTCTTGCTGGTCCAACTTACCAGTTTTCCTCCAAGGAAATGACAACCACCAGTTGTTGATTTTCTATCTATCTTACAACCTGCATGATCAGAATCTGAATAACCCATTAGATCTAATCCTGAGCCTTTGGGGTACCAAAGACCAAGATTAGGACACCCTTTCAGGTATCTAAAGATACGCTTTACAGCGTGCAAATGTGATTCTTTAGGGTTAGCCTGAAACCTGGCACATAAACATGTTGCAAACATTATATCTGGTCGACTGGCAGTTAAGTACATCAGTGAACCAACCATACCTCTATAGTCAGTTATGTTAACTGGTTTGCCAGTTGGGTCAGAGTCCAAATTCAATGGTGCTGCAATAGGTGTGGTTTTTGATGGGATTGAATCATATTTGTATTTTCTTAACAAATCTCTGACATATTTTCCTTGGTTTATGAAAATTCCATTTTCAGTTTGCTTAATCTGAAGACCTAAGAAAAATGTTAATTCACCCATTAAACTCATCTCATACTCAGATGACATGATTTTAGAAAACTTTTTACACATTGCATCATCAGTTGAACCAAAAATAATGTCATCAACATAAATTTGTACCAATAAGATATTACCTCTTTCTTTCAAGATAAACAAGGTATTATCTATTGCACCTCTTTGAAAGCCATTTTTAAGAAGATGTTTAGTTAAAGTATCATACCAGGCTCTTGGGGCTTGTCTTAGACCATACAATGCTTTGTTCAGTCTATAAACCCAATGAGGATGCTTTTCATCGATGAAACCTGGAGTCTGCTTAACATAAACTTCTTCTTCCAATGTTCCATTAAGGAACGCACTTTTGACATCCATCTGGAAGACCTTGAACTGCAGATGGGCTGCATAAGCCAAGAATATTCTTATGGCTTCAAGTCTTGCAACTGGAGCAAAAGTTTCATCAAAGTCAACGCCCTCTGCTTGACAATAACCCTGGGCAACTAGTCTGGCCTTGTTTCTTACAACATGGTCATCCTCATCCATTTTGTTTCGGTAGACCCATCTGGTACCAATAGGTTCTTTCTTTAACCCTGGTGGACAAGGAACAAGCTCCCAAACATTGTTCCTTTCAAACTGGAGGAGCTCTTCTTGCATAGCTTCCACCCAGCTTGAGTCTGCCATAGCCTCGTCAATCTTCTTTGGTTCAATTAAAGATAAGAAGGTGACGTTTAAGCATTGCTCACTGGTGGCTCTTCTAGTCTGAACCCCACTAGTTGGATCACCCACAATCTGTTCAATTGGGTGGGCTCGAGTCCATCTAGTGTATTGACTAGGCTGGTGAACTACAATATCAGTGCAAGTCACCTGGCGATCTTCTTCAGTTGCAACAGCTTCTGGAGAAGGATCAGTCCAAATAACTTCTACATCCTCATCAGAGTCAATGAGGTCTCGATTGGCATCATGAAATTCCTCATTTGAAGGTATTTCATGAAGAACTGGAGAAGTAGGTGTTTGAACTGGTGCTGATATTGGAGTGGCACGTACATCTGATCCAATCACCAATTCTTATGGTAAGTTAAAATTGATGGAGGGATAAAATGATGTGTCACTGTTGCTTTTCTTCTTCTTGACTGGTTCCAGTTTGTTGTAACTGGAAGCATCTTCTGGTGAAACAACTGACCGATGAACTTGGTCAGTTTCACCAAAGTTGATTGGAATGACTGGAGAATATCAAGGCTTGGTCTCTTGTTGATTGCTTCAGTTGATTCATCGAATGTGACATGAATTGTCTCATGCACCTTTTGGAGTCTATAATTATAAACTCTAAAGGCCTTTCGAATATCTGAATAGCCTAAAAATACCCCTTCATCAGCTTTTGCATCAAACTTTCCAAGCTGACTGGAATTGTTCAGTATATAAATTGGACAACCAAATACATGGAAATATCCAATATTTGGTTTGCGATTCCTGAGTACTTCATAGGCAGTCTTCTTATGTCTCTTGATGTAGACTGACCGGTTTTGGGTGTGACAAGCAGTTGCAACTGCCTCAGCCCAAAAACTGGTGGGAAGACCAGATTCAGATAGCATACTTCTGGCGGCTTCTATCAGTGTACGATTCTTTCTTTCAACAACTCCATTTTGCTCTGGAGAGTGAACTGATGAGAAGTTTTGAGAGATGCCAGTGTCATTGCAAAATGTTTCAAGTACTTTATTTTGGAATTCAGTACCATTATCACTTCGCAACTGACAAACTTTTCGAGTATACTTGAGCTCAATTCTTTTGATAAGAGAGATGATTTCAGCAGGTGCATCACTTTTGGATCTGATGAATACCACCCAGCAATATCTGGTGAATTCATCAACCACAACTAGAGTATATTTCTTTCCAGCTCTAGTTTGAACATTCACTGGACCAAATAGATCCATATGTAGCATGTGAAGAGGTTCAGTGATGCTAAAATTTTGCCTAGTTTTAAAACTGGCTCTCTTCTGCTTACCCATCTCACACCCTGGACATGGCTTTTCCTTATTGAAGGAAATCTGAGGTATCCCATCAACCAGTTGCTTGCGAGACAACTTGTTAATATTTTTGAAATTAAGGTGGGATAACCTTTTATGCCATAGCCAGTTGGTGTCCTCATCAGCTTTGGTATAGAAACATTGCTCTTTTGGAGCTGGTTCCATATCCATGATGTACACATTTCCTTTTCTTGGTGCAATCATCACCACTTTCTAATCCTTGTTAAATATGGTGCCTTGTGCAATATCGAACAATACTCTGAAGCCATCATCGCAAAGTTGGCTTACACTGATCAAGTTATATTTCAAACCATTCACAAATGCAACTCTTTTGAATTCGACCTGTCCATTATTGAGCACACCATATCCTTCAGTCTTTCCAGATTGATCGTTACCAAATGTCACTGTCGGTCCATCTTGGACAGTGAACTCTTCCAGTAGGGGCTTACATCCGGTCATAGTCCGGCCAGCAGCGCTGTCCAGATACCAGATATTTTTCTTTTGATCGCCCTACACACACACAAAAAATCATTAGTTCTTTTTGTGAACCCATCTTTTCTTGATGGGTCCACTGGACTTCTCTACAGAATCCACAGTTGATTGTTGAGGTGTTGAACTGGAGGCTACATCTGGAGCATTATCACCAGCTCCAGGTGCAGGAGTAAAAACAATTGGTATTTGATACTTACTCCCTTTAATTTTACCAGATTTTGTTCCAGAAGGAACATTCTTTAGTTTAGGTACAGAAGGGAGTGGTTTAATATTTTGTTTGAAAACTGGAGGTGACAAACCTCCTTCCAGATTGTTAATCCGGGCAGTACAACTCTGAACCTGCCGAGACAAAAGTTGGAGTTGACTTTCCAGATTAACCAAAATATTATTTTGATCAGGCAGTTGAACCTTGGACCTTGGTTCAACTGGTGCTTTAGTCTGTCGGGTCTTGGGCACCTTAGACTTTTGAGGTAAAGGCTTGTTACCAGTGGCCTTTTTGACTGGAGCTTTAGCCTGTTCGGCTCCAGTTTTAACCTCAAAGGGGTTGGTCTCAAAGGTTTCAGTTTCAACAGCTTCAGGTTGATCATAAGGTGTTTCAACCTTGAGAGCTGGAGGCAATGAATGAAGATCTGGTATAAGAGCTGCCATCTCCAGATCTTCAGATTTCCATGCATTTTTCTGAGCATCGATAGTTCTTGAAAATGCATCGTAGTTTTTGCCAGATGCTTTTACCCATGACTTGATAATCTTTTGTGCTTTTTCAAAATCAGAAAATAATTTTTGATTATCAAGTTCTAAAGCCTCAATCTTTAAAACTGACTCCTTGAGAGCCAACTGGACACTTTGCAAATCATTTAGTTGTGGTTTAACATTGTTCAGTTCAATTAGGATAGTGTCAAGATATCTTTCACTATCAGCTCTTACAGTTTCCACAAATGCCAAATCACTACTTAATGATTCAGCCAGGTCCAGTTTTAGTTCAGGGTCAACCTGGTTATCATAGTCACATACCTTCTTCAGTATGATGTCCACCCATCTTCCAGAGATGACATCTTCTTTCACCACATGCTGCTGTTGTTGATCTTCCAAGGCCATGAAACACATGTCCCTTTCCTATTCTTCATCGTCAGATGAGTCATCAGAGTACTCCCATTTTCCCTCAGTTTGTGCCATTAAGCACTGATCCTTTTTCTTTTCCATGGATAGGAGGGCAATCTGGGCCTTAAGCTTTTTGTATTTAGCTTTGTAGCTATCATCAGGCCGATTGAAATTAGGGACAGAGGGGCCAGTTTGGTTGTTCAACTGACTAGATCTGCATTCCTTCATAAAATGACCTTTCTTACCACACTTATAGCATGTAAGATTGGTCTTATCCAGAGAGCTGGAGCTGGAAGCATTGTTGGGGCCATTAAATCTTTTGGATTTATGCTTAAACCTGTTAAAGGTTTTAGCAATCATGACGACCAGATCATCATCGTCAGTTTCATTACAACCATCACTGTTTTCAGTGGTCAGTCCAGAGTTTAAGAAACTGTTCAACATCTCCTTCATCGAGTGTACCTGGACACTCTCAGCAGACATTAAAGCAGCACAAGGTCGCTCAGTTACACTAGCAACCTTGGGACTCTGGGCATGGTTCATGGCATCTTGCTCAGCCACAAGTCTTGCAGCATTATTATCTTCAGTGAATCTGAAGGCTCCATAGAGCGATGCAAGAGTATGAGTGTGCAAGGTTTTACCTTGTCTCAAGACAAGAACCATGTTTTCCCATTTGGAAGGAAGAATATCACAAAACTTCTCAAGAAGAATATCATTATCCTTCTCTACACCCAATCCTCTCAACTGATTGATGAGGCTAGAAAATCTGGTGTATGTACCAGTTAGACTTTCATTGGGCAAGGCAAAGAAGGATTCATACTTCTTGTTCAAAGCAACTTTTCTGGTGACAATAGTGTCATCACCTCCTTCAAATTGAATCACTAATTCATCCCACATAGACTTGGCACTGGGAAACAACACAAGTGTTGGAATTAGGTCTTCAGGGACAGCCCCAAGGATCATGTTTTTCAGTCTGGTGTCCAAGTCCACCAGTCTGCGATCCTCATCAGACCAATGGTCTTCAGGCTTTTCCCTTGAACCTCTTCTTCCAGTTGGATCAAGAAGAGGACTAACCCCAAGGGACATGGGTATATATGGTCTATCCTTAAGGATTTTCAACATATACCTTTCAATCCCACCAAAATGCAAAAGCATTCTAGCCTTCCATGTACCGAATGTCTCAATGTTTCCATCAAATTTTGGAACAGGAGTGTTAGAGTAGTGTACATGGACATGGTTTGGGGCAGTAGGAGAAGGAGGGTTGGTGTTAACGTTTTGAAAAGGTTGTGCATTAGTGTTCGAGGGGTTTTCACCTGAACCAGAACCATCTCCACCTTCAGTAGTGTTCATCTTAGCAGATCTAGGCAAGTTTATTAGCCTTCTGCTCTGATACCACTTGTAAGTCCCAACTCGTTAGATGGTACTACTGAAGACACCTCTATGTCGATGGTGGAGTTACTTTGCAATATATGCACTGAACTGGAGACGACCAGTTGCAGTGTGTATATACCAAGTTCTAGATAGATTACTTATATAAAAGACAATAAGTAAAGAACAATGCAATAATACAAATAACTTGTAAGATAACTTGATGAGACAATATGTATTTTTCAATGTGTAATTTATTTATTGATATTAAACAAATTACAAGGTTGATGCGGAACCAAGATAATACACGAATGTAAATATCCTAACAACCTATGAAATACAATTGATCTATACTCGGAATTTCTCAAGACAATCGAAACACTTAAAGTTGTGAAATGTTCCTTTTAGCGATTAAGAGAAGATTGCACAAGTTCACCAAGGATATTGCAGGTTTGCAAAGTGTGAACTCTATCGAAGTTTATTCGAAGAGGTTGTGTTCTTGGTTGTGCAAATGACTTGTATTTATAGGCAAAGTTAACATTGGGATGTTAACTTTAGCCGTACAAATGTGGTTGGGAGCATTTAAGGAATAGCATTTAATTCCTTAAAAAGCAGTGTAAAGTCGCATGTTAAAGTGACTTTACATAACCACCTTTATGTACCTTTTAATACTTAAATAATAAGATAAGGCTTATTATCCGGGTAAAGGTACATAAAGCATACAAGTCAATTCCTCGTAATCAGTGTAAAGCTTTGTAAGGGCTTTCCACTGATGGTCTCCAGTTTGTAACTGACTAGAATGCCAACTGGGCTTCGCTGCCATTGCCATTCTCTATCTTCCATTTGTTGTCTTCGACTTCAACTGGAATGCTTCTTCAACTTGGTTAGTTCTCAACTAGAGGAAGTCTTCAGTTGCGTTGACTGTACGATGCAACTGGACTTCAATATATTTCTCGACAAATCATCTTGGTCACCAGTTTCACTAGTCTCCAGATGCAACTGGTGACTGGCAAGTATGAACTGGTGACTGGCCAGTATGAACTGGTGACTGGCCAGTATGAACTGGTGACTGGCAAGTATGAACTGGTGACTGGCAAGTATGAACTGGTGACTGGCAAGTATGAACTGGTGACTGGCCAGTTCCAGGTGAACTGGTCCTAACATGCAGTGACTCCTCTCAATCACCGCCTCAATCTTCTCAAACCATCGTATACAATCCATGGGACTACCCAAGCCATCAAACTCCGGTGCCCCACAATTCTTGAAGTCTTTGAATTGACACCCCTGACGGTAGACTCCATGTTGATTATACATGGGAATATGGTTATCAACTTCCACTGGTTCCTCTCCATCCCCCACTACAACGTGAGGTTGGGCACCCCCGTTATTCACATTTTGCGGAACTTTAGCATTTTGAGGCTCATTAGGTTGTGCCCCATTGTTCCCTCCAAGAGATGCCGTGACCTGAGCAATTATAGTTGGCATGATGTTGGTAACCGTTTGAGTGATCACCTCCGCCAAGTTTGGCCCGGGGGCCTCACCACGGCCCCTACCTCGGCCTCCACCATGACCTCTACCACCACGGCCTCTACCACGACCTCTTTGAGCTACCGGTTGAGCTTCCGGTTGAGGTTCTTCTGAGTTAGCCCTATAATTTGTTCCTGTTCTCCTTGGTCTCACCATTTCTATAAAATAATCAACACATTGACCCGTTGGTTAATCTCAGAATGCTCACATGTTAGTCACACAAGTGGTCAATGCTCTCACGTCAATATAACATACTCATTTTATACCATTATGCTAAGGCCAGAGTGCTAGAATCATAAGGGGATTGTTGCTTGTGAGTCTCTTAAGTTCAATGGTTAACCAGGAAAGTGTATAATACAACAAGTCTAATAAGTACTAGAATGGACTAGTATTACTTGTAAATAAATGCAAGAATATATAAACAAAGTAATACAAGACTTAAAGCAATAAACAAGTAAAGTGGACCATTATGTATTTTTCAATTGTGTATTTTATTTATGATGTTAAATAAAATACAAGGTTGTGCGGAATCGAGATAATACAAATAAGTATGTATCCTAACAACCTATGAGTTACAAATGATCTATATTTGTCAAATAACTCTTTTGGATCGAGATACTTAAAGTTGTGAAGTATCCCTGTTTAAGATCGAGAGTATTTGGACAAATTCACTTAAATGCAAAATGTATGCTTAAAAGTATTTATGTCAAGGAAATGACTTTGTATTTATAGGCAACAAAATTCACCAGTGAATTTTGTGTCGTACAAATATGGTTGCATACATTTAATGATCCGACAATAACATTAAATGTATTGGATAAGGAATAAGGATAAAGTCACATCAAATGACTTTGTGTCCTTTTATCCAACCACCTTTACACACACAAACTTTGGTAAAGAACAAGTGGATTGTTCTTTGGAAAGTGTGTAAAGGGAAAAGTCAATCCTCGATATCAGTGTTCAGACTTGTAGGGTCTAGAACACTGACAATCCTCCAGTGTACAGATCTGGTAAGACTTTCCAGTGGACTCCGCCATTTGTCAGTCTTCTTTCTGCAGACTTCAGTCTTTGACTTCAGTCAGAATGTCTTCAGTAGAGTTGATCTGGACTGGGGTGAAGTCCAGTGAGCTCATCTGGAGAATACTCCAGATTTCCTATACAAGTATTTTGCTCACTGGTCTTCCATTATTTCTGGACAAATCTTCAGAGGGACTCCAGATTCCAAGTCTGGAGTAGGTCCAGTAGAACACGTTTCTGGACAGATCTTCAGTAAGGCTCCAGTAGTCGAGTCTGGAGCGAGTCCAGTAAATCTGTACTAAATCTGGACCTAACAAATTCCCCCTATTTGTTTAGAAATAATGCAAGTGTTTTCAAGCTTGAATCTATACATTTTGTATGCTTGAAAAACACAAGTTTCGATTTGTCTAAAAAGTCTAAGTTACTGGAAAACACTTTATAGATCATGAGTGTTTTCAGTTTCATCTTTTAAGTTCTAACTTAGACTAAATTTGATCATTTACTTATAAGGATAAAAAATTGCAACTATTATTACATACATCAACTGATAAATAGTATACAATTTTCATAAGACAATAATTTACAATAAGTAAATGATAAGAGTCAGTCCCTTCTTTTTGATGTCTGTCCTGGAGCATCTTCAGTAGCCTTTCTCTTTGGTGATGGAGAAGATGGTATTGATTCTGGTGATCTTATGCCCATTGCAACTTCCATCTGTTGCTTTCTTCTCCATACCTTTTCAATCCTTTTCAGAATTGCTTTAACATCAGTCGACACATTTGTCTTCCCCCTGAACGTTAAAGCGATTTCTTACAGTTCACTCCATCCAAATGCTTGGACTGAAGTACTTTTCCTTTCGTCAGTAAAGTTACCCTCCCTGGTCAACTTTACTTCAAACTTAGACATGCCTTCATTATTTTTAGCCAATTTGATTTCAGCACCAGTGATCCTTCTAGCATCAGCCCTGAAGTTTAACATTTCATTGTATTTTTCTTTCAGCTTGGCTTGCTGGATCAATGATTCAGTTTCCTTGGACACTCTCCTTTGCTCTACAGCAAATTGGAGTTCTTGACGATTTATTTTTCGAGAAGTGTCCAGGGGAATGAAATTGCTTACATCAGCATCTTTGATTGCTTTGATCTGTCTGGCAGTCAATTTTGGTAAGCCAGTAAGTCGCTTCCTGTACTCTATCTCCAGAGCACCAGCGTTCTTTCTGATCTTTTTCTGGAGGCTTATCAGTTCATCCTTTCTTTGTCTGATGAGTTCTGGTACACTCACGCCATAAATTATCGAATCATAGACTTGTTCTTCTTCAGCGTAGAAAGAGCGTACATGAACATCATCCAATAAACTCAAACATTGATGAACTCTGGGGTCATCCTTCATCTTTTTATATACTTCAATATTAATGCCTAACCTGCTAGCATTGTAAGAATCCAGAGTACCCATAGTTGTCATCTCCCTTTGATGGGCCAGCAGTTCATCTTTTTGATTTCTTTTGAAAATCTCTATCATGATGCATTCTTGTTCAAGCTTCTTGGAAGTTTCATCATCAGCATCTTCAGTTTGCTCTTCCTCTTCACCAGATACCACTTTTTCTTTTCCTTTAACAGCCTTCAGTGTAGTTGGAATATCTGGGAAGGTCTCAAACTGGGGCTCACTGGCTTCAGTACCAGTAGCTTCTTCAGTTAGCCCGGCTTCAGTGCCATATGCTCTTTGTGCCATATGCTTCAGTGTTTGGTCACCAGACGACTTTTCCCCCTTGGAATGATCACCAGTCCTTGACTTGAGATCATTCCATAAATCTTCAAGCATAAGTCTGTCCAGTGCACCAAATGTTGTACCTGCTACTGGAGTTGTTTCAGTCACAACTTTCTTAAGTGACTGCACTTCCTTCTGAACATTTGCAACAGCTTTAGGCAAGTGTTTTGGCAACTTTTCATCCAGTAACTTCTCTACTTGGGGTAACACCCCATCATGAATGCTACGAAGAACAGTCCCAGAAACTTCTTCACATAATTCTTTCAACATATTGTTTCTGAACTTCCTTGTACATTCATCACTTAATAGTACTAACAACTGCATCCTGGTCTAGTGTGGGTCTTGTCTCCAGAGAACTGACCCTAAAAACCAAATTCTGAACATCTTCTTTCAGACCTGCCAGTTCGCCAGTGACTGCAGTCTGAACATAACTAACCAACCTAGTCTCTAATCCCTGGACTGCCATTTTGATCTTTTCAGTGTTGTTATTTGTGGCCAGTACCAGTTCATCAAGCTTCTCATAAACCAGCTTCTCATTCCCAGCAAAGACATTCATCTCAGAAGCAAGGTTATTTGATAATAAAGATTTGAAGTCTGAAATAACCTGAGATGAAGTCTGGAGTGATCTCTCCAGGTCCGCCACCTTACTTAAAAGGCCTTGGACCTCGGCAGAAGATGAAGTGGAGAGACCACTACAATCTTCAAAATCCTTCTTCCAAATTACTTCTAAGAAATTTTGTATCCTCCATTCCATCTAATTCAAGAAAAATCTTCCAAGTGATAATAATAATAATCATCAAGTGTTCTAGCTTTATCAATTGGGATTTTTGGGGTTTGTGTGTATGATGTGTGGGCTGAATTTTAAGAGCAAAGAGGGAGGAGAAGAATTTGTGATTGTAATCCTTGACCTTATTCTTGAATCTTTGAGGTATTGATGCTTTAACCTAATTTTAATTCTTGATTTCCTTTAGAAATTAGGGTTCATGTAACTAATTTTATTTGGAAATTGGGGGTTTTATTTATATTGAGTTAATTTCTATAATACAAGTTAGGGTTCTTGAAATTTAACTAAATTAAGGGTTTCTAGTTGGCTAGCATGGAAGTTTGGATGAGTGTTAGTAAGAATGAATTGTGACAGATTTAGTTGCTGACCTTGTCACGAGTAAAACACCCCTGTACAAGATAATTCACTTGTTGAGTTCTAAAAAGAAAATGTAGGTGTATGTGTTAGCTCAAAGTGTCCACTAGAATGAGTTTAAAACGTGGAGTAGAACTCGAGTTATGAATTTCTGAAGTCAGTGTGGTCATTCTGAATTTTCAGCAAAAACGATTCTGTATCAGTTTTTAAAACGAGTATAACACACTTATACGGGTCAAATATTAGGTTAGTCACTGAAGATAAAATGTACCTAAATGTGTTAAATTGAAGTGGCCACTGGAATGAGGTCAAAATATAGTGTAGAACTCAAGTTATGGTCATTTGAAGTCAGTAAGGTCAAAACTGTTTTGTTAATGACAACAGCAACAGTGTTGGTTTTTAAAACGACCAGAAGTCACCTTTGAAGGACAATTCACATATTGGTCACTAAAGATAAAATGTAGGTATATGTGTCATCTAAATTTGGCCACTGGAATCAAGTAAAAATAGTGAGTAGAACTTGAGTTATGCTTGTTTGAAGTCTGCTTGGTTAAATATGAAAATGACGATTTTGGTACGAAAGTAAGTTTTGGCATCATGATAATGATATAAGAGATACATGTTTTGTGAACGAACCCAAGATTAATATAAGATTGTAAATGATAGGTTGGGTGTTGAAATGCTAGTGATTATGGCTAGACGTCCTAGTATGTGATTGATGATCCTATATGCGTTTGTGATTTGTTGCTAGGTTGAAGCATACATATTTTGTGTTCTTGCGTTCATCTTGATTTATGATTTTGGTTGTCGCGGAGGAGGTGAGTTTTCTTGCATAGTTTTATATATGCCTTGGGTCATTTACCATATGATGGTGGATTCCGTGTGTGGTAATTGATTTGGCGTTGAGCCTAAGTAGTGGCCGTCTTTGATTACGGGCCTAAGTAGTGGCCATAGTCCATGTGGGACATAGCTCATGTGGAGCATTGATATTGTCGATTGAGATTGTAATCATTTGCTTATATGGATCCATGTAATGCGTTGGCACAAAGGTGAGTATTATAGATATGGCACGACGGTGCCATAGTCTATATGCAATAGACCTTTGTGCATTGCCCTCCTTCGTGTGTATAAACGTATGCAAGATTATTCACTAAGCTTTGCTTACTTTTTAGTTGTTTACCATTTTTATAGGTTGTCCCGGAAGCGGAAGCCAAGTTAAGTAATATAAAGATTGAAGTTTGAAGTTGCTTTATGGATTTTGATTGCTTTAGCTAAATGCGGAAAATGGTAACGTTGATAGGACCCGTAGAGACCCCTTTGAACTATTGGCTCATGATACATTGATTGTTTTGGTATAATTATTGATTACGTCAAGTGTATGAATTAAGAAGTTTTGGTTATTTCTATTGAGTCATTTTGTATTAGAAATGTGTTGGATTGTGATTGAAATGTATTTTTGGAAAACTCATAATCCGTAACAGGTTTTGACGACGATTTTACGAACGGGTCATGCCGAAATTTTTAATTTTTGTGTATGGTCTTTTATAACAAATTTGAATATATGTATGGGTTGAAGTTTTGGAAAGATTGTAAGTTGAGTCAAGTGTCAAATGAGATTTTTGGTTTTGTCAGGTGCTAAGGTGCGACGCACCTTCAAGAGGTGCGGCACACATATCGTGTTTTTAAAACTTATGCGTCGCACTCTTTTCCGCATGAAGTTTTCCTTGCATCTTCTGTACGTTTTGTGTGACGCACCCGCTAAGGGGTGCGGCGCACTCCAAGTTAAAAAAAAATTACTACTTTTTAATTAAATTGTGTTGAGTCGTTTCATTTACTCTTCTACATAATTTCCACGTCACGCTGCTCTTTTCTAATAACCATCATTATTCCGTCATGTTAGGGTGTTACAACTTGTTTAATTGATTGGTCACTACTTGTATTTGTTTGTAATATTGTACTTGTAGTGTCTAGGTTTATATTGTTTCGGATGGGATGGCAATGTGGTTGTGGCAATGAGTCTTGCATGTAAATTGTAGTCAATGTGGTATTTAGTCATATTGTTTGAACTTTCACTTATTAAACAAACTTATTAGGGTTAAACCCTTTCTACCAAAAAAAATAAAAAACATATCTATATTTAACACACGTTCTTATATTATTTTGTATATAAATAGAAATATTGGTTATTGTAAATTAAGTATTAAAGTTAAACAAATATAACAATATCTTAACCTTCGATCATGACAAAACTGATGCACTATTCACGATTATTTTTTCATGATTCACGGTGATTTTTAATGAAGCGAAATCTAATATTTTATTTGTTTTAAAAAAAAATGACTTTGCCTAGTAATTGTTTTCACTTGTTCCTTTTCAAAATACAAAATTGACTTAAAATAAAGAAAGAAAAAGACCGTTGCTTAGTCGTAACGCGCTTATTGGAGTGGGTAAAACAAAGAAGTAATTTGAAAACCAATCAGAGAGAGTCAGTCTTTGTAACGAAACTTTCAATCATTTTTGCCAGTTGTTGTCCACCCAACCCCAAACCCAAACCCTGTTCACCGGCGATCAATATATATGTACATATAATTCAAAAATTTTAACGTTTCTCCTCCGATCACCAAACAAACACACATTATTTTTCTTCCATTTTTACCTTCCCTCTTAAAAACTAAGTAATTAATTTGAGAGTTAGAGAGAGAGAATATTAAAAGTTACCGCAGTAAGTAATTTGAGAGGAGATGACGTCGCCGAATTGGGAGCTTAAAAATTGTTGCGATCGTGACCAGAAATTGTTTCTCGCGACTGTTGGCATCTTCACTCTCGTCATTCTCGCTGTCTGTTCCTTTACTCTTTTCTTTTTCTTTTTATTTTTATTTAATTGTTATTTATTATCTATTTATATTTATATTATATATATGTATAGATTTAGATTTGGTTTGTTTGATTTTTGTATATATATATATATATATATATATATATCCCTAACTTATGTTTATCCCTACAGTGCCCAACTCTTTATGATTACGTGTTTTCGCCCTAAGTTACATGTAACATAACACATCATATGTAATTATGTAAATCGGGTTTAGTGCACCAAAATGTAATAAACGATGTGCAAAGTATGTTGTGTGTAACCAATTACAATTTTGTTCATTGCATGTACGTTAATTTTTTTTTATTATTATTTTTTTTGTCCAATTCGTGTAACATTTTACTGGCTAGATAGTTAGTCGTGACTAGTTGATTTTTGTTAAATTGAACCCTTGGAATTAGTATTCCAAAATGGAAAAAACTAAGCACAAATGTACATTGTGTGTGACAAACTATGGTCAAATGTTCATTGTATGTGGCAGCAACCGGATTCAGCTGGTTTATTATACGAATTGGACTATAAAAACAAGTTACATACATACAATATACAAAATTGAAGTTGGTTACACACAACCAATATTACACACAAGCAATAATGGTCTCAGGGATGTGATTGTTGAATAGGATGGCCTGTCATGTGTATGCACTTCGTTTTTGTTAGCTAAGCCTTTATTTTGTTTTTCCACATTCTTGTAATTGTAATGTTTATTATATGATATAAAATTTGTCGGGGTATTGGGGTAATTTGTCCCCCTTATCAAGAAAAGAATTGTAACAACATCATTGTTTTTTTTCTCACATTTCAACCTCTATTTAAGACGTAATTTTGTACTTCTTTTGGGTTTTAAGGTTTTCATTTGAAATTATTATTATAATATATACTGTAATTGCGTGATTAGCCTAAAGAAGGCCTCCTGGTTGTTATTGATGCTTGTTAGGAGCATTTAAGTTAGATGAATATTATTGGAATTTGAAATATGTTTGTGATTGTACAGTTATGGAGGACATTTCTTCTTACACCTTTTAAACTCATCACTGTCTTTCTTCATGAAGCAAGTCATGCCATTGCTTGCAAGCTTACTTGCGGAGAGGTATGTGTGATACTAGCTAGCCTTGTTTTTTCAAGCTGTTCATTATCACATTGTAGATGTAAGTCTGTACTAGTTTCTTATTATGATGTGTGATCATGTATACTTACAGTCTATCTAAATCGACTCTTATGTCAACTAGTCTTAGCTTTTATAACATGTTATTCTGCTTCTGTCCCTTGATGTAGCCTTTAAGTTTCATCAATGTACTCATTCTGTCAGGAACGACCGCTCTTGTTTTTCTTGTTCAAATAAATTGCTTAAATTTAAGTTTTTTGTATTTCTGCTCTGTTCAGTAGACTAGAGTATAACTTGTAAAACATTATGTCTCTCATATGCTACAATATTTTATTCAAGATAAAGGATTTTGGAAACGTTGTACCAGTTTCATGTGTTACCACCGTCACAAGTTATAGTTACTGTATCTTGTTAGATATCAGCAGTAAAACATGTCCCAGACAATTCTGATTTTGTACCTGTATTATAAATCTCCTCAATCACCTTCTCTCATTTTTATATATCCATGTATGCAGGTAATGGGCATGGAGGTTCATGCCAATGAGGGAGGAGTGACACAGACTCGTGGTGGCATATATTGGTTGATCCTACCTGCTGGATGTATTATAACTTCCTCTAAGAAACTTATCTTCTTCACTAAAGTTCATATATTTTTGCTTTAGCTTTTTTAAGCACGGTATTAGCACTTATAAACTTCATGACATCTTTGTGAACAACTCTTTTTCTTGCATTCAGATCTTGGTTCATCGTTTTGGGGCATGCTTTTGATCCTGGCATCAACAGATATTCTAACTGCAAGAATTGCTGCCGGTTGTTTAGCAGTTGCCCTGCTTGTAGTGCTCTTCATTGCTAAAAATGTAACAATACGAGAAAATCATTCCATAGTCATATTCATAGTTACTTTTGTATATGATACTGATTGTGTAATATTTGTTGAAACAGTGGACTCTTCGAGGACTTTGCATAGGTCTGTAACTATAAACCATGGTCCATGATAAGTTTTATTCTCATTGATGATAACTTTTTACCAAAACGAGTGCAATTTTTAAATAGTTATCGTATTACATTTTTGACCAGGATTCATCATATTCCTTGCTGTGGTTTGGATTCTGCAAGAAAAAACTACAGTCCGTATCCTTCGTTATGTCATTCTGTTCATTGGTATAATCTTTTCTCCAGCATCCACTCTTTCCGTTATAGCTTTTTCCAGTAAATATTGATCATGAATGCTTGTTTTCCTTACGCAGGTGTCATGAACAGTTTGTTTTCAGTTTATGGTAACGATCTATGCTGCTCTTAATTCAAAAATTATATGTGTCGATGAAAGTTTAATGTTATACGTGATAAAAATTTATAATCTTGGCAGATATTTATGATGATTTGATTTCAAGGAGAGTTAACTCAAGTGATGCCGAGAAGTTTGCAGAAATTTGTCCCTGCCCATGTAATGGTGTTGCATGGGGAGTCATATGGTTAGTTTTCCTCTTAAAAACCAGTCAAGTTGGTATCTTTTTACTTTATCACTGTGTAATTTTCTGACTTGTTGCAAGTTAAATCATGTTTTGCCCACTTCTTGCAGGGGAATGATATCTTTCACCTTTCTCAGCGCTTCTGTATATCTAGGACTAGTAATCCTATCATAAGGTATTCTTCTGTAATTCTCTTGTATAAGAAAATATAAAATATAACAAAATGCAAGTGTTTAAAGCTTCTTCCTGGTGAAGATGCATACATTATACATAGCATATCAACCAAATTGACTGTAAATGACATAATCTTTAAGCACGTCGGGTATAATTGTATAATGTCATTTAAAGCAAATTTCATTGGTCTTGTGATTCGATGAGTCAATCTTTATCAGGCAAAAGTCCAAGTTTGAACACTAAATACAACACTAGTCAAGTACGAAGTTACTGATGTTAGACTCCAGATTTTTGAGCCATTTATGTACTTAAGGTCAAGTTTTCAAGTATAATTGGGAGGAAATCGAATCAAGTGTTTTTTACCAAACACTGTCATGTTTAGATGTTTTTGCTCTATCAATTTTGACGATAGCTTAGATGGATGTATTCGAGCTGAGCTCAAGGATACAATAAGAAGACTCATCGAGCTATTGAGATGAGTTTGAGCCTAAACTCTCATCTTGATTTATTTGCAGTCCTAGTATTAACCACTTAATGACTCACAACAATTACAACTAGGAAGTATTTTCTTAGATAAATTTGTCGCAGTTAAAAGTGAAAACCAAAATGAATGTTTTCATTTTGGCATTTTTAAGCCTTTCACTTTGGTGAAACGGCAAGCATCAATATAGATAAAAGGGCTCAATGTTATTGTCATATGGAATTTCTGGTTTTCTTTCAATACAAGACAACTCGTGTAACCATGACTTTGATCTCATTCTTCCGATCCTACAGGTTCAGGTACTCGGATTCCATTCGTTTGGTTGCATTGATGTGGTTTTTCACTGCACTAACTTTGATCTCATTCTTTCAACCCTGATTGGGTCATACATATGATTTGGCTTTGTAATCATACAGTTCCAGTATAGCTAAATATTTTTTTATTTTACTATTATTGTGGATATATAGTTTTTCTGTTTATAAGTTTGATATGCAATTTCCATTTTTTGTACTAAATGTTTTGTGGCATACAGCATATTAACATCTACTAATGCCAAGATTCTGAATATGTAAAAATAATATATCAAACATCAGATATAATTTAATGTTTTCCGCATATGCTCATAGAAAAATAAAAACAATACATGAACTAACTACTGCCAGGTTGGGAAATGTGGTCTCTAATCTTTACAACACTTGGCAACATATGATAAACCGACCTTGATGCAGTATGGCTACTAAATCTCAAAATTTGGTAGATTGATTACACGGCTCGATCAACAGTGTTGACTAAGCATGATAATTCCTTCAACAGAACATAAATGTAAGGAGTTATATGTCCAAATCATCATCTGGGTCCTCATCAGAATCGGGCATCTCATCGTCGGAATCACGAAAATATATGATCTCTCCCCTGCTTGAATCCTCATGTTTTTGCAATTTCTCAACAGGGACGCCATTTGTTTCATGTGTGCCATCGGTAAGTGATTTACGACCATCATAAATTTGAACTGACTTGCCCGTTTCTGGCGCAAAGAGTTACTCAAATTAGATCTTAGCAAAAACAGACAACAATAACAGAATAAGATACAGACTCATACCCTGGTGTTCAAATGGAAGTACAACTTTCGCTCTATCGCTTCTTTCTTTATCTGAAAGCTGCAGATTAAATTGCACCTGCCAAAAGGTATGATATAAATAACACTAAATATTAAAAAAACTTTAAAAGATAATATTATGTAGTGACAGAATCTGACCTTAGGAACAAGACTCTGTGCGACCGCATTCTCCACAGCTGATATAGTTGTGAATTTGATAGATGATTGCTCAACAGAGAACTCTTCACACTATAAAATGAAATATTTAAGTAAATCAAATGATGGTTTATTCTGAAATACAGTATGCTCTACTGACACATCAATATAAGAAACTAGATCACGTGATTGTGTATTTATGTGCTTATGATGACATTTTCAGAGAGGAAGAGGAGGTTTACCATAACCCTAACACGTCCATTTCTGCGTTTGAGAGATGCATGAAATTGGCCTCGTTTATAATTATGTTCAAGAAAAGAAAGATTATCGATGTTCTCTCTTAATGCATTTGTTCTTGTAGCAAGTGGTTTTACATTAGCGACCATGGAAGACATGTATTCAAAAGCAGCAACAGTTTTCACATCATGGAGGTCAGAATGCAGTAGCCAAAAGACACTAGATACATGGGCTGCAAAAAAAAACCGTAAATTGATAACTTCGGTAACGGATATCCAAACTTTTTATGGGAGAACCGGATAAGCCACATAGATTCATAGCTTATATCATATGCTAGTTTATAAAGCAGTAATCTAAAAAAATATATATACCATGGCTCCGAAGATTGTTTAAAAGTCTAGCAACAGAAGACAGCGATGTGTGTCTAAGCATCTCACTTACCTGAACAAATAAGAAGAAAACAGAAATCAATTTTTTACTCATGGAAAAAACTGTCAAAAAGTTGACGTAAGCTTGAACTGGTACATTCGTCTAAAAATGCTAATAGACCATATAAAATCAACAATGCAGACAAGAAAGTTTAATGTTCGTATTAAATAATGACAGTTAACATATGTCTTTTCTCGAAATATGTTAAGCTATGATAGACCTACCCAGATATCTAACTGAATATAGTGATACATTCTGACTAGAACTATCTATGGTTAGTAAAAGAAAATAAGCAGTATTACCGAGTCTATGGCAACTGAGAATCGGGTTTTACCCTCTCCAACAAGTCCTGCAAACATATACCACTCATATAAATGACTGTATACAGAGTTCAAAAACGAGCTTCAAACTTCAACACTTTTCACTATATAAAGTCTATTATCTATTCTGGACACACACAGACTAAATCATAACTACCTTTTCCTAACGCGAGAATCAAAGAGAACAATTCATCCAAGTTTCTCACGTCTTTGCAAACACTAACATTAGGTAAAGCTTCCGCAGACAAACTTTTAATGGCACCATGTTCTTTAAGCCGTTCCTTCCAACCAAGAGGATCACTATAACAATCCAAAATTCTCAACCTGTCCCAAAATTTCCAACAGATACTACCACGTCATTTACTTAACAAAACCAATCGTTTATCCAACATTATTTGCCTGGGATCTAATTGTCCAACACTGTAGCGAGTTGTAACTAAGTAAATAGCATTCTAACCATTCATGTGATTTAGTGACATCAATTCCTCTGATTTTCAGCAACTCGACAGTATGTGAAGGACTCCTAGAGAAAGCCACCAGCACAATTCCGCTGAAACATGAAAAACGTGCAATTTAGAAAACATCTATGCAAACTTAAGAATACCAATAACCACATATATAATACTCTCTCGATCCCATAATAATTTTCCAACTACCTATTTTAGCTTGTCCTGAAATATGTGTCCATTTCTAAACCGGATACGATATAATCGATCACGCAACGCTATATTGAAATTAAGAATTACAAAAGCTAAATAAACATAGTAACTATTGAAGGGTAATATTGTCATTGAGGAAACATAAGCCGTTACGATTACATTTTTCTTCATCAGTGTGGTATGCTTTTGTTTACTAGACAATTATTTTGGGACAGATAAGGTGCCTAAAAAACATGTCTAAAACTATGTCTAACCGACTCAATATTTGAATATGAACGTTTATATAGATACAAATTGCGTTCTACATATCGACTGAACGTTTATACCGGGTCGAGTACCAAAGATTTTTAGTAAGTCGTTCATATGTGAATAAATACATTCACATTTCAAAATATAAGTAAAGCAATATTAATAAAAACCTAGTAATGCAACTAAACTTTGTACACAATCTAAATAATCCAGACCAATCACATATGAACAATCCGACAAAGAACAAACATTAAAAAACATGAAAATGAAATGTGAGAAGCTTACTGAGACTGAGATTTCTTGGAGGAAATAAAGGAAGATAACTGAGTGAAAATGTAATCAAAAACAGTTGGGCCGAACGGAGAGTCAATAGAATCTGTTATGGTGAGAGATGTGGCGTGTTCACCTTCAAGTGCTCCGTCACGTAACACTCTGCAAACGGCATCCGCCATTGTTTGATTCGCCGGTGACGGAGGTTTATGGTTTCCAGCAAACCCTAAATTTGATTTTGTGAAAATTAAGGGATTTTGGTTTTTTTTTAAGTTAAGTCCTTTATCATTTGTAAAATTGTTGTATGTTATAAATTAGTTTGGATTTTAGTCTTTTAGGTTTATGTATCAAAGTACCATGGTTGGATTAATTGTTTAACACTTTTGTCTCGGCAGATTGAGGTTAAGTGTTCAATCTTCGTCTCATATAAAGGTCGAAGGTCATTTTCTATCATTATGATAGAACCTTGAGCAGCCTCTCTACCTACGTAGAGGTAAAGTTGTCTACATCTTAACCTCCCTCATACACCATTGAGATATTATGACCCAAAATCCGTAAAACACGACTTGGTGTTACATTTACATTTATTTAGATTCCCGGATCAAATTTGTTACTTTTAGTTTAAAGGTCTTTTTTCCGGTTTGTACTAGGCTCACATTTTTTTAAGGTTGACATTGACTCTGTGGAATATCTAATTTGTTGAAATACTTTGAAAAATGGTATGTGTCTACCGTTTTAGTTCGTCCGATTTGACTGAAGCGTGAGCCGACCATTAAATCCGTTTAAAGTGCAGTTCAATTCTGAATATATGTGTGTCTATATATAGCATAAAATTGTTCTCACCATGGTCCAAAAAGTTACATACCTCATTATCAGAGATGCTCTATGATTGATGAACATATGAATCACTTAAATAGTTTAAAAACTAAACGAATGCTTGCGCAATGCGACAACGATGGTCGTAGCGGCGATAGTGGTAATTGTAATGTGGTACGCTGTTGATGTAAAGGTTAAGCGGATAGGGTGTAGTTATTTAAGAGTTAAAGGTTTGATATTATAAATTAATTTCATTAAGGGTATTATAGGTATATCAAATAGAGATTTTAAAATAATAAATAGAGGGGGAGATTTTCTTTGAGAAAGTGATATTCGTACCATAATAACTTTTAAAAGATAATTTACATGCAGATAAAACATGTTTTTGGTAAGTAAAGCAAAAATTTTGATATGAATATCAGTTTCTTTACCTTTTATATACTATTCTATAAAAAGAATAAACTCTCTTTCTTAAGTGTTGAAAATGTAATCTGCAAATATACGAAATTGCCCCTCCTATATTTCAATTCAAATCTATACTTATTTATTTTATTATTACCTATTACACATGGGGGTTTGTCTAAAAATACCCTCTTCATAATAAAAAATCATCTCATTTTCATTTGCAATCATTCACACACACACAACCTTCTCTCGCTATACCTCTCTCTCTCTCTCTTTCTTTCATTTCCACCCTGTTAATAACAAAGATAAAGTTACTTTACAAACCTTTTACTGGAGATTTAGGAGTAAATCACAATAACCGTTTCCATAATTTGTTTATTTTATCGTTAAATATTTCTTGTTGGAAGTTTCATTAACCATTTCTATAATTGTAAAGTCCTTACAAGGTAACCCCTATATTTTTCTTATTATAATTTTTTTTTAAAATGCAAATGTCCTACATTACTAAATCACACGGGATGGGATTCCCCCAAGTTACCCAACTTGACTAGTTAAGTTGGAGAAATCTTTATCCTTGATTTTAAATCATCTTTTAATCTTAACCCTTGATTTTAAATCAAGGGTCAAGATTGCTCTAAGTTGACCCCTCAAGTTATTTTCAACTTGAGGGGATCTCCACCCAAATTACACCAAATAATCATAAATTACACCATTATTAAGAATTGAACCTTGATCTTTGCTCCAAGAGGTAAAAGTCTCAACCAAATGGGCTAATTCTTTTTTAAAATATTGGAGGGAAATAAAAAGTAATACGGATTAGTTTTCTTTTTACGCAAGGAGTATATCTCAAACAAGATATATTATTTAAATTTAAATTTTAAAGTTTATACTGGTCACGATAATGTTTATCTATATTGTTTAAGCAAGTTTATATACTTCAGTTCAAAGGGAGTTAATCTAGCTTAGGAGGGTTGAAAGGTTGAATAAGGCTTCCTGGCGGTTCCCAACTGGTGTGAGATTAGTAAGGTAATCGCACGCCACCAAGCTTATATGAGGGTGTTTGTGCGTGTTTCATTCTGCCTTGAATGAGATTCAGGGCGAGGTATTTATAGGGGTTTAAGGAAGGATCTAGACCTGGTCCCCAAAACCATGACGCCATGGTTGCAGGAAGCCGTTGAGCGGTGCGTTGCCTAGTGTAACAAACTCTTGTCTTCATGTAGACAGTGTAAGAGAAGTACGGAGAGTGCTAGATAGACGTCATGATATTGTTGTAGCCTACGGACTAGATTCCGTAGCCTAGAGGGTGGTAGCCTAAATAGGTTGTTTGTTTAAGCAAGTAGCCTAAGGATTAAGTTATGTAAATCCTTAGCCTAAGTGTAGCCATAGGTATACGTTATCATATATCATCCATCCTTCATCCCTCATGCATATAGGGGTGAGTTAATTTAGGGACATCTTAAATTAGGGACCATTAAGGACATCTAACTTACATATGTGTAAGTTGTAACTTACACATGTGTAAGTCGTGGTGGCGGTGGTCGCCGTCGCCGGAGGATCATGGTGGTGGTCGGAGATGATGGTGGTGGTGGTGGTGGTGGTGGTGATGGTGGTTGTATAACTTACACATGTGTAAATTGTAACTTACACATGTGTAAGTCGTGGTGGCGGTGGTCGCCGTCGCCGGAGGATCATGGTGGTGGTCGGAGATGATGGTGGTGGTGGTGGTGGTGGTCGGAGATGGTGAAAAATGAATGATTGAGAAGTGTCCTTAGTGTCCCTAAATTAATTTTTCTCCATGCATATATACCATTCAAATATTCGATTATTCATGCATATATACCATTCAATCACTTATACGATATTTATTCTCCATATATACTCCGTATCTATTAATCTTTATCTTTATACATGATATGATGCTTAATTGCTTATGTTTTAGTCCTTATGCAGTTATGCATGTCACTATAGAATGTGCTTTTCTTCGAATTTCTCTGGGGTCGCTTGTTTTATAAGTCTTATATAAAATGTTCTTCCATAAAAAATATATTCATTATATGTTTCTCAACCTGTGAACATGATCTCAAAGAATTGGTAAAACTTTAGAAGAAGTCAATCTTAAGGTAACCTCGACTTTACCATGCGTATTGTTTTAGTTTGACCAATAACAAAGAAGTTTCTAAAAAGTGCCAAACATCATATGATAGCAACGCAAAATATACAAAGACATTTTCAGAATTAGGTTATTTAGAATGGGTATATATAATTACAAGAAGTTTTGATCAATTGAAAAATCTTTTGACTTTTAGGTAAAAGACCCTGGTTAATTTAGTATTTTTCAAATCTTTTGAGCTTGAAAATAAAAGTCAAACATTCAATCTTTACTTTTCATGAACTGGTTAGAAATCTCTTAACAGTGTTTTTGTATCTCCAAATAAGAATAAACTGTTTACATCTTATTTTTATCATGTCTCACAGAGAATAGGATTAGATAATTGTTAATTGATAATTTGATATGTAATTATTTGACCGTTTCATATATTAAATCGAAAGAACTGAAAAGTCAAATGGATAGAAAGAATAAAATACTAGTATTAAGATATCAAAATTTGCCACGTAGGCACATATCCGATCACAAAACCACTAAAAAATGTGCCAAACTAACACGGCATGTGATTCACAGAGTAGGCCCATTTGCATTGAGTTGGTGGACCCAACTCAATTTTTCCGATTACAACTGCCCACGGCAATCGCCATCCTCCACCGACCCGCCGCTATATTTATGGCTACGTGCGTCACGCGCCACATTTTTTTTATTTTTTATTTATCAGATATGTTATTAGTTACTTAACCACCTGTCTACCTACAAAATTTTCCTACGTTTCACTAACTGGCTTTAAACTTTGAGGATGTTTTATAAGCACCCTTTGTTTTAAGGTTGAACATGGGTTGGCTTGTGTCGGTTTTGGCCCAAAAACAAAACACGAATTGATCAGTTCGGTTTTAAGATAATCAAACCGTTGGATTCGGTATTGGTTTGGTTCGGTTTGTCGGTTTTATGATTCGGTTTAGATCGGTTTCGGTTTTTGTTTTGGTTTTCCTTTTTGTTTATTATGTTATAAATTTAACTTTCAATTGTTAAGGACAAATTATGATATAAAACTAAATACATCAATGCTTTTTTATAACTAATTATATCTTTTAGGTGTTAAAATTGGTATAACTGTTTTATAAAACAAATTGATTTTGTTGTGCGTTTTCATCTAAAACATACATTTATATTGATTTGTATACTAAAAAAGTAAAAAGTTTAAATATATTAACATATTTACTATATAAGTAATAATATAAATTTAATATGATATAAATATAAAATAATAAAATATATTGGTTCGGTTCGATTCGGTTTTTGATCGATTTTTTACATATAAAACCGAAACCCGAAACCGATCCGTTCGGTTTTTAGAAAACGAAAACCAAACCAATGGTTTTCGGTTTTCGGTTTTGGTGGTTCGGTTTTTTCGGTTTTCGGTTTTTCGGTTCGGTTTTTAGTTACCCCTATTTTATTTAAACACCAAGTACTAGTCACTTTTTTTCTTCTTTTTTTAACGGCAGTACTAATAACTTAATAAGTGCTACAACTAACGAATGTATTTGTTTAAAACCGAAGTTAAATAAAACCAAACAATAGCTTTTTAATATATAGTCACAAAATACTAATTGTCACTCAACATATTTGGTAAGAGTTTTCAAGAGCATTTTAAGAGCTTTAATTTTTAATTTTGAACAATAAACTCTTATTACGTTAAAAAGTTATGTTTGAATGCAATTAGCTTTAACTTTTATATGAAAGAAAACTCTAAAAAAAATAGCGTTGCAGAAACTTTTAGTTTAAATAAACCTTTTTAATTTTTAAAATTACACAAATACATCTTGAAATAGCAGTTACAGCTGTCATACCAAACAATAAGGTTTTTTTCTTTGTTTTTCTTAGTAATTAAATGTTATGTTTATAAAATGCATGAATGAATAAATATGGTTTTATTTATTAGGGTTAAGTGCAAAAATCGTCCTTATGGTTTGTCAGTTTTGCAGTTGTCATCCTTCCGTTAACTTTTTGGCCAAAATCATCCCTGTGGTTTGCACTTCGTCCTTACTTTTGTTAAGTTCCCCCACGTGCAAGTCAGTGAGGGGCATTTTGGTCATTTCACTCAACTTCTTCCCCACTTCTCTAAAATCATCCATGTGGTTTGTTGTTTTCGCAATTTTCATCCCTCCAGTTAAATTTTTTTTCTTTAATTCAGATATTTAATCAAGACACAATGTCTGCATAATCTTTTATTTATATACCTATACAGTTGTAAATGTTACGATTTCTATAAACAACACATCTCATTTAAAGAAGCAGAGTGATGGTTCGCTCTGCCAGATAAGGAGGCATGTTAACATCAAATTTTAAGTTCTCATCGGTACTGAAAGTACCTAATAAATAAACAGGTTGATGTTGTAAGACAAACAAAGTATCAGAAATAAGTGGTTTGACAAATTTCTTTTTTTAACTCACACAAAGTAGCAGAAAAATCTTTTATTAACCACCAGTTTCTGATATTTTGTTTGTCCTACAACATCAACCTAGGGATGTGCATATGACCTGAAAACCTGAGACCCGGCTCGATAGGGTAATGGGTCGGGTCAGGGTTTGATTTTGTTGCACTATTGGGTTTCGGGTTTACACGGGTCGAGCCGGGTTTTGACCCGTACTCATTAGGTACTTTTCAGTGCCGATGAGAGCTTGAAATTTGATGTTAACAAGTCTCCTTATCAGGTAAAGCGAACAATGAATTTGCTTCCTTATATGGGACTTGTTGTTTATACATATTATATCATTCACAACTCATAAATGATTATGCAGAAATTGTGTTTAATTAAATATCTAAATTAAAAAAAAAATTAACAGCAAGGATGGAAATTGCAAAAAGAACAAACCACGGGGTGATTTTAAAAAAATGGGGAAAAAGTGAAGTGAAATAACAAAAATGCCCCTCACGTGACTTGCACGTGGGGGGACTTAACATATGTAGGGACGAAGTGCAAACCACGAGGATGATTTTGGCTAAAAAGTTAACGGAAGGATGAAAAATACAAAACTGAAAAACCACAGGGATGATTTTTGCACTTAACCCTAATTATTAAGTAGTATTATTGTTTGTTTTATGTGCTAAACAAACAATTAATAAAAAATAATGAAATTTCATTTTGGGTAAAGAAAAATAGTGAAAGTTGTAAATAAATAAATAAAACCACACATATATAACTTATATGTTTAAATTATTTATTAAAGATTAGAGTTAATTACAGAAATCGTCCCTGTCGTGGACCGTCACTTGCAGCTTTCGTCCCTAACTTTCATAAATTACAGTTTTAGTCCAAAAAAGTTTACTCCATCAACACTTTTGGTCCAGATGACTAACGGACGTTTAAAAAGCCATCACGTGCCAGCCACGTGATGGGTATCTTCGTCTTTTCAATTGTTCATGGACCAAAAGTGTAAATAACTAAATTTTGATTTAATTCTTAATACATTATGTTTATGTGTCTAGCTATATCTATATCTATATCTATATCATCATCATCATCATCAAATACAAACAGATTTCATCACCCCCAAATCCAAATCTTATGAGATTTCTTCAATCCCATTAACATTTATATATATATATATACACACATAATTTTATGCATATAGAAATACAAATTTCACCCTATATATAAGGGTATTTATAAATTTTGGATTAGATTTATTTGGTTTCAAAACCTGGAAAACAAGATTGAGATGATAATGATGATAAAAAGTTTATAATTAATTACATTTTTGGTCTTTAAGGTTTAGAGTTACTTACGCTTTTGGTCCTGTGATAAGGAAAAAGACTATTATACCCATCACGTGCAAGTCACATGATGGGTTTTTAAACGTCCGTTAGTCATCTGGACTAAAAGTGTTGACGAAGCAAACTTTTTTGGACTAAAACTGTAATTTTTGAAAGTTAGGGACGAAAGCTGTAAGTGACGGTCCACGACAGGGACGATTTCTGTAATTAACTCTAAAGGTTAATATGGAATAAACATGTTCTTTAAAATATCATACTATAAAACAGTAAAACTGATTTCAAACATAATATCTGTTTATATTTATTACTCATATAAATATTTAAAATGTAAAATTTTAAGAGTATTAAAAATTGCTAATATATCTATTGATTTAACAATTATCAATACGCGTAAAAAAATGCTAAGTTAATCAAATGCAAAAAGAAAAAAAAATCAACATTAAGTAATTTCTTAACAATATAACACAGTATTTTATCACTATTTTTTATTGATTATTTAAATTTAAAGTTCGCTACTTGTATTACACCACCACTAATAATTGGTAGTCGGTATGTCCAACTGTTGTCATCCTTTTATTTATATAAACTAGAAATATAACCCGCGCATTGCGCGGAGGCACAAAATATGTATGTTTACACTGACATCTTTTGTACATTGTAAAGAATTTAAATGATATCTTAGTAAGTAAATGAATTGATTTCAGGGAAGACAGCCTCTTGAAATGTATTGTTCTTATTGGAATGGATGCACTTTTTTTAATAGATCCTCATTCGCATAGCAACGATTGACCTGCCAAAAAGCCAATGTTACTAATGTTAAAAAAAAACCATATATAAAACGTAAGTAGTTAGCAAGGTTCTTTAGTTGATGAATTACATAAAATGACAGAAAGGATATTTATCTGGTTATGACATATGGTCATGCATCATGTATGTGATACCTTTGTGTAGACGAATGCGGTTAGGTGAGTCCCTCCAAGGAATGTTCCATCTGCCTAAGGTCGCGTTTGGTTCACAGAATCTGATGGAATTGGAATCGAATTCCATTCCTTAGTGCGTTTGGTTGTTCAAAGAAGGAGAAATCTCATTCCGTAGGAATGTAAACATTCCATCATTTGATGGAATCTCCATTCCATGGGGATGGAGGAAGGAATTTCATTCCTTCCGTCACTTGAATTCTCAAAAAATCAAAAACATTCCGTCAAATTCCATTCCTTCAAATTTCAATTCCTTTGATAGATTCCATTCCTTCCAAAAACATTCTGCGAACCAAACGCGCCCTAAGATGTTGAATAATAACTAATCAAGAGAATGCAGAAAAGTACAGAACTTGATAAGAAACATACTAAAACTTTTACGAATTGCTTGTGATTTCTGATGTAACTTGTAACTGGACACCTTTCACATGAAAACACATTGTGTAACTATAACTAAATACTTGATCATTTTTCTAATAAGTTTCACCAATAACATAATTAAACTTTAAATGCAACAATAAAAACACATATCTGTCTGGGTCATAGCCATCTCAATGTCTTTGCTTAACATAAGTCTCAGCCACGTTGTCATTTTTTCATCTGCCACTGCGACACTCAGAACAGTAGAAGCATATAATTTGCCACTGCGACACTCAGAACAGTAGAAGCATATAATTTGCCTTCAACTGAAGTCGTATCTAGAAACTTAATCCTCAATTTGACACCAACAGCAACTCTAACCACCTATCCTAAAAACCACTATGAAAGGCATAAAGTAAACCTTATGCGGCCTTAATTTGGTGCGTTCTTTGCATACATGACGACTTCTATTTTTATAGCGAGTTCCTATGACAAAAATTCTTATAAAATGAAAGAATAACCAAAGAACTACACTTCAAATTTACCACTTTTGACCCATATATAAACTGTTTTAAGACCAATGTAAACCTGTCATATAAGGTGATGATATCATTAGATTTTTCTAAAGAATGATATGTAATGATAAGCCTTAAGCACTGATCGAAATTTTAAGAAGTCATATATATCCAACCTAATTACCTACATTAGTCAAATTTACATTGTAAAGAAAGACTTTAAGGGAGCTGGTAGCATAACGAAATGGATGGTTAGGCCGCTACAACTGCTAACATATATATATATATATATATATAGATATGAACTAAGAGACTGAATATATATAACATATATATATATATATATATAGATATAGATATGAACTAAGAGACATTTAAGAAAACCACAAATTTACAGAGTTATAGAATATTAACTTCGGATGATAAGTCAATGTGAAAAGTAATGGTATCGTTACAACAGTCATTCAAGTTTAGCAAAATATGTAGTTCTAAAAATTGAGTGAAGTAATGAACAAAATGCATGTCGCAAGAGCAATTCAAAAGAGGTGCTAAAAGTTACCAAAAAGACCAAAACATGTGATTGATGACTACATCACAGATTATACGGTTGTGGTGGGTATCATTGTATGATTTATGAAGTATGAATAGAAAATAGAACATGAACTTGGTTTATGAATTAAAATAGCCTATAGTGTTGGAATTATTCCAAAAGATATTGGCTAATGTTTAATAAATCAAAGCACAAAAATAGTGATGTAAGTTATAATCATCATCCAAAAACAAAGTACACTTTGACTAAATTCTTCTGTTTGCTGTCTATGGTTACAACCTAAATAAAAATAAATACTTTTATATAGCTAATTACAATAAGAAGCAATACTTGTAACTTAAACCTAAAGAACAACCCAAAATAATCAAAATCTAATACAATTTAAACCTAAAGAACAACCCAAAATAATTAAAATCTAATACAATAAAAAGCAATACTTGTTCTCGAAAAAAGGAACAGACCTTAAAAGCAGCTGTAGTGAATCAACATGTAGATGCTTTTCATAATTGTGTTGCTATTCTAAGCTTTGTTTTTGTTTTGAATGTCTGATAACCGCCACCTCAGGACCAGAGGATGATTTCACCTAAGCAGCTAAAAAAGTTGATTGATGACGTGAATATGTTGGGTTAAGCGGAGGATGTGGGTGGAAGAGAACCGCAGAAGAGAGGATTAGGTCTGGATGGAGAAAGGGGGAGGAGAAGAGATATGGATAAATGGAATCAGGGGAGAGAGGGGTACTGTAGCAATAAAAAATTAATTTTTTCCTACAGTACTTGCTACAGTACTTATGTGAGGATGTGGGTGGAAGAGAACCGCGGAAGAGAGGATTAGGTCTGGATGGAGAAAGGGGGAGGAGAAGAGATATGGATAAATGGAATCAGGGGAGAGAGGGGTACTGTAGCAATAAAAAATTAATTTTTTTCTACAGTACTTGCTACAGTACTTATGTGAGAGGGCACCGACATTTGTGTTTTGTTATATACGAGAAATTGTTCCCGCGCTTCGCAGCGGACATTAGCTATGGCTCTTGTAGTTGTATCATGTTTACCTAATATGAGTTGTAATTGATCTCAGCAAAAGAACAGTGGCATTACATATATTCGCAAACACTGGTTTTGGTAGCATGATGAAGATACAAACAATTTGTTAACCAAATTCTCAAGGACATGAGTTAACCCGACAGCAGCGACAATATAAGCTTCAGGAACTCCAAAAGCGAACATCGGTAACCTGAGCTGTGAATATCAGCAAGCTCGGAAAGTTGCATGTATGAAAAGTAAAACTCATCTGGGATTTTTGCATTAACCTGCAAAGTGAATATAGATTTTGCTATAGACATAAGTTTGTTGAGATAAGCTAACGAAATCACCACCTAATTGATATGATTATATAGGGCGGCATAAGTTAATAATGTTTATCAATACCATAGATGAAGTAAACAGTCGGGCCATATAAACTCACCAAAACTTGGGCACAACAAATAGTAACCTAAAAGCATAATAGATAATACTATATAATTTTACATGCTTGCAAATTAACTCGATCAAACATATATTTGTGTTGATGTAAAAAGTATGGGCAGGTCATGTGAAATTGTGAATGGTGTATCAGGTCACTATGTCCAGGTCAACACAATTCAAATTATAATTACCACATATCCTCATTCAAATCAGCTAATCAAAGTACTAATAAAAATAAAGATACTATAAATAGCAAAAGAAAACAATTAAGTGTAGGTTTACCACGTATATTTTATAAAAAACGATACCTCATATTACAATTCAGTATGCATTTACCCCATGGCTTGAGGAAAATTTTTCCATACATAGGAAGAGCAAACCTCTTAGTTAAATCAATTATTTTGGTCGTCGACTCTGTCAGCCTTTTCAATTCAAAACACTACATTGATGTTTTGCACTCTCGTAGCTGCAAGAAGGAAAAAATTGTATTGAGCTAAAATTAATCACAATAGATGACTTTAGTTACTATGATGAGCGATGGATTTTACAAAAACCAATCCCGCTGCTGTGAATGATATTTCAATAAGTCAACTTGACCCTCCATGTGGAAGAACAAAAAGTAAAGTAAAATTTTGGGTTTCTTGCAGCCTCATTGATAGGCTGTCAAGGATCTCTTTACTTTTGTAGTTAGAAATAGTACAGGGTTATTGAGGGTTCTTTGGCTGGTCTCAAACAGCTTAAAGGGCTCTTTGTTTGTTATCTAATTCGACACAATGGTGGGTTTTGCTGCTGGTAATTCGCAACATTAAGCATACTTTCTGCAGGTTATAAACTGCATAAAGGAGACTTATTTGAAGGTGTTTATAGAAGGTCATTATAGTCATAGGTGTCGAGAAACAGCAGGCTTACAAATTCGTATAGGGTTTGTAAGTGATTCTAGTCATTTTATGTGGTTCTTACGGGTCTAGCAGCATTTACCAAAAGCATGTTTTTGGTATATTTTCTGAACTAATACTATTACAAACTCTATTATACGGTATAACTGCAACTTTGCAAGTAGACTTTTATTGAGATGTTGGCATGAGTGTGTCGGATTTCTCAGATAAGGATCACCCTTAATTGGAGCAAAATACCGTTGGACTCAGCAAATGCATTAAGCTAATTTCATAGCTAATCTTGATAGAGATCGTGGGAAGCAATGATTTCAACAAACTGTGTAACAACAATGACACTGATGTGACCAATTTATATAGATCGCCCACATCATTATTGGCCTTTTTCGTATGTGTTTTGAGTCGATTTTGTATGCATTTGGCGCGTTTATGGTGTTTGTTAGTGCTTTCAGGTTCTTAGCAGGTTGCGCGCCCATTTGGTACATTTTCTGACAATTGTTGGCCAAAAAGTTGACCCGAGTGTTCGAGTGATGTTGATAATGAAGAACAAAGATTTCAGCAGATATGCACTGCGCCGCAGTGGGAGAGTTATTGTCCCACTGCGCCGCAGTCGTTGGGTACAAAAGGTACAAAATTCCAGTGAATTATCACTGCGCCGCAGTGGGAGCATTCATACCCCACTGCGCCGCAGTCAACAACGAATAAACAATTCAGGGACTTCTCACTGCGCCGCAGTGGGAAGTGCACAAGGCCACTGCGCCGCAGTGAGTGCACGGGAGCATCAGGTTGCAGCCTCTTTGCTGCAGATTTTGGGGGAGGTATATAAAGGAAAAAACCTTATTTTTCCCAATCATCAAAATTCTTTCTAAGAGCTGCTCTCCAAGGGATTTCTTCAAGGATCAAGGGTAGATTTCTTTGTTCGATTCATTGAAGATTCAAGGGCACCCACTTAGATCGTATCTATTTTATTGTCTTGCAATTTCAATTTCAAGAACGATTGGTACATCATGTTCTTCTTTTATTTTGATTATTATTTTAAATTAATCATGAGTGGCTAAACATTCAATCATCCACCTTGAGAAAACTAGACGAATGATGTGATTGCTATATGTTTTAATTCAAAGAGTTGATTTCAATTATCGTTGTGTCGAGATCTTGATGATTTAATTCCTTTTTATATATTATTATGATATTGGTGGCATGTGTGTTCTTCGTTAGTGGTACTAGTTGGATGCATATATGATTTTCAAATGGTTGTTTGTCTATGAGCAATTATCACTAGTTCATGGTATGATAGTGAATATCATTTTAATAAAAGGAGTCATTTTGTCAACGTGTTTTGTAACGGTTGGTGGTACCACGTTATCTTCACATAGGCACAATTGTTAATTCGATAGTCAAGCAAACTAATTGTTGGTAAGGTTGTCTAGGCATTGGTGGTACCGGCTTGGGTAATTGAACTTGCAACTTAGGTGATTGGGTAATTTGTTCACGGTTGGTGGTACCACGTGAGCACCTTAATCCTTTTACGATTATCTTTTCAACTCAATGATTTTGGTCTTAAGTGAATGCAATCATGTTTGAAGTCTAGCGAATTCAAGGTGGATGATCTTTATTAATATTGTCTGAAGCTTTTCTTTACTTTTATGCGTTTTGTCTTTTAATTTTATTTTAATTTAATTGTCAAAGTGAGACTCGAAGCAACACCCTGTTTTCCAAACCATTTTATTAAACAACTAGTTCAAACCAATCCCCGAGAACGAACACGGACTTGCCTCTTAACTATATTGCATACGAACGGGTCCACTGCCCGATAGTGTGTAGTAGTGAGTTTCTAGGTATTTCTAGTTTATAATTTTTAAACTCGATTTAGCACATCAAGTTTTTGGCGCCGCTGCCGGGGATTGTGTGTCGATTTAGTTGTTAATTTAGTGGTTTGATCCTTTCTCACGCGTAAGGAAGTTACTTGTTTATTAGTTTAGTTTTCTTTTCTTATCACAGGTGCATTTGACGTGTTTGTGTTGGTTGTGTGTTTGCAGGCATATTGTTTTAGTTGATGAACTTGCGTTCTTCGGGTCTCCCTTTGAATAGTCCTTTGTCTACTCTGAGAAGACCAAGAGGGCGTAGGTTTAACTTCACTGAACCCACAACACCAATACCGACACCATTTTCACCTATAGCTAAACCCACTCCTGAATCGGACGAGGAAGGGTTCTTTTTGGACGAGTTTTTCAATTTAGAAGTAAAGCAAGAGGAAATGGGGGACGAACAACCAAGGGGTCCAAATGACACTCGCTATGGCGAGAGGGTTCAAACTATCCCAACGGGCCGTGGTTCCGCCATTAGACCTCCAACCATTGATCACACTTTCGCGTTAAAAGGAAACCATCTAAAAAGCATAGAAGAGCATCAATTTGATGGGAAACGGAAATGGGATCCTTACCAACACTTGGATAGGTTTGAAAAGTTGGCTCGGCTATATCAATATGGGCAAAACCAAATGAATGCCGTGAAACTTGAGACATTTCCCATGTCAATCACAGGTAAAGCACTTGATTGGTTCAATGATCTTCCAGAAAATTCTATTACTACTTGGAACCAACTCAAGGAGGCTTTCATTGGTGAGTTTTATTCACTTAGAACTCAAAGAAGGTTGGAGAACATGATTAGATCTTTTGAACAAGATGATGGAGAAGATGTTGTTGAGGCTTGGATTCGTTTCAAGGAAATGTTGAGAAATTGTCCAGGGCACGATTTGACTAGGGAGAAATATGTGGAGCTTTTCTTTGATGGGTTGGATAAAAAGTCTAAACGAGAATTGGGATATGCTTTCGGGGGTAGTTTCAATAATATTACACCCAATGAAGGTTATCGAATCTTGGAAGACATGGCGAAGGATAGCTCAACCTTGGATGATGAAAGGTTTTTGAAGAATGAGAAAAAGATGAAGAGAGGTACTAACCAAGGGAGAGTTGCTAAGGTTGAAGCTAGCAATGACCCAGGGGTTATTGAAGAGATTAGGGCGCTATCTGAGCGCATGGAAAAGGGGTTTGCTACTCAAGAGAATAGGTTTGGAGCAATTGAGAGGGATGTTAAGGTAGTAGCCGATGGGTGTGATTATTGTGGTGATATGCACTATTCTGATGAGTGTCCAAATCGGGCACCCGAAGATGTGAGTTATGTTCAAAATCAAACCCAAGGGAACTTCTACCGCAACACCGGGTTCCAGAACCGGCCTTCAGGTAATACTTCTTATAACTCTCCTTTTCAATCTAATAATTCTCGTTTTTCAGGTAACAGGTGGCAAAGAGATAATTATCAGAATCAGCCACAACAGCAGACTCAGCAAGGACAAGGATCAGGTTCTTCTTCTTCTAATGCCGATCCTAATGCCGAGTTGAGAGAGATGATGAAGCAGTTGGCTAGTAATCAGGTTGAAACAAATACTAGCATTCAAATGATCAGGGAAGACACTAAGACTTTGAGTGAGAGGTTGGATCAGTTAAGTGGGAAGGTGGAGATCAACATGAAGAACCAGGGAGTTAATTTCAAGGATCTCGAAAGTAGGATGGCCGCTCTTGCTAGGCCCACGGGGACTCTTCCTAGCAACACACAGCAAAATCCTATACCTCAGTTTAGTCTTGGACAGAATCAAGGACAGAATCAGGGACAGAAATACACTCCACCTCCAGTCCGCAATGAGCAAGCCAAAGCCATCACCACTCGTACTGGTAGGTCTTATGACTCACCTCCTATGCCTAATGTTGTTGTTTCAGATGTCCAGGATAAAGGGAGTGATGATGATGAGGTTGATGAAGAGATTGAAATGGAGGAAGATTCAACCGTGAAGACTCCGGTCATTCCACCAAAACCGGATGTGATTCCAGAGGTTAAACCATACAAGCCAAAGATACCATTTCCTCAGAGGTTCAAAAAGGCAAAGCTGAAGGAGAAATATAACAAGTTTGTGGAGATGATTACAAATGTTCACATTAATGTGCCTTTAGTTGATCTTATTCAGGGGATGCCCATTATGCCAAGTTCATTAAGGAGCTTGTGACTGACAAAGGAAAGATGGATGAGGTGAAAGCTACTTATCTTAATGCCGAGTGTTCTGCTATCTTGCAGAACCGCATCCCACCTAAGCTTGAAGATCCAGGGAGTTTCCTTATTACTTGTTCTATTCGTACTCTTACTTGTAAGGCATTTGCTGATTTAGGTGCTAGCATTAATTTGATGCCTTACTCGGTTTGGAGTAAGTTGGCTCTAGGAGTTTTGAGACCTACCCGCATGAGTATTAGATTAGCTGACCATTCTTTTCAGTATCCCATTGGGATTGCTGAAAACATGACTGTCCGGGTAGGCCATATTGTGTTTCTAGTTGACTTCGTTATCCTCGAGATGGAGGAAGATACGAAGGTACCCCTTATTCTTGAACGACCATTCCTTAATACCGCGGATGCTATCATCCGTGTGAAGGATAAGGAAATTTATTTGGGTGTGGGTACGGATAGAATTGTGTTTAATATTGAAAAGTCTATCAAGCATTCATATTCTAATGATGAGTCTTGTTTCAGGATTGACGTTATTGATGATGCTTTAGACCGAGAGTTTCAGGAACTAATGGAGACCGACACTGGAGATGAGGAGATTGCTAATTTAGGATCGGGAGATATATCTGATGATGATTTATTTGCAGAGGTTATGGCGCTGAGCTTGGATGAGACACCTCCCGAGGATGAGAGTTTTGAGGAGGTTGTTGTTGATGGAAGTTCGAGGGTACCGAATTCTGTTGATGTACCACCCACTGATTTGGAGCTTAAGCCATTACCTTCCCATTTGGAGTATGCTTATTTGTTAGGTGAATCTTCTTTACCCGTGGTTATCTCGTCCTCACTCTCGAGTGACGAGAAGGATTGTCTTTTGTCTGTGCTTCGAGCCCATAAGCGGGCTTTTGCTTGGAAGACCACCGATATTCCAGGTATTAGTCCTAACTTTTGTCAGCATAAAATAGATTTTGTTGATGATGTTAAGCCCGTTGTCCAGAGACAAAGGAGGCTTAATCCGAACATGAAAGAAGTTGTTAAGAAAGAGGTCATTAAGTTGTTAGATGCTGGGATCATTTTTCTATTGCTGATAGTCCTTGGGTTAGTCCTGTTCATTGTGTGCCCAAAAAGGGGGGCATGACAGTTATTGAGAATGAGAATAAGGAACTCTTGGCCACTAGGACTATAACGGGTTGGCGGGTTTGTATTGACTACCGTAAGCTTAATGATGCCACCCGTAAGGATCATTTTCCCCTTCCTTTCATTGATCAGATGTTAGAAAGACTTGCAGGTAATGAATATTTTTGTTTCTTAGATGGGTTTTCCGGGTACTTTCAAATACCCATTGATCCCAAGGACTAAGAAAAGACCACCTTCACATGCCCATTTGGTACTTTTGCTTATCGGCGAATGCCGTTTGGTTTGTGTAATGCCCCAGGCACCTTTCAAAGGTGCATGATAGCTATTTTCCAGGACATGCTTTCTCGGTTTTTGGGGACTCTTTTCATACTTGCTTGCATAATTTGGAAAGGATGTTAGAACGGTGTGAAAGGGCACACCTTGTTTTGAATTGGGAAAAGTGTCATTTTATGGTGACCAAGGGAATTATTTTAGGGCATAAAGTGTCTAACGTCGGGATTGAAGTTGATACGGCTAAGATAGATGTTATAGCCAAATTACCCCCGCCTTCCAATGTGAAAGGGGTAAGAAGTTTTCTTGGACATGCCGGTTTTTACCTCCGTTTTATTAAGGATTTCTCTAAGATTACTCGTCCTATGACCCACTTGTTGGAGAAGGACGTCCCTTTTGTGTTTGATGATGCTTGTTTGAGTGCATTTCAGTTTTTTAAGGAGAAATTGACTAATTCCCCTATCATGGTTGGACCGGATTGGGAATTGCCATTTGAATTGATGTGTGATGCAAGTGACTATGATGTGGGAGCCGTGCTTGGGCAAAGGGTTGATAAGCATTTCAAGCCAATTTACTTTGCTAGTAAGACCTTGAACCCCGCTCAGCAAAATTACACCACTACTGAGAAGGAGTTGCTTGCCGTGGTCTTTGCCTTTGATAAGTTTAGATCTTATTTGGTGTTGAGTAAGACCATTGTTTTCACCGACCATTCAGCCCTTAAGTACTTGTTCTCGAAGCAAGATGCTAAACCTAGGCTTATCCGATGGATTTTGTTGTTACAAGAGTTTGATATAGAAATTAAGGATAAGAAAGGTGCTGAAAACTTGGCGGCCGACCATTTGAGTCGTTTGGAAGATCCTCACTGGGAGGAACTTCGAGATGGGGAGATTAATGATCACTTCCCCGATGAGTCTTTAATGTTTATTTCTAACTCTGATGATGCTCCTTGGTTTGCAGATATTGCTAATTATTTGGTTGCAGGTGAGATACCGAATGATTTCACGTCCCAACAAAAGAAGAAGCTCATATCGGATGCTAAGCACTATTTTTGGGATAGTCCATACTTGTTTCGTGTTTGTGCAGATGGTATGGTAAGGAGATATGTAGCTGGAGCTGAGACGAGGGAGATTCTTGATGCTTGTCACTATGGTCCAACTGGAGGTCATTACGGTCCTTCAGTTACTGGTAAGAAAGTTTTCGATGCAGGTTTCTATTGGCCTACAATTTTCAAGGAGGCCCAGACTTTGGTAGAGACATGTGACATTTGTCAAAGACAAGGGAGCATTACTAAGCGGGATGAGATGCCTCAACAAAGCATTCAGGTATGCGAGGTATTTGATATTTGGGGTATAGACTTCATGGGACCATTCCCACCGTCTAATAAGTTTCAATATATTCTTGTCGCCGTTGACTACGTGTCTAAATGGGCCGAAGCCAAGGCTTTGCCCACAAATGACGCGAGGGTAGTCATTGATTTCTTGAAACAATTATTTTGTCGATTTGGTTTCCCTAGAGCTTTGATTAGTGATCGAGGAACCCATTTTGCAAATCATCAATTAGCTAAGGTCATGAAGAGGTATGGTGTTGTGCATTATTTTTCTACTTCTTATCATCCACAAACTAGTGGACAAGTAGAAAACACCAATAGGGCTTTGAAAAGGATTTTAGAGAAAACTGTTGGAGATAACCCCAAGGTTTGGTCGAAGAAGTTGGATGACGCCTTGTGGGCGTTTAGGACGGCTTTTAAGACGCCGATTGGCACCACGCCATACCGGTTGCTCTATGGCAAAACTTGCCATCTTCCTATTGAGATAGAGCATAAGGCGTATTGGGCGTTGAGGAATCTGAATTTGGATATGATGGAAGCTAGTGAACTTAGAATGTTGCAACTTCATGAGCTTGATGAGCTTAGGCTAGGTGCTTATGAGAATTCTAGGCTTTACAAGGAAAGGACCAAAGTTTGGCATGATAAGAGGATCCGTAGGAAAGAGTTTAAGGTTGGAGCTAAGGTTTTGTTATTCTTGTCTAAATTTAAGATTAAGCAACCTAAACTCACTTCTAGATGGATTGGACCATTTGTGATTAAGCATGTGTATTCGTCGGGTTATGTGGAGTTGTTTAAGCGTAATGGTGACGGGTCATTCATTGTCAATGGTCATAGGCTTAAGTTGTATTTGGAAGAAGAGCAAGTTGAGGGGATAATCGAGGAGATCCCCATTTTTGAATTGGAAACTTGATGGTTGGTCGAGTCAAGCTAAAGACTCGTTAATAACTTAAGCGCTTCTCGGGAGGCAACCCGTGTTATTTTATCGCATTTTATTTTTTTTTAGTTAGATTTGATTTTGATTTGTCAAGAAAGTGCAGGTGAAGAATTGGTGTGAAGCGGATTGAGGTAAGTTGTTTTTAGTTTGTCATACAAAAATTTTTCTAAGGCAAAATGAGGGCATTCGGAACAGTGAATACCCACTGCGCCGCAGTGGGGAGGTAACCTGGTCACTGCGCCGCAACCAAATTGTTCTGTTTCTCGGGTGCAAAACGCCCCACTGCGCCGCAGTGGTGTTGTGTGTTGGCCACTGCGCCGCAGTGGGCACCTGCCTGACATGTTACTTGCCTCACTGCGCCGCAGTGGGCACGTTGACTGACCATTTGGGGGGCGGGGTAATAAGTTAGTCAAGGGAGATTTAACTCTTTTTCACCTTAAAATCCTTATCTTCTTTCTCTCTTGTCTCTTGAAACCAAAAAAAAGCTTTTCAAAACTCCCCCCAAGCACCCGAATTTACCCATAAACTCACATCAATCTTGCATTTTCTTCCTCTTTTCTCCTAGATTATCATCTATTTATCATCATCATGGGAAGAGGAGTAAGTTTTCTTGATTATTTTCTTTATTTTACTTAATTTTTGATTTTTAATTTCTAGGGTTTTCAATTCCGAATTAATTCATGGGTTTTGTTGTTTAAGGCTATTGATGCTAATGGGGTAGTTAATTTCTCAATTCAAACACTTGTTCTTCCGAATTTGACTTTGAAATTGAAGTTAGGGTTTTGAAAAATTTGGGGATTTATGGATGAATAAGTGTGGGGGGGAAGTAATGTTTGATTATGTGGTGATTATTGCTTGTTGTTGCTGATGGAATGATTAATTACCCCTAAATTTTTGGCTGCCTGTCGTGATGAAAACATGAACTACCCAGATTTCTTAGCCCACTGCGCCGCAGTGGTGTTGTGTGTTGGCCACTGCGCCGCAGTGGGCGCACCTGCCCTGCACATGTTACTTGCCTCACTGCGCCGCAGTGAGGACCAACCAGTCCCACTGCGCCGCAGTGGGAATCTTCTGCCCACAGTTGACTTAGATGTTGAATGAGGTTTCAAGTTTTGCATTCCATATTTAACGTGTTTGTTTGCTTTAATGTTTGCGATTGCATACTGCTACTGATAAGAGGAAGCAAGCGGAGGTGGGACAATCTAGCGGGACTGCCGATGTCCCCGGTAAGACGGCTAGGAGAGAACCAGAGGTGCCTCCTCTTAATTTTTGGCCGGGTGCATTGAACGAGAAGCATGCATGGTTAGAGTTTGATGGGGCTAGGCAACCCCACAAGAACAATTATTTGAACAAGCTTTACACGCTTTATAAGCAAGTTGTTTGCCCACCCAGGTATCTTGCTCAATCTGATGCTCGGTTTTTTGGGGTTCAGGGTGATATTGGAAGGTGGTTTAGTATAGAAGCGAGGGTTGGTGATAGGACAGTTATTAGTGATATGTGGCAACAGATTTTTCTTAACAGGGAACCTGTCTATCGTGAGTTATGCCTTGAGTTTTATTCTAGTTTGAAATTGACTAAGGAATTGAATAAGATCAAGGATATTTTTGAAGAAAGGGTTGTTTTGTTTTACTGTGGGGGACAGCAGAGGAAGCTGTCTATAGCTGAGTTTGGGTTTTATGCTGGCATGTATTCTAGGCAAGAGTTGGATAACCAGGACTTCAGGCAACTTTTGAGACAGGGTTTTTATGTCAAAGCTGATTTGGGTGATGGTGAGTCCATTCCACAATATTGGGGTCGGATTTCTGGAGGAGAGGCTTGGCCTTCTGGTGGGACGGTTAATGTGTCTAAGATCCACAGTGTTAAGCTTAGGTTGCTTCACAGGATGATAGTTACATTTTTGGTCCAGAGGTCTACTCATTGGGACAAGGCATACCAGACTGATTTGTGGTTGCTAAAGCTGTTTTCAGAGGGGGCTCCTAGGAAGTTTGCATTGGCCCCGATGGTTGTGATTGATCGCATGTGTAATCATTCTGACTCAGAATTGGTTTTGGGACACTTCATCACCCGGATTTACAAGAGGATGGGTGTATTTGATTCTGAGGAGTGCCAGACCCATCTGTCTCCACAAGTTAATCAGGAGGATTTCCATGTTAAGGAGTTGATTCGGGGGAAGATAGTGAAGAAGAAGCAGGGGAGCCAGCCTGCTAGATTGTTGGATGACACTGGTGTTGTTGAGGAACCACCTCCAAACTTGGAGGCTGCTGATGTAGAGATGGGTGATGCTTCCCAGGAGCCACCTAGGATGCGTGGTCGTAGCATCCCTGTCCCGAGCTCCTTTGATCTTACGCTTTTGGGACAGACTGTTCAGAATATATATGATGATCAGCAGGCTAGCCGCCGGGCTTTTGATGACTACCAGCGGAGGATGGATCAGGACATGACCTGGATTGGATCATAGCAGGCCCACACAAACTATAGCCTTGATTATTATCAGCCTATGTGGGATGCTCAGTATCATGGCCGGGAGTTTGTTTGACCTGACCCGATTCCTCCATTCTCTCCACCGCCTATTTATGTCCCTGATTATCGTCAGGGGGGTCAGCCCTTTTTCTCCCAGACTCCGGGGAACATGTCACCACAACCCCATGATTTAAGAGGTTCTCCCCGTGGTCCAGTACAGTTTGGGGTTTTTCAGGGTGGACATGATGCTGGTGGATCCTGAGGTTTTGCCGGTGGTTCATCTTCCTTTGTTCCTGGTTTTGATGCAGGTACTTCAGGATTTGATGCTGGTCAGTCAGGGGGAGGTGCTGGTGGTTCAGGTTCAGCTCAGGAGGAAGAGCAAGATTGGGTGACAAGTATTTTTGGCAAACCTGGACTACCCTATGGCTACCATGGACATCAGCAGTGAGTGGAGATGATTCCCATCCGGTACCGTAGGATGGAATCATATGATGATTGATTTTGTTGGTATTCTTATGACATTACTTTATTTATCATTGTCTGGTATCCACCCTACGGGGTGATGAAACATTTGTAATTTCCTTTGTTTTCTTTTATTTTCTGCATGGTACTTTATTTTGTTTGAACTATTTTGGATGGTTGGTCTTTTGGAATGTTATTGAACAGGTTTGATCCGATTGATGGCAATACCTAGTGGAACCCAAGTGTGGGGGAGGACCCGTTGGATTTGTTTGATTGTGTGATCGTGTTAGTAGCTCACTATGATGTCATGTGCATATGCTGGTAGTAAGTTCAGCGCAATATTTTTGATTGGCATCTTTATTAACATTGTTTCACACACAGCTCTCGCACCTTCCGTTTTGGACTAAGTTTGTTTCTCCCGTCAACCAAATTGGACTTCCTTTTTAGGAAGAGCAATTTGTGGTGCGGGGTCGACTTACTTGTTTTGAAACGGAATGTGTCCATGATCCGGTATGTGTTCTCATTCTTTATGTCTTTCTTGCTTACCCTATTTACCTTTGTTCTGACCGAATATGGACATTGAGGGCATTGTCCATCTTAAGTGTGGGGGGGTGGCAAATAGGTTTAAGCAACCGGATATATCTCTTTTGTTGATTTATCATTGAGATTTAGCCATTCTTGTGGATGTGTCCCTCTCGTAGGCTTTTGGGTTTTATCCAAGAGTAAGGGTTCTATCTTGAACTCTGAACTATGATGTGCATGTTTGAGATTGGTTGTTTCGATTTGGTAAGATGACGGAAGATGATATGATTTGAAACTTGTGTGGAGCTTGTCCTTGTGGTAAATTGCTTTTGTCACTTAATTCATAATAACTTAATGAGCAATTTTACTACAAAATTTTTCCTTGGCACAATTTTAATCGGCGAAATGTGTTCTGAACGGTTATTGGGTTGATCCTTGTGGATTGATAACATTACTTGCATACTCAAATTTCCCAAACACCCAAAGTTGTGAGATTCATCATTCATTTATAGATGTGCTAGGTGTTTACGGTTTTGGTTTGATTGCCTTGTAATTTGTCCCTCTCTTAGGCTCTTGGATTTATTCGGGAGTAAGGGTTCCATTTCGAACTCTTCACTAAGATGTGCGAATTTGAGGTTAATTTATTCCATTTCCGGGTTCATTTCTTTGATATGAGTGTGCCGGTGATGTGTTGAGCTAGAACTTGGCCTGGTGATCGTTACGAGACCGCAGTGAGATCACTTTTATGATATAAGTACATTGGATGATGAATTGGCATATTAGGTTTGACCCGTATTCTCTTTCTTTCTTTGCACCTTTGCTTTTGTATATTTTTACCTTTACTATACATACACTTTCTTTCCTTCCTTTGTAAACCTTTGTTGCACTCATCCTTAGTGCAAAGTACACTTATACATCCTTTTTAACTTAGCCTTTTCCTTTGTATATATCCACTTAAATATGTAAACTTTACCTAATTATACCTTACTATACCGATAGTCTAATCTGGGGGGCCATTGATTGTCATTGGTTTGTTTGGATGGTTTGGGAGAGCTTCAGTGGATTATCTAGTGGAATATTCTTGTCTATGAGAATACGTCAATTGGTCAAGTTATTGGGGAATGTCTTGGATTGTTCAAAGGAAGTATATTGTTATAGACATTGTTCATCATTGTAAGAGGGTGCCTACTAGTAGAGTAAAAATGATTTCAATTAAAAAAAAAAAAAAAGAACTTGGGCTACTAGTAGGTATTTCTCATTCTTATATGTCAAAAGAATTGTTGTATCATTTGGTTCGTAAATATAATGGAAGACTTGGTTGAATTGAAGTTGTTTGAAGTTGATACACCACAATGGTGTCGGGTTTACTTGGTACTTTTGGAGGTGTCTTAGCGGGATAACATCTTATGGGTTGTTGGCAATCAATGGTAAGGGTTTGATTAGACTATTTTGTACATAACTTATCCTTTTGTTATTTCCTATTTAACACTTACCTAAACTTCCCAAATCCCATTGTAAATACCCTTAGCCTAACTTTACAACCGACTTATATGCCATATTTTGTTGATGTACTTGGTGCTTACGCCACATCGGTGGAGCTATGATCCTTGTTCAAGCCTATGGTAAGATATGCATCACGACCGTGCAATGAGTGGTTATTCATATATATATTCAACCCCAATAGTAAGTTCGTTGGAGTAGGATGATTTTGATAGGCTCATTCGGTTCATTTTTGTTTAGTCGTGTTATTGAGGCTTGTGGACTGTTCAGATATTGTCAAACATTTCGGGTTTTCATTTAAGATTAAAACTGCTTCACCCAACTTTTTGTCATTGACATGCTTGGTGTGGCTTCTTTTTGATACTCGTAATTTGTTTCTATAGCTTCATTGCCAAGGAATGCTTTTTGCTTAATTTCTAGATTTGCTTGAGGACAAGCAATGCTCAAGTGTGGGGGGATTTGATGTGACCAATTTATATAGATCGCCCACATCATTATTGGCCTTTTTCGTATGTGTTTTGAGTCGATTTTGTATGCATTTGGCGCGTTTATGGTGTTTGTTAGTGCTTTCAGGTTCTTAGCAGGTTGCGCGCCCATTTGGTACATTTTCTGACGATTGTTGGCCAAAAAGTTGACCCTAGTGTTCGAGTAATGTTGATAATGAAGAACAAAGATTTCAGCAGATATGCACTGCGCCGCAGTGGGAGGGTTATTGCCCCACTGCGCCGCAGTCGTTGGGTACAAAAGGTACAAAATTCCAGTGAATTATCACTGCGCCGCAGTGGGAGCATTCACACCCCACTGTGCCGCAGTCAACAACGAATAAACAATTCAGGGACTTCTCACTGCGCCGCAGTGGGAAGTGCACAAGGCCACTGCGCCGCAGTGAGTGCACGGGAGCATCAGGTTGCAGCCTCTTTGCTGCAGATTTTGGGGGAGGTATATAAAGGAAAAAACCCTATTTTTCCCAATCATCAAAATTCTTTCTAAGAGCTGCTCTCCAAGGGATTTCTTCAAGGATCAAGGGTAGATTTCTTTGTTCGATTCATTGAAGATTCAAGGGCACCCACTTAGATCGTATCTATTTTATTGTCTTGCAATTTCAATTTCAAGAACGATTGGTACATCATGTTCTTCTTTTATTTTGATTATTATTTTAAATTAATCATGAGTGGCTAAACATTCAATGATTTTGGTCTTAAGTGAATGCAATCATGTTTGAAGTCTAGCGAATTCAAGGTGGATGATCTTTATTAATATTGTCTGAAGCTTTTCTTTACTTTTATGCGTTTTATCTTTTAAATTTATTTTAATTTAATTGTCAAAGTGAGACTCGAAGCAACACCCTGTTTTCCAAACCATTTTATTAAACAACTAGTTCAAACCAATCCCCGAGAACGAACACGGACTTGCCTCTTAACTATATTGCATACGAACGGGTCCACTGCCCGATAATGTGTAGTAGTGAGTTTCTAGGTATTTCTAGTTTATAATTTTTAAACTCGATTTAGCACATCAGACACTAAAACTCTAATTAGTTAGCCTAAATATGTAACCTTCTAAGTGACAGAAAAAGAAGACTAAAAAGAAGAAAGAAACACCAAAAGATGGGAGTCGAACAGAAGACAACAAAAATCAAAAGCATGAAAACCACCCGTCATACGAAAGCCAATTATGTTTAGTATATGAACCATCGCTATCTCATTTTCATTGTGCGTAAGATCAGTAATTAACAATAGAACTATACGAATAAGATAAGAATACGATAAATAGATCCTCTGATTACAAACACGATATCGTAAGTAAATAAAAACTTAAGATCCGTACTCATTTGTTCATATAACACAGTAGTTTCCGTCAATTGAAAAACGCAGAACTTAGATTATAGCTACAAACATACGTACACACACCAAACACTAATTAACCACCTATTTATTTGAAATAACATTGTAAGTCCCAACTTGATAGATGGTACTACTGAAGACACCTCAATGTCGATGGTGGAGTTACTTTGCAATATATGCACTGAACTGGAGACGACCAGTTGCAGTGTGTATATACCAAGTTCTAGATAGATTACTTATTTAAATGACAATAAGTAAAGAACAATGCAATAATACAAATAACTTGTAAGATAACTAGATGAGACAATATGTATTTTTCAATGTGTAATTTACTTATTGAAGTTAAACAAATTACAAGGTTGATGCGGAACCAAGATAGTACACGAATGTAAATATCCTAACAACCTATGAAATACAATTGATCTACACTCGGAATTTCTCAAGACAATCGAAACACTTAAAGTTGTGAAATGTTTCTTTTAGCGATTGAGAGAAAATTGCACAAGTTCACCAAGAATATTGCAGGTTTGCAAAGTGTGAAGTGTTGTATGTTTTTCACTTTGTGATTTCAAAACACACTTGATATTCTCGTTGTGCAATGACTTGTATTTATAGGCAAAGTTAACATTTGGGATGTTAACTTTAGCCGTACAAATGTGGTTGAGAGCATTTAAGGAATAGCATTTAATTCCTTAAAAAGCAGTGTAAAGTCGCATGATAAAGCAACTTTACACAACCACCTTTATGTACCTTTTATTACTTAAATAATAAGAAAAGGCTAATTATCCGGGTAAAGGTACATAAAGCATACAAGTCAATTCCTCGTAATCAGTGTAAAGCTTTGTAAGGGCTTTCCACTGATGGTCTCCAGTTTGTAACTGACTAGAATGCCAACTGGGCTTCGCTGCCATTGCCATTCTCTATCTTCCATTTGTTATCTTCGACTTCAACTGGAATGATTCTTCAACTGGTCAGTTCTCAACTGGAGGAAGTCTTCAGTTGCGTTGACTGTACGGTGCAACTGGACTTCAATATATTTCTGGACAAATCTTCTTGGTTACCAGTTTCACTGGTCTCCAGATGCAACTGGTGACTGGCAAGTGTAAACTGGTGACTGGCAAGTGTAAACTGGTGACTGGACAGTTCCAGGTGAACTGGTCCTAACAAATTCCCCCTATTTGTCTAGAAATATAGTCTAAGTCTTTTTCTAGTTTTTGTATCTATACAAGTGTGAACTATAGAGACTTGTTCGATTTAAATCTATCTAAGTTTCTAAGGCATTTTTATAGATCAATAAATGCCTTAGGTTTTTTCTTTTAGGTTTGTTAGATTTTAATTTATTATCTACCTTGTGGTTACAAACTGGTAACTTCATTTATACAAGGAAATGTAATTTATACAAGTTACAGAATGTAAATACAAATTACAAGTAGATAACTGAAGAAGGAACTTAATGAGATGGCCCTTCGCCAGTTCTTCTTCTCTTGGCAACTGAAGAGATAGGCTGAGTATCTTCAGGATCAATATTCAACTTTTGCTCAAGATTTTCTTTATGTTGAATTTTCCCCTTTAGAAAGTTTACCCATGCTTTCTCAAACCTATTCTTTTGTGCCTTTGCATCTAGCACATTCACCATCTCAACCCATTCGCTGAACCCATATTGCATAGCACCAGGATTGTCAGTTTTAACCAGTGGCCCCCTGGTATAACTAACTTCGACTTGAAAAACTTTGGTGCCTGGCTTGATTGTTACATTTACACCATTAATAGTACCACTATGTCTTCTGGTTGACATGATCTGGGAGTAGTAGCTTCTAGCTTCAGATTCATTTGTAATTCTTATACTCCCAGCACCAGCAGCCAGTACAGCGGACTTGATGTCTTCATTTGAAACCTCGCCAGTTGGTTCAACAAATGTGCTAAGGTCAGCATCTCTAGACAGTGGTCTTCTTGGTTGTGGAATCCTTCTTGGTGGATTCAAAACCTTCTTCACAACCTTCTTAACATTTTCAACTCGTTTAAGAATCCCACTGGCCCTTATCCCCTTAGCCTTCTCCACTGAAATGTTTAAACTCCTGGCATCAAATTCTGCTTCATCCTCAGGATAGTGTCTGTCCAGTTCTACATCCAGCATTTCTTTCAACTGGTCAACTATCCTGGGATCATTCTTGATCCTAACATACTCCTCCTTAGTGATACCCAAAAGATTGGCATCACTCATATCAAGTAACTTGATTTGTGCAAGATGTGCCCTGGCTTCAGCTTGGTTTCTTTGTTTCATTTTCTTTCTTTCTTCTTTGATATCATTTCCAAGTCTGGCCAGTCTTCTGCTATCACTATCTGAAACTGGAGGAAGTACATCAGCATTACCAGTTTCAAGCATTACATCAGTGGCCGGCTGGGCAGATGCTTCAACAGCCAAACCTTTACCCTTATCCAAAACAACATTCCCCCTATCACCATCATCACCAGATCCACCAACTCTTTGCTCACCAGCTTCAATACTGGTAGCCACACTTAATTCTCTTCCAGATGGAGTCCTTCCAGGTGCAACTGGTGTAAGGACTGAACTTCTTTCCCCCTTGGCAGCATCTAGACCTGCCTGAATAGCTTCCCATTCAGAGGGGTGAGATGGAAACCGGTCAAGAGGCTGCCATGACTGCATGTCCTTACACTCCTTAAAGATCCCACACATCATCCTGAAGGACCTCCATAAATGGTCCGTCTCCTTTGACTGAATCAAGACATTTGCAATAACTTGTTCTTGACCAGTTTTCAATTCATTTAGGATCTTGGAGTCTTCGTCCAAACTAGAGACACCCTTATCCTTCACTTCATCATCTTTCTTCTTCAGATTTTCCACTTCAGTTGTCAGTTTCTCTAAGGATTGAGCATGTAGAGATACCTGGGTGTTCAAACTTTCAATGCTGCCTCTCAACTGGTTAATCTCACTGGTGAGTGGGGCCAGATCAACCTGAGGAGTGGCCAGCTTGGTGATCTCAGATATCACCCTTTCAACCAATTGTGCTTCTCTAGCACCCAGCGTATCCTCTATTTTCTGACCAACCGAAGTCATCAACTGCTCTCCAAGTCCAGTTACATCTAGGCCAGGTCTTTCAATAAGTTCCTTTACCTGCCTTTCAATCTCTTTCAAGTCAACTTCTGAAGTTCTGACAGTATTATTAATAATCAGAAATTAAAAAATGAAATTCATAAACCCTAACTCACTTCTAAGTATCTCGGGCCGCGTGAATTAATCAAGTATTGAATAGAACTTCAATTAAAAAAGAAAAAGAAACTTATCGAAATTCTCAACATCAATAGCATCAGCAATCAGACGAGAAGGATGAACAAATTAAGCGGAGAAAATAAAAATATAGATGTGTAAGCCCACCATTAGCTACAGTAATCCCCTCACAATTAAGAAGTTATGAATAAGAGGGAAGAATATGGGCAAGAAGAATAGCAGATGACGATGATGAAGAGTATGTGAGAACAGAGGAAGGAGCAGAGAAGAAAAAGAATGGATGTTGGTAAGGTAAGATGGATGCAATAAAAAATTAATTTTTTTCTACAGTAACTGCTGCCAATACTCACACCACCGACAAATGGGAATTGTTATATTATATTATTATTAATTTGGACATATTTAAAAATTTTGCCTTTTTAAATGTCACGTGTTTAAATCTGAAATGACTAATTACTATTTTTTTATAAATACAGTGTACACATCTCTCTATATAACTAAGAGAAGATAGGTTTTTCCCTATGTGTCACTTCTCTTTTCGTGCCAACTAGGTTTTTTGCTTAGGTGACATTTTCTGATAATTTTAATGTTTTTTTTAGATATATTGACATTTAAATATATATTTTTTAGTGTTCATGTGGCACTTCATTTGCCACGTCATCATTTGCCTACGTGGACATTTTTTTTTTTTTATCAATTCTAAATAACAAATAAAAAAGGCAAATACAAGATTAAAACTCATGACCTATAACTTTTAATATTATGCACAAACCACTTGATTTAACTTAATATTTGTTTATTTTTTGCAAACTACGCTAGATATTCATTGAATATTAAAACTAATTAAAAGACACTGATAATATATTGTCGATCTTTGTAACTTATCTCTTTCTATTTTCGTTTGTATTTAATTATCTTTGTACGTGGAATATAATTTACTTTAATATAATATAAAACTAGATTATATTGATAATTACATCTAATATTTTACTAACCGATTATATTATCAATGTTAAATTAGATATTTACTTTATCAATTTCACACACATATTTTTGATATTTAAATCTATATTTGTAACTTATCTCTATATAACTAAGATTCGTATTTTGATAATATATGAGCACAAAGATGTTTATATGCTTTAGATTGCGTCTTTTTATTAATTCAATGATAATTATCATTGTTTCAAATGAGATTGTTTATTATATTATATTTAATAAATATAGATCATAAAAAAAGAATTTTATGATTTATAAATAATTACGTTTCATTAGTCATGCTTTAACATATTTGATATATATTATATATTTATAAATTATAATTTTATTATTTGCATCAGTTGTAAATTGACTATTTTTTATATTATCATAAACTATGAATAATAATGTAATGTTCAGTTAATTTTAGTTTACGTTCTCAGTCAGCCCCGCACAACGTGCGAGTTTAATCTAGTGACTAATATTTGTCAATTAAAGTTGGTTTCTCCAAATCATTTATAAATATATCACACTTTCACTATCAAACCAAAAAATCAAAAAATAACATCCCTGTCGATCTTTCAACGAGGCTATGGGGTGGTGACGGGGATTGGATAAAACATAAAAGATGTGTTTTGTAAATATCCCCATACTTGTAGATAGAGTTTTTTCCAATGCATATCTTTAGTATTAAATTTGATACTCCCAATGCCAAAAAAAAATAAAAATACATATATTATATATACACACACGCTATATATATATATATATATATACACGAAAACAATGACTTCAAACTGCAATAAAATGCCACCGTCATTCCTACCACTTTTCCCTCTCTCTACTTCTCTTTAAAAAGCGGTTACATTCCATATTTCCCATTTCCCAATTTTATATACTTTCTTTCATTCTCATTGCACATCATATATACATACACATATACTATATATATACATCTTTGAAAACTATAAGGGTGTCATTATATACATGGAGGCTAACGGAATGAATGATAAGAAGCAAGAAACAAAGATTGTGAAATTGAAATGTTCGGTACAGAATTACGACTGGGGTCGAATTGGGTACGATTCTCGCGTAGCGAGGCTGTTTGAGAAGAACAGTTGTGGGGATGGTCAGATTGATGAAAAGAAACATTATGCAGAGTTTTGGATTGGAACTCATGTTTCTGGGCCTTCTTTTGTACAACAAAAAGGCCAAAATGGAAATTATGATGAAAATGTAAGTCTAAAATCTTGGATAATGCAAAATCCTAAGGTTTTGGGTGATATTGTTGTTGATAAGTGGGGACTTGATCTTCCTTTCTTGCTTAAGGTAATTATATTGTTACTTTATTATTGTTATTGTTATATCGTTCAAAAAACAAATAATTATTGTTATTGTTTTTTTTATTATATGTAATTTTTCTATTCCCGAGGACCCTAAAGAAAGCCTGAAGTCCATTAATTCTATTTCTGACTTTTATCTTTTGTGGGTTAACTATTTTTTTTTTTTGCAAAATTGTGAGTTACGAGTAACAATTAAGTGTAATTAATAACACACCATTTATTCCAATTTATTACATGTTCAAGTTTATTGAAACAAAATAGTATGAACTTAATATAAGAATCACACGTTTTTTGGGTAAAGTACAAATTACACATGTTTTTTTAGTTTATGTATTTTATTGTTTTACAAAATGTAAGTAAATAGTTTTAGAATCAATGATGAGTTGGTGGAGTGGTTTGGAGTTCCCCTGATGACCTATAGGTCTCAGGTTCGAATCTCCATTCCACCAACTTTGAGATATAGGTAGTCCTTCTATGAGGGCTTGACTTGGGTATACCTAGGTTCAAGTCTGAGGGGGCAGGGTTTACCCCTATTAATCGTCGTGCCTTCGGGCGGATTAGTAGGGGGTTTTCCCCCATTGGGTATTTGAAATAGGCATTTCTACTTCGAGGGAGCTCTCTAGCGCGGACCCGGTTAAGACAACGTATGCTAGACCTCTCGCTGTCGAATCGCGACACGAAGTTTCAAGCGAAATTCACCTTTCAAAAAAAATAGTTTTAGAATTTTGTATATCTTAGAAATTAAGGTTGTGTACTTTTTCAATTTAATTATAATTTAGTAGCGGGTAAGCGGATGAAACGTTTCTTGTTATGATCTGTTAGAGAGGGAAAAACTTTTGTTGACCACTCAAGATGGTTTTTCATATGGTTTTGAACCCGCAACCTCATGTAAAGTTATCAAAAGAACGGGCCACTATGTCGCCTTGGTGATTTTTTTAGTTTATGATTAGGATGTTTGTTGAAGTAGTCTTTTTTCTTATGGTATAAAATTTTAGATTGCGAAAGGCTGAACTCAAGAAAGTTGTATCTTAAAAACTCCACCCGAAACTAATTTTTTGTTGGATAAACCCAATTCATAGTGGTGTAATCAACCAAGGGATACCTTGACTAATATTCATGGATTCACCACTGGTTATGGTATTTCTTGTTTTATTTTTCGGAAAATTACTTGTGAGTTGTGATTAGGCTAGTAGGTTATTAAGATTGTGTGTTGTATTGAAAATTATGGATAAATGGCCCATTATCAACATAAATTGCAGAACAGTGGTTAACGGGCATTTTTTGAATCTTTGACCTCTGTTTTTATGTTGCATGTCACGACTACTAGGCCACCATCATCATTCATTATGTGGACTAGTTGGAAAAATGCACAAAAAAGTAACACATCTTTACAAAATTTACAAGACAATCAGTTCCTATTTTGCTCAATTTAAGATTTATAATGGTATTTTAATTTCAAAAATGGTAAGCAAAGAATACATGGTTTTTTTGGTCGCGTTATGCTTTAGGATGCCATGGCATGTTTTAGTATGTATTTAATATATTTAGTAATTTTAGAAAAAGAATGTATTGAATACTGATTAGTTCTACTATTTAATTTTGAAGTTTTTATTAAGAATTATATATGTAGTTATGTACTGTATTCTTTTTCTTATTATGAAATGTAAATTAACTACAATACCCAATCACGTGTTAAATAGAATATGAGCACATATTAACATGTGCCCCGAACGCATATTGACATAACCAAATTTAAGTATTTTCTATATACGTGGGCGTTGCTGAAAATGACTGTTTCTTCATATATATGATATTCACTAGTTACGTTTGTCAAGTTTGATTGAGTTTTGTTACTTTTTTGCCCATGTTGCCCTTTTACCAGCCGCCACTTTCCAGGAGAGGTCCTGGGTTCGAGTCTTGCCAAAGGCAAACTTGAGATAATCAGGGGATTATTAAGTGGTTGAGATTCACCTGGACACTAGCCTGGCTAGGGGATTAGTGGGTACCAAATGGTACATGGGATCAGGGGTTCCCATCCAATTACCCTTTTTTACTATGAGATTCTGTCTTTTCTTTTTAATTATGCCTAATTACTCAAGGTTAAAGTTGGAAATTTTGACAAGTAAAGTAATTGTAAGATGGGTAATGATGGACAAAGTGGTGTATCAAGGAATTGCCCTTCAAGAAATTAGTTAGGCTTATGATTTTGTTAATATGGTGGAGAAAGGTTTGACATTGGTCTGCGATAAGCATTTGATGATTAGCTAATGAATATAGTATTAAATGAACTAAGCGGTAAGCTTGATGTGGATACACTGATACAGTTCATCTACAGCAAAGAAACGTGACGGATCAAACTGATTACGTTATTGGTTGAGACGTGAAGAATTGCATTTTCCATATTTGGTTGCCTTGTTTAATCTAGGCTTTTGGTGCCGTGTAATGCATGATAGTCAAATTAAAAATTCACACGCAATCTTAATAGATTTGTTTAGTGAATAAAGCTTAATATGAACTAATTTCACTAAGACAAGTTTACTGCTTATATTGGTCATATCTTACCACTAATTTAAGTGTTGGTGTATCAGGTGCTTTCAGTTGGACGATCATTATCTATACAAGCCCATCCGGATAAGGAACTGGCCGGGTTCCTTCATAAGCTGCAACCAAATGTGTATAAAGATGCAAACCACAAGCCTGAAATGGCGTTGGCCTTAACAGAGTTTGAGGCCTTATGCGGCTTTATTAGTGCCGAGGTAATTAAAATATATGTTTAGTTAATTTTCTGCAGGCCATTTATAAGTACAATAGATGTGACTTCCAAATTTTGGCCAATTACCGCATTGTTGTGTTTCCAAATAACTTGATCATAATTCCTTTACTATTAAGTCATAACCCATGTGTCCTATCGTGGGTCATTTTTGCTACTATTTATGGGTCAGTACCGACACCTTCTTATTCGTGTTATATTCAGTGAGTACATCCACTTAATGAGAGTCTAAGATGCCTTTATAATTTTGATCTGTTATATCATTCTCAATAGTATGTAGCATGCTGGCTTTCCATATTTACTTGCTCATAATATTCTTTTATCTGAAGTTTTGGTCCATTTGTTGAATGGTGGGTCATATATGTCAATTTTTGAGGGCCTGTTGCTGGTACTTTTTTATTTTTGCATTATATACATGGGGTACTTCAATCAATGAGAATCCATGAGGAATTTGCCTCTTTTACTGTCTAGGTAACATGTATATACTTGCTTTCGAATTTATCTTTATCTTCTAAAACCAGTCTTCTGTATTAAGAGTTTTTTGGCCCACTTTGTCTCCTCTAACACGGTATGTGCTTTATACTTTTAAGGCTACTAGTGTTTAGCGGACATGTTGTTTCCAGATTAGTCATGCCTATTGGATGCAATTTTGACCCCTTTAGCTGTTAATGGGGAGATTCGGGTTGTGTTTAGTATCTACTGCGAAATGGGTAAGAAAAAGGGGGTTAATCTTAATTGGGGTCAACTGGTGAAAGTTGTCAAAATACCATTTTAATGCATACAACCTTCTAGATAGGTTATTTGAGTAGTATCTGGAAAAGTAATGATTTTGGTCAGAGTAAATGCATTAACAATATATATAGTTAATTTCCAGTGTTAGACATAAAAGTGTTTATGGGTCAACTTGTCCTGACCCAGCCCGTTTTGACCCGTACTAAAAACTACATGTCTCAACCCAACCTGCATTGACCTGTTAGACGATCTAACCTAATCACCCATCTTGCCACCTACTCTAGTAAAATGACCCGTTTCAACCTGAGCATATTCATGGTTAAGGTTAGATATTCCTTCTTTTCTTGTGTTCTCTCTGCTGGTTTGACGATTGATTTTTGATCTTTGTAACTTGTTGCTTTTAATTTTTATTTTTGTGTGTGTATGATATGATATAATGTACTCAGAGATGCTTTTGATTTATTCTAGGAACTTGATGCTGTTCTTGAAAATGTTCCCGAGATCAAGGAAGTGGTTGGCAATGCATGTGCAAACCAAATCTCAGCTATGGACAAGCACAATGGGGAGGTCAAAGAAGAGCGATTTCTTCGCTCAATATTTACTGAACTCATGTCAGCTAACCGAGAAGTGATTTCCGAAGCACTTTCCAAATTAATTAATCGTTTAAGTAGAGAAAAGGAGGTATAATTTAGATAATAGTACTGCTATTCCTATCTTGAAAGTAACTAGTTATCAATACTATTTGTACTTATATTGGGTAAAAAAAATTTCAACTTTTCATGTGTTTGATCAGACAAGGCAATTAACTAGCAAAGAAGAACTAGTGCTGAAACTTGAAAAGCAGTACCCCAATGATGTTGGGGTCTTTGCTGCCCTCCTCCTTAATCAAGTAAAACTCGAACCGGGTGATGGTTTATACATAGGTGCAAATGAACCTCATGCATATCTAAAGGGCGAGTGTATCGAGTGCATGGCAGCTTCAGATAATGTTGTGCGTGCTGGCCTTACTCCAAAATACATGGATGTCAAAATCCTTTGTTCCATGCTCACATATAAGCAGGTATACTTGATAACCCAACATCAAAGTTCTATTTATTCAGCACTCTAGTTAAATTTTGTACTAATTTTTGGTAACTTATGTGTTTTATGTAATATCAGGGATTACCTGAAATTTTGAAAGGGGTTCCTATGAATCCATATGTAAGAAGATACACACCGCCTTTTGAGGAATTTGAGGTTGACCGTTGTATGCTGGACCAAGGTGGGTTGGTTGTATTTCCTGCACTTCTTGGTCCGTCGGTTTTTGTAGTTATATCAGGAGAAGGGTCAATGTACACAGAGTCGAGTGAATTTAGAGTGTCGGAAGGAGATGCTTTGTTTGCACCTGCTGGGACTGAGATACGTGCAAGTACAGACACCGAGTTGCATTTATACAGAGCCGGAGTGAACAACAAGGTCCTTATGAACCCATGAGAGGATGAATAGGTGTTTTTTTATATCTATGTATAGTTATGAGTAATCTGCTGTGTATATGATCCAATAATCATACACAACAATAAACTACATAATAATAGTTTTTTGCTTTCATTACTTTTATACAAGTAGTCTAAGAATTTACACATTGCTTTAAGGGAAAATGTCATATTCCCTTCCTAAAGATCAGAATAACATGTTACTTATTTAAAGAACATATTATCATTGTGAAATTACTTTCCATCAGTTGAAATGTCTGAAGAAATTCTGGAAAAATATCATATTCATTGCATGTAATCTATGATACGAAGGTTTATGAAATGAAATTGTATTTGGATGAAGTTTTTGATAGTTTTTGTATGGCATATATAATTTTTGTATATATATATGTACTTCAAGAAAAATATTGGTGAAAATAAATCATCATACAAAACTATATAAGAAATTTTGGAAAAGGAAAAACCATTATAAAATAACTCAGTTAAGACAACGTAAGCTAGATCCCAGTTGCGAGCAAATGATCCACACCTTTCGGGGGGAAAAAACTCGGTCAATGTAAAAATATTTTTTGATCAAACATAATTTTTAGTCAACCAACAAGCCTTTTCTTTAACTTTTTTTTTTTGAACATTTTTTTTTTAATTAATACTCCCTCCGTCCCATTTTAGTTGTCCACTGTTGACTTTCAAAATCTTTTTGCTTCAACTTTGACCGTAAATATTTTTGTTTGTATTATATAATACTTGATGAAAGTTATATCATTGAAAAGTTCGTTTAAAATCAAATATTTGCGGTCAAAGTTGAGACAAAAAGACTTTGAAAGTCAACAGTGGACAACTAAAATGGGACGGAGGGAGTACTATATATTCTTTACCCGTAAGGTAGAACCAAATACGTGATTAAAAAGATAAAATGTAGACAATTTTATCCCATCGAATGGAGAAATGTTGCTTCCAAAAAAAGACTTTGGCCTATCAAGAGTAAGGATCAAATCTCTAGGAATAAGGGTGTAGTGTCGACTTGTCAAAAAATGGTAAGATTTGGCAAGTCTATTAACCAATAGGAATTTGTCAAGCTTTTTTTTTTTTTTCAAAAAATATGTGCAAATTTTTAGGTTGTAGTGCTAAAAAGTGTCAAATACTATGTCAAAAAAGTACACTACCTAACGTTCATTTTCATCGGCTTCATAGTACAGATTTTACTTACCAAGAGGATTTACCATTTTTTTTTCCAAAAGGTGGGGGTTGGGGGATTATCTTTGCCAAAAAGTGTTGTGAAACAAATCGAAAATATGTGCCGATTACACCCTTACTCATTACCTCTCTCCAGAAATCTTGATCCAAGTTTTGCAATGTTATATGTTTTCTTTTACTTTTACTTATGTTATTTGTGTTAATATAAAAGGGTTGAAAAAAAGTTCTCATACTTGTGTTGATATAAAATTTATAAAGTAACGACGACAACAAAACCAAGAAAAAAATTTCATGCTTACGTTCATTTTAAATAGTTATTTTTCTATGGTTTGGGCTACTCAATCCAATAGTCAAATAGATACAACTTGAAAAATAGTGTAAACCCAGGCCCAGCCCAGCCCAAAGAAAACCTGATGAAGCATATATAAAGTGAGTTTAGGGTTTTCATTTGCTTTCTCAGCCGACTGTGTGTTTTACTCATCAAAGCTGCCTGCTATTCTTTCATTCTATCTAGGTAACACATCTCCTCTTCCTCTCATCATTTTATAGATATATATATCATCCGCTGATACATACACTCAGGTATATATATATATATCATTACACTTGTTTATATTGTATTTTTGCTCTGTATATATATATATATATGTTTGTATATATAGTTAGTTCTAGTTTAACTGTTGTGTATTGATTTGCTTTATCATTTTAATAATATTATATATTTATCCTATCAGTATAATATGATGTGCCTTTTGTTGTTTAAAAATTCTTGTTAAATATGAACCAAAAAAATGCTTGTTAAATGGGATTTTAGATAAGTCTGATATAAGTTAATTTGTGTTATCAAATTATATTATGCTAAAAACTGAAACTTGGCTGCATTAAAGACCAGTGATTGCTCCTTTTTTTTTATTTTTAAAAGAGTGAATTTTGTGGTATGAAAGGATAAGGATAGTTTCAGCCTTCTTTATGTATAAGAATTTGCATAAAAAGTAGATAGATTTATTTTATCTTGTTTATTGTGAATTTACAATTTTACATCAATGCTATATTTTTTTGTAATTGAAATGGGTTTTTTATTGTCTTTGGTTAGTTTGAACCCTCAAAATGTATACTTCAAGGAAGAAGATTCAGAAGGACAAGGATGTCGAGCCCAGCGAGTTTGAGGAGTCTGTTGCACAGGTAATTTTGTAACCTTTTTTTGTTTTAACACGACTTATGTGTTTGTATTATATCGACATTGAAGTTTGTTTGTTCGTTTCGATAGGCATTGTTTGATTTGGAGGCTGCAAACCAGGATCTTAAGAGTGATCTGAAGGACCTTTACATCAATGGCGCTACGTAAGGGTTCATTTTTGTTCATTTTGGTTTTTTCACCTTGTCTGCGACATGAAGTAATGGTGGTTTTTTTATGTTTTTTTTGCAGTCAAATTGATGTGTCTGGAACTAGGAAGGCTGTGGTGATCAATGTCCCCTACAGACTGAGGAAAGCTTTCCGCAAGATTCATCTCAAGCTCGTTAGAGAGCTCGAGAAGAAGTTCAGTGGCAAGGTACCCTTTTTTTTTTCTTGAAATGAAGTACTAACTCGATACTTAGTTTTGGAATTGTTTATTGGATTACCACAATACAATGCTAAGTTGCTAACTGTAACAGTTAATTTTTGTGTAATGGAACTTGAAACTTTCTTAATACTAAAAAAAATGAACATGAAATGTTTTTTGGTCAACCGTGACTTGACCTTTTAAACCTTTTCACATGTTCAAGAAGCTCCATGTTATGAACTGTTGCTTGACTTACCCATTTCACCCTGTTCTTGTTGGTTTCATCACTCTCTGGCAGCCATTCGTTACCGTGTTGATTGTCTTCTTGTTTGTAATTTTGGTTTTTCATTGTTGGCAGGAGGTTGTTCTGATTGCAACCAGAAGGATGTTGCCACCACCAAAGAAGGGTTCAGCACTTCAACGACCCCGTAACCGTACATTGACAGCTGTGCATGATGCTATGCTTGAGGATATTGTTCACCCTGCTGAGATTGTTGGAAAACGTGTCAGATTCAGAGTTGATGGCACCAAAATCATCAAGGTAATGTTCTATCAATGTTTCAAATGTATTGCATTATGTAAAAGATACAAAGATCTGTATTGACCTCATTTGCGCATCATTTGTTGCAGATCTATTTGGACCCTAAGGCAAGAAATGACACCGAGTACAAGCTGGAAACTTTTGCTGGGGTTTACAGGAAGCTTTGCGGGAAAGATGTTGTCTTTGAATATCCCATCACCGAGCCTTAGAGGAAACTCATGTTGAGAATCTTGGTTTAATTTTTGTTGTCTTTTCAAATGCAACTTTATGGTTAATCTGTTATTTGACATCAAGATTTTCAGATCATCCTTATTTTGTCTAGGAAATATCTAAGATTGCCGGTTTCAAGTTTTCTTATCTATTTTGCCTTTAATGTTTGGGATATTTTGATATAGAGCCTGCATTTTATTTTAAAACCTGTTATGTTGTCTCTTTGTTTCTTTCAATTTGCATAATTATGTACATCTTTCCCCAAAACTATGGTTGACATAACACCCCAAAAACATAATTTTAGGTTCTTTCCTCTATTTCACTGATTAGATTATTGAAGTGAGTAGCATCTTGATGTATGACTGTATGAGGCCATTTAATAATGCCGATCATTCTGCAAGTTAGAATTGCATTCCAGTGCATAGGTTCAAATTAATATGGTCACTCACATAACATATCTATATGTATCGGTAGAGTCTTTGTGCTTTCTATATCTGTTAGTCATCTAGCCTCGAAAACATTTTAGTTTGTTTAATAATCATTAATCATATATTTATTCCATTCTGCCATGAAAGCACTCAGACTTGAGGAATGATCAAAGTATATATGACTACTTAAACAAAGATGTAACTGTGGTGCACAAGATAAACACTGAACATCAATACATGATTGTCTGCTTCAAATTTTACATCACATTCTGTTTATCCGTGATGTTGCAACTAGAAGCCGATACGTGTTTCAGGAAGATCATGTTTATTGTTTAAGATGCGCAGCCACAAGAGTGTCACAGCATGACTGATGTTCTATCTTCTCGCTGCACCTTCAAAATATCATGTGCTGTAGTTTATGAGGAAAACCTAAATTCTACCAGCAATTACCTAGATCATATCCGATTGTTGTATATTCTGCTCTATTCGTAACATTTCGTACATTACCAATAAGCAAGGTTACCTAAAACAGTATGGTTTCACATCAAGTCTTTTCATTCCAGACTCTAGAGTATTCCCAAGTACCAACCCAAATGTGATATGATGCGTGAATGCGTCATATTCTCTCATCCACAGACTTATGCACACATTTTTGCCGGAACTCTTTATGAAGTATACGCTACACTCGGGTAGAGCTACGGGTGTGTATATTTCGCTTTCCAATTACTCCAATCTCAAAGTGAGCGACTGTTCATTGTAACTGTTATAGTCCGAAGACTCGTAAGGTTGGGGATCACATATTTTGTTGTAGGGTGAATAGGTAGGAAAGAAGTCATGAACTACTAAAAGGTGCATATCTGAAAACAATAGATATTCAAAGGGTCCATTTAGAAAACACCCAATTTTATCACACTAAAGTACTCAACTACTCAAATGATTAACAAAAAAAACAGCCAAAAAGTATTTCTTGAAACCAAAACAATGGCTGCAGTTCATGGCTATGTTCTCGCAAGCACCCCCTTTACCAAAATGCCCAAAGCCATTCTCAACAAGGACTACAAAATGAAGGTTCCATACACACTGAAACAAGGGCAATCTCGTAATTTTCACCAACTCCCATCTGGTCTGAACATGGAAGTTATCCATCAAAAGGGTATGAAAAACAAATACCCAAATGAGAAACCACCATTAGTGTTCATTCATGGAAGCTTTCATGCTGCTTGGTGCTGGGCTGAACATTGGCTGCCTTTCTTTTCTGAATACGGGTTTGATTCCTATGCCCTCAGCCTATTGGGTCAGGTAAATATATCTATCTCCAATTATATGTATAGGCTTTATATTGATTGATACATGTATAACAACTATATTCTACAAAGGTTGCATATCTAGTTTAGGACAATTACCTAGTAGAAAGCATGGGAACGAGTCGAAAACCGACCTGACACTAAGCCTGAGACAAAACCCCGGTAGTTGATTAGTCAAAATATATGAGTGATAGTTTGAGTAGAATCTTGAGTGCTTATGATCTATGCAAGTTTCTTTTTTTTTTCAACGGGTAAATTTGGGCTCAGCGACATTGCCTATTCATATAACCAACTCAAATTACCGAGAAAACCCCAATCTCTAGCTCCGGGAACATTTTTGCTCACACCAGGGTTTGAATGTAAGACCTCAAAGTCTTGAGTTCTCCCAAGTACCAATTCATCTATTGATAGTTGGTTTATAATCTATGCAAGTGAGTTGTGACCCAATTACCATATCAAATCATAGTTTGGAATATGGGCAGGGTGAAAGTGATGCACCAGATGGTCCAGTAGCAGGTTCTCTTCAGGTACTTTTGTGAATTGTTGTCTGTTCTTGGATAGGCTTACCTGTTACAATGAGTTTTGTAATTCATCTGATGATAATCTACTTAATGTTACAATAGACACACGCAGCCGATATTGCCAGTTTCATCCAGGAACAAACCACGTTGTCCCCGGTGTTGATTGGACATTCATTTGGAGGGCTTATCGTCCAGTACTACATTGCAAATTTTGGGAAAGATTCCAGAGGAAGTAAGTTATCTAAAGTTTTGTCGATTTTGAAGCATCTTGATAGCGAATTTGACACCAAAATTCTGTGTTTAGCATTATATGCAAGACTATTATTGAAAATTTTAGCAATTTAGATAAAGCATATTGATTGAAGCTAAAAGTTAGTTTCTTTGTCGGATTATAACTGAAAATGTTACGCCACATTTTGTACGGTGAGGATCAGATATAAAATTGTGCTAGACATGATTGCTCGCAGATGTTGCTGGATCTGTACTTATTTGCTCTGTGCCGCCTACGGGGAATAGGTGCCATTCATGTCTTATACTTGTTATTCGTGTAAACATATGAGACAGTTAACAAGTTCTGTTTTGGTGGTCAGTGGCTTAGTATGGCGATATCTCTTCTCAAAGCCTGTTGCTGCCTTTAAGGTACATTAATTCTTAACTCATAAAAAATTATAGGTGGAAATTTCGACCCGTGTCTCTATGAGTGGATTGATTTGGGTTATGTTTTATCTCATATAGGTAAAGCTAAAAGATATACCTGAAAAAGAAACGAGTCAAATGGGTTAAACTAGTTGAAATTAATCGGAAATGTATTGAAAAGCATCTAACCCTCTAAATTGCTTTATTAGAGAACTTTATATTACTATCGTAATAATGAAGTCCTTTCTAATAATGAATAACACATTGGTGTTTGTCGGATGGACAACTTGACCGTTTCGACCTGCACTAAAAATTATCTGTTTTGACCCTGAATGAACCCACCCATTTTGCCACCTCTATGAAAACATATATATGGTTAAACTTACAGGGCATAGATTTCATTGCCCTGGTAGCAACAGATATTTTCTAAAGTCTTTTGGAGAATCTCGGTAGCCACAAAGAAAAGGTCTTCATGTTTTTCTCCCGTTTCCATTGGAATCTTAACCTCTGGATATATTTGTGTTGTAGTTTTTTAATCCAGGACTGGATTTTATCATAACCAAAACTTTATAACAAACCTTTTTCAGGTCACTATGAGCTTAGCAGCTAAAGCTTTTCAAACATCCTTGCCCCTTTGCAAGGAAACATTTTTCTCCCAGGAAATGGATGATCATCTTGTCCGACGGTTTGTATATAATTCACTTTGAAGTGTATTAAATTTAACTTCATTGTATCATTCCATTGGAAAATCGTTGTTGAATATAATACTCGAAAATTATTGTTGCCTTCAGTTATCAAGAATTGATGACAGAAAGTTCAAGAATGCCGTTATTTGATCTAAAAAAGCTCAATGCTTCACTTCCAGTTGCATCAGTGTCAAACCGCTCTACCCCAGTTCTGGTTATGGGTGCAGAAAATGACTTTGTTGTGGTAAACTTTGCATATAATTAAATCAAATATTAAGGTTGCTGTCGTTTTTTACACTTCAGGGTAAACCATATTGTGTTTTCGCAAGCCATCATGTAGACTATTTAATAATATTTTTTTGTAGTTTTTACTCTTTTTAAACTAATTGAGCTGTGTGTGTGTGTGTATTACATTATGTATGACTGCCTGAATCTTTACAGGATACAGAGGGGCTTGAGGAAACCGCAAGTTTCTATGGTGTGCAACCAGTATGTGTTGAAGGGGTTGCTCATGACATGATGCTCGATTGTTCGTGGGAAAAAGGTGCAGAAGTGATCTTGTCATGGATTAAAGGCTTAGAAGGATAAGGTGTTGGAAAATGATAAGAACTGCTCAGGAGAAGCATTAACTCAACTGTGCGATCAACCCTTTCAGAAGTCCGAACTTTGTATGATCAAAGAGGTGATGAATATGAGGTAAATGGTAGTTTATAATCTTCGTGTAAAGACAGGTTTCGGTAGCAAATGTTATTCATTGAGGTATGCAAACTCGCGCTCATTGTTGAGGCCATTGGATTTTTATCTTCTTTTTTGTGTTTGTTCTAGATGTTGAGACTATTCTTTAGGAATCTTTTTTGGGATTATTACCTATTGATGTAACTAACTATGACAAAATGTTTATGTTATGTCAAGATCTCGTAAAATGTCTATGTAATGTAATTAACTTTCAAATCCTGGTTATTGAATGTACCCGGGTATATGTGGCAACCATATAATCTGCCACGTGTAAATTTTTGATTGGTCAGGTACATCCAATAATCAGGATTTGAAAGTTCATTACATGACATAGACATTTTACAAGATCATTACATAACATAGACATTTGGTCATAATTAGTTGCATCCATAGGTAATAATCCCATCTTTTTTCTATAAGATCCAAGGCATTCTTTTAGTAATCGACTATGGTGGAGCATCACACGGTTTTTAGCATTTTAGTGTTACTCTTTAAAGGGTGTTCGTTGTTCAGTTAACCTCGAATCCAAATGTGGTATTCAGTTTGTATTATCCTAACCCGATCTTGGTTAATCTTGATTTGCAGTACGTTAACCAACTTTTAGTTAGCTACTAACCCTTATATAGGAGTAAGAATGAATTTGAACTGGAGCTGTACATAGCTTTGAAATTTTACCATCTACCTTATACGTGGTTCGGTTTGGCTAACTGGTCTTTTGAAAGTACAGCATTACGCCTCTCGCTCAAGGTATTGGCTTAATTTCGAAAGAAAATGTTATGTGCGCTTCCTAGTGGCCTATCAATCCAAGCTATATCAGGTAGATGAAGTATAAATTGGTGAATTAGTTTTCTGTAGCAATGTGGAACATGATTGTAGTAAGATGAGCTATATGTCTAGCTATTTATACCATGTAAATGTAAAACACCCACTTTGTACCACTTAACCTTATGTTATATGATTGTAGGACTATCCAGGGTTCAACCACTGCGGTATTTTCTGGGTGGGCTTCTCAAGCACCATCTTTTTCGGTGTAATATTAATATTTTCTAAATCACCATTATTTCGTATATCAACGTAAAAGGAACATGTTCCATTGCAGAAATAATCATGATAAGACGCGCAAGCTGTCCTTTGACACACATGGACCGAGCCAATGACTGTATTTAGAAGACTTGAAGTAATCATTGAACATGTTCCATGTCAAAATTTCAACACGCTTATTCGAAAGTGACCATACTAAATCTGTTTAATGAAAGTTACACCCATTCGTTTTACATTCGTAGCAACTATGTTCTACTGAATTGTTTTTTGTCCATGAAACTTATACAAACTCACATGCCCTGTAAAGTATAATGCAAAAAAACCATAATCAATTAAAAAAGAACTCATAGAGTTTAAGTTTAGTCTACACATCAACACTTGGCTAAATTTAAGGCCTAATAAATGAACATCAGTGAATCTCAGTTTCTTTTGATTTTCTGGATGCGCTGGTGAAGGCCTTCGTAATGGCATGAATGAGTATTCCGATTGGGCAGAATAACAGGCAAAGAGAAACCGAATGGCGGATCTCTATCTCGTTCTCCAACCCGTCTTGATACACACTTCTGTTTTATGTAATCAAAACCATGATGGATTAGAATAAGGTTTGACTTCCATGGTCAGCTTAGTGAAAACAATTTTGACCAGTTTACTTGATGGGTTTTCTGTTGTGTTTATCTCAAACGGGCCAGACAGGTTGAAAGTAACCCAAAAGTGTATTTTTAGATCATACCAATATATAACCTCATGAATCCTTATATCTCTATCATATAGATTACTATTGTAATATTGAACATGATAACTGATAGTAGAACATCTCAAGAAATGAACCAAATAATCTTTGTGGGGTCAACCCGAACTGACCTGTCCAAAAAAATCAACCTGTTTCGACTGAACCCATTATCCAACCCACCCGACCTGTCCTTTCTTGTCGAAATAGGCTGACTGCGGCGCAGTGAGCCATGCTCATGCTCACTGCGGCGCAGTGATTATACACTGAGAAAAATGTTTTGTTTTTTTTGCCCGACCTTGACTGCGGCGCAGTGGGGGTGAAACTCCTCCCACTGCGGCGCAGTGAAATACTACTGTAAATTTTGACGTTTCTAGTTTTTGACAACTTGAACGTTTGAACTTGGTGAATATCGAATGGTACCTTAGATTACCTTATAATGACTATGTCATTGATATTACCAATAAAAGTTCGATAAAATGAAAGTTTGAAACACATTCTCGGTTATGGCATTCTAGGGTCTATAGCTAAGTAGTGGTACGTAGGATACTTGTCGTCGTGAGATTTGATCCTCACCATTCGTGCTCATATCCTAGGTTTTGGATAGACGTGGAGGCTAGACTGCTCTTATTCTCTGACTGCTCATACTTTTAGCTCTGTTATCGCTAAGGTGAGTTTATGGCGCCCTTTTTCCTTTACTTTGGGCCTGAAAGCATGTACTGTATACACGATTACTTTATAAATGATTTGTCTTTGTCTATGCCATGAGATTTGGTAAATTAAATCATTGGTCTTATGTCTTGCCATGTTGACGGCTGTCTGAAAGTGTGTATACATGTATTACGGAATATTGAACTAAATGACTTTGACTTGCCATGTTGGCGGCTGACTAAATTGTTCTTTGTGTTTGACGAACTAAAATGATCCCCCTTATGTAGTTTTACCATTATGAGATTTTAATGGTAGTCTTGTCAGCTTTCGTACCTGACAGTCTTGGTTCTGGTCCGTACCCCACTGTAGACGAGAAATCCTGTACGAGGCATATTATCTTTGTCAGACTTCGGTCTGTACAGTCTTAATATCTTTGTCGGACTTCGGTCTGTACAGTCTTAATATCTTTGTCGGACTTCGGTCTGTACAGTCAGCATATATTTGTCGGACTTCGGTCTGTACAGTCATGTCTTATAATTACGTGTAATGGTGTTATCACAATGCGACAAAACTATTGTCAACATACCGTAGGCGTGGTGGGTACGCCAATGGTACACCCTATATATAAGCGTTGAAAGTATGTTGGAAGTAGAAGCCTAAGTGGTTTAGTCTCATTGCCGGATATCAATCTCGGCAGTCCTGTCTTAAATAACTACAACAAACGACGATTGATCTTTTAGTCAAACACACTGTAAACTCACCAACTATTTCGATAGTTGATCCTCTCAAATTTCATGCTTTTCAGGTGACCATCAGTAAGTCTTGGAATCGTCTTTGGCATTATAGGGCCAATCTTTTGACTTTGGACGTACAATTAGCATCAGACATTGAGGACTCTCATGCTTTTGGCTTTAATTGTATTTGACTATCCAATTTATTGAACTTGTATTCTGTGGGCCCAGTTCCAAATGAGGATGACTTGTATCCGTATTTTGGGGTCCACACTTTGAACGATTGTACTTGTATTGACTTGTATTGGTATAAATGGATGTAATCTCTATTAACCTTCTGATTAGTATGCAATTCTTTGTTAACCCTGTATTTCCGCTACAACGGGGTGTGACACCAGACAGGTTGAAAGTAACCCAAAAGTGTATTTTTAGATCATACCAATATATAACCTCATGAATCCTTATATCTCTATCATATAGATTACTATTGTAATATTGAACATGATAACTGATAGTAGAACATCTCAAGAAATGAACCAAATAATCTTTGTGGGGTCAACCCGAACTGACCTGTCCAAAAAAATCAACCTGTTTCGACTGAACCCATTATCCAACCCACCCGACCTGTCCTTTCTTGTCAACTCTAGTCAACCACATACACATAAGGAGAGGAAACAAGAGTGAGTTACCTTGCAGCATAGAGATCAACTGCTAACAAATGGATCCAAGCAGAAGCTAATGTCATCTCATTAGAAAACATCTTAGCCACACCAGGAAGCTGTGAATAGGCCATGGATAAAGTTAAAGATTGTCTGGGAATGAAGATTCGGTATACAACAAACAATCTATATAGGCTTTAAAGTTTAAGTTACAAACATACCTCTGGCAGCCAGTATTTGCTTGCAAACATATATCTGACTGTATCGGGTGTCCATGATAGATATAGAAGGTACGAGTATAGAACCCCAAGCACAACAAATGGTATGCTACTTCTCATACACTTTTTAGTCTGCATCACAGTAAAACAAATGAAGAAGATTCCTTTATCACTTAATATTGGAGTTCACATAGTGTTTCGTAATGGCCAGCTACGGATGCACAAACATCTAGAAACAATCACTAAGCTCACTTCATTAGACAGTCATCCCTATGCTAGTGTTTTGCATAATATGTACATTGGTTGATGTTATATACAAGTAGCTAGGGGTGTAACTACAAACCAGAGCTGGCAAATTCAACCCATTACAAACAAATTGCTCAATATGGGTTATCTCTTATCTGTAAGGATCAAATTCGTGAAGCTAAAATATTTAACTTGGAAGGAAATACGTCATGTTAAAAGTCAATAATGATATGACAAAAGTTTAGTGTTATAATATAGATTTTGTTATCATAAATCAACACACCGATTATTTATAAGATAAAAAATCATAATATAAAAAATATGTTTGGGGGAAACATAACCTTGCATTACAAATTACCCACGCTTACACAAACGCGTCATTAACTGTTCAGTCGACCCTCCAGACCTGTCATTTTTCCACCCCTACTACATAACACTTTTGTCGTGAAAGTCTATACCAAATCGCGTAGCCTAGTTTTGATTTTGTTGCAGATAGTATTAATAGAATTTCAAATCGACATGTTCAGCTCGATTTGTGGTTATAGGTGTTGGACATTATTAGATAATAGATATATTAGTTTCCATAGTATTAGTTTCCATGTATTAGTTTAGTAGACTCTATAAATACAACCTCTTGTAATCCTCATAATCACAATTCAATAATACAAAACATAAGGTTTCTCATGGTATATATAACTAGTTCATCAATTATCTATACTTTCGTTCCAACACACTAACAAATTAGTTCCATTTGGTTCAAATAAGTTGGAACCAATATTAACTGGTCGTTTGTTTTGTGGATTCAGCCAACACCTAACCAGACTGGACCACTTACAGCTCTGCAGGTAGTATGATATCATAAGCTCTTACCAATTCAGCTTTTGGAGCTGCAACCATGAGGGTATAAAATGGAAGAACAGCAGCGGTTCCTAACGTGAAAGCATCCCCAGCTAAATGCGGACTAGTAAACCCTACACAAACAATTAGTCATGTTGAGTAGAACAAATATGAAACTATTTTTTAGGGAAATCAAACTATAAAATGCTATAGATAACAAATCTTGCATATTTATAACAAAAATGGTACAAAAATTACATGATGCTTGTAATGGTAAATTTTTTCGATGCAGACTGAAGCTTCTAAGATTCCGTAAGACAATGGATCGTGATCCTCCTGCAAAACTCCATTCACTTCTTAGCTTGCATCCAATATGCATGCCATATAATTCAGTATTCACAGCTTTAAGAGCGTATGTGGACTTTGAGTGTTGAGCAGTCGCTGTGAGGAGGTTATTCTATAACAAATAAAAGCCTGCAGATTAGGCATGACAGCATTTATATGGAATCGAAATTTATAGTGAACATACAAGATGTATAGGACCAATTGATCATAGATCAACCGGTACCGCCACCATGTGACCACATGGGCGCACAGATGAAGGCTGCAAGTCACATGTTCAAATCTTGCCAAAGGCAAGTGGAGAAACTATATCTTGTGATCCATGTGTGAGAATGGTGAGTCACCGGGCCTGAATTCTATGCGGTGTGCGCTCTGGGTACCAAGACGGTACATGGGACCAGAGGGTTCCCACCCATTTACCCTTTGTTTTTACAAGATGTATAGGCATCCTTTCTAAACAACTAATTTACATCCTTGCAAAACTACAAATCATCATTTGAACACTCTTTGGTATACTTTTCGCTACTTGTTATCAACCAATTGTAGTGTTTCTTTGCTATATTCGCTTACCTGTTTATTGTTTAAGCACTTTTGCAACTGTCCTTTCGAAACATACAAAAATCTTAGTCTTTCTGCTTTGCTTTTTTTTTAATCAATTCTTCATGGAAACATAGAACATATACGACCTTTCGATTGACAATCAATAGCAAAGTTGAAATAGATTTTGCAAACATGGTAATGTTTCCTAATACAGTTAGCGCGCTGCTCAGTCAGCCTGAACAGTCTCTTCCACATATTGATCTAGGACCGGCCAGTGTCGTCTGTTATCAACGTTTTGCAAAAATTGCAATATCTAATAACAGAGCAAAACACTGCTCAGTAAGTTTGTAAAACTCATGATATTTAATTGGTAAATTATGCAGAATTGACCAAATATGATTTTGTTTTTTATATATCTAAAAAATGAAACACACCCAGAATGTAAAATGGAGATTTAACCATTTATATGTTAATTAAAGGTATAGTTATTGGACATGTTTAACCCAATAACACACACACACACACACACAAACAAACAAACAAATTTGGATGAAATACAGTATAATGGGAGAAAAAAATAGCCTAATTTATATCCAAGAATGCAAAATGATTCATACCCAGATCAAAAAATGGGCAAATAAACAAAGGGTGTGTATAGATTAAGTCCACTAGAACATATACAAACACAGATAGTAAAACAGCCACAATAAAAAGTCCATAGAGAAGAGATTGAGCAATACCTTGAGTGCCAATTGATAGTGGCAAAGGCAAGAAGAGAAAGCCATAGCAAATATGAGAGAGGAAAAATGTTAGTCTTCATCAGTGGAGTATATATATATATATATTATATATATGAGATATGATTAAAGAAGAAACAAAGAAAAACATAAGTGGAAGTGGTAGTAGTGTGTAAGAAAGAGAAGTACAATCATCATGGATAAAGGAGAGATGAATATTTAGCCTTCTTCCAAGGTCAGTTTTGGAATATTCTGTCTACCTCAAAACACTTTTTAAACTGATACATACTCGTATATGTTGGGTGAGAGGCCTGGACCGTATGGTTTGACGGTCTCGAAAATCGGTAAGCGGCAGCGGTACCAATCGGCACGCGGCTTAGGGCAACAAAATCGGCATGATGACGCTGTTGCAAGTGGACGTTGGGACTTGGGAGCATCCCACTATTCCACTCTCTCTCATCACTCTCTAATCTCTCTAACCTCTACTCTTTCTTTTTTTTTTTTTTATGTATAGTGGCAAAACTACATGGAGGTCAAGAGTAGTCGTGGTTACTCCACGATATCTATAAAACTCCTATATTTATCGTATTATTTTATGTATTAGTTTTGTTTAAAATTAATTTACCACTCAATAAAACATACAATTAAAATTTCATATACGCAACTTAGCTCAAGCTAATGTTCTCGATATCTTGTATTTATATCTTCTTGATAACTTGTAAAATATTTTGACATCTAGTAAATAAAAAATCCTAACTCCACCACTACCTATGAATATACCGACGCCGACTAGCCTTTTCAATTTGGCTTGGATTTGTGTGGAGTTATTTCTCCGTCGGTTGCATGTTTTCCAAATCTTGACATGACACTTTTTATCCTTGACTCCATTTTACTTCCTTCACATTATTCTATTTGAACACACACACGCATCCTTTTCAAAAATATTGGCGAGGAAAATGAGTTGTTGGTTAAGCGATTCACCAAAACTGATGGGGCAATCGACAAGGCGGTGCCAATAGAGTCACTTTTGTGACGCAACCAACAAGCAAAACCAGCGAGACTGTAGGTACGAATTTTGTATCGCTTATCTATATTACATTATAAAGTATTTTTTAGAGGTGTCTTAATAGTTAGAACTTTTAAAGTACATTACATTAGCATTTAATATTTTAATCAAATCTAATGGGTCAGTTAGTCAAAACAAAATAAGATTCACATAGATTTCAAATTTATAGTATAATACCTTTAAAAACTTTGTTTGTTACACGACTATCACGGACCTCGGAGTTGCTACTTTCAACTATTTAGTCGTGTGTCCTTACAAAATTTTATTTAGATATATTCGGCTATCGTACATTATATGGTGATATTTTGTAAACCAATCGACATTAGTGTTACCTTAATTGTTTAAAAATAAAACCTATGTCTTATTATAGTATTATTTCCGTTATTTTTCTAAAGATGCCGATCGAATATCATAATGTGGGATTTAGACTATGTTGTCTTAATCGAGTTCACGCTAAAAGCCCTCTTACCTTCAATACCTAATAAGAGGAAAACCCTACATGGCTACATTAATTCGCCAGAAAATATGATAATTGATAAAGGTAAATTTTACCCCTCATACTCAAATTTTGGTTTTCCCAAATCTAACTCTTTCACAGGAAAACTGCCTTGCCATGTTAACCCAATGACATAAGAACCCGCTATTTAATAACCAATTTTTTTCTCAATGTGTTTTTTGCTTATTTATTCATTTATTGCTTCCATGAATCATGAATTCATGATGCTCTATCTTGTAAACAAAAAAATAAAACATTATCTCATCATAGTTGGCTGTTTCAGGATTATTCCAATTTCCAACTATGCCCATGTAATGTTCAGTCTTGTACCAATTTTTGTGCTAAGTTACACTAGTAGTCCTTAATGTTTGGCTTATGTTCTTAGTGTATTGATACCTTATTATTATTATTATTTTACATCTCGTAAAGACATTGTCTATGATTTAGGCGCATTAAACATTTTTCTTTACATAATCTTATGGTAATAATAGCCCCCTAATCCTATCACAATGTTAGCATCCATGCATATAAGTTTTTTTTTTCTATTTTTTTATATAAAACTATAGACGTGATATCTACAAGTAAACAAGTTATCAAGAGTGGTAAAAAGCGTTAACATAGACGGATACACATGTACATACACTCTTATGTTATGTAGATGTATGCATGCACCAATAGACTTTGTATGTGTGTACAGTCTGGTGAATCGGAGGGTTACAACACTTGACTTTGATGACGAGTGGAACGATGAGTTGGAAGGAGAAACTGCAAGAAGACGGTTGATGGATGACGTTGTCTACAAAGCTCCAAAGACCCCATTCACACCTTCGGCAAGGCCTCCAACTGAAAACATGTGGTATGTCCCCCAAACCCCAGAGCACACCTCAGGGTCACGAACCAGAACGCCGATCGCGATTGGTGCTCCGGTTGTATTCGACGCCCAACACCCTTATGGTTACTACTCACACTGGGGAGCCACAGTGCCCTACGGACACATCCTTGTACCTCCGCAATACCCACATGGGTACCTCGGACCCCCAATTCATGCCTCCGAAGGCCATCCTCTGTATGGAGTAAGCAACTCAATCCCATACCCGCACCCTCCGTCATGGTATCCCTATCACGGAGGATATCCATGGAACGCAATACCACTTCAATGGCTATCCCCAAGAATAACCCCTCAATTCAAGATCAATCCTTCCCCCTCGAAATAAAAGCAGATGTTTCACCTTTAGCCAAATGGATACAAAAGTACCCTCTCCCCAGTAACATGAAATACCCGACCAATATAGAACCCTACGAAGGAAAAACTAATCCAGATGACTTTCTGCAAATATTCGGAGGAGCAGCTGCAATGCAGCAATGGAATGACCCCGTAGCTTGCAAGGCCTTCAGATGGGTACTCAAGGGTGATGCTAGAGAATGGTTTAACACCCTCCCGAAGGGCTCGATTTCAAGCTTTTTAGATTTAAGGGAAAAATTCAGACTGTACTTTAGCCAAAGAGGGCAAACGCAGGCGAGATCCTTCATCACTGTTCATAATATAAAGCAAAGAGAAGTTGAGGAAACCAGAAACTTCATAGCAAGATACACTAAGGAAACTCAGGGAATACCAGCCCTACCCGAGTCACATAGAATTTCAGGTCTCATTCATGGATGCCGAAGCTCTTCGTTGGTCAAATACTTGGTGGAAAAACTCCCAAGGACATATGAGAAAGTAAGGACTAAGGTACACACATGGCTGGATGCCAAGGAGATGACAACAGGTAATGTTAGAGGTATTTACCAGAACGACTAAATCCCAAAGAGTAAGAGGAAGCAAAGTATGCTCACCTTCGGAGAAGACCTCTATGAGTATCCGTCCTACGGAAAAGAAAGTGGACCATAGGAGAAAATCAACCTTCTGGAGCTCTCAAAAAGCCCTTGGCAGATACTAACCACGAAAAAAGCAATGAAGACGTCCCTCTCCGCTGGACTTGTGGACAAAGGAGCATCTGATGAATATAACTCCAGAGACAGCGTTAATCGGGAAACCGACACAATGAAAGCACGGTCAAGCGAGAAGGGAAAAGAAGTAATCGTGGTTGAAAAAACAAAGAAGGTTCCGGAAGCCACCATCTATATGCTTTACAAAGAAGGAATGTCAGGTGGTAAAAATACCAAAGAAGGTAAGGAGCCTAGAGCTCGAGAGAACGATGAAAACCAGAAAGAGGGACCTGCTGAATCCCTCGGACCAAATTAAGAACACTTTTCTAAGAAAAATTATTAATTAGCACAAATGTGCAAGGATCGCTTCAGAGTAACTCCGACTTTTCACACAGTGATAAATGTAACGAGTTGCTCCCTTAGATGAATAATAGCTTTCCCGTTAGGAACTTATGTAATCACACAGTGATCAATTTAATTTTTCTTTTTTAGGTCATTATATGATTTGTTATCATCTACCGTTACGAAGGGTCGCTCCCTATCGTACTATTCAAACTCACCACGTACGTATTCTTTTACTAAAACAAGACATGTTAAGAAGGCTCAATGTGTGTTCAAAGGGACGCCTACACAACATACAGCCAAATCGTAAATGAAAAACTTTCATTACGAAACATGCACAAACAAAAAGACAGGGAAAATATGAAGGTGGTCGCCTTCGATATCATGCATACTACAATTGAATGTGAGACACGGAACAATCGAATGGTGGTACCCTCGATACCGTGCAACGAAGGAAAAAACCTTCAAATAATTAACAATACTTTGCATACAGAACCTAACGAAGGATCCCTACAGGCCTTCGAAGGGTGGTAACAAAGTAAATTGGGAGTGAAACCCTCAAAAATAAAGGGCTCCGCATCCCATAGGCTTATAAAAAGCTAAAACCATAGACAATGGCCAACATAAACCATTGACTAACAAATAATCGCTTATCCTAAGTTGAAATCTGCATATAAATAAAGAAAAGATAAGAGAAATTGTTCGAAGACATAAAAGCCAAAGGAAGAATTGTTCAAAGGGCATACGAGCCATAATAAAATGTTTCAAAGGTCAAAAGACCACCAATCAAGTATCATAGAGACAACCGACTCATGAAGCAGAAGGACCTTCGGGATGAGACTGAGAGGCATCAACAGCAAAAACATCAGCAACAACCACAGTAGAAGCAATAGCAGTAGGAATAATCTTGTCTGGCTGAATTTGGAGGAGTGTCTCAAACGAAGTTGTGGCATGAGAGGTGAGCCTCTCAAGGAAAGGGAAAGTGGCACTCTCATAATTTTCAACCGCCGTGCTAATAGCAGAAGCAGTATTATCCTTGTATTCAGAGCGCGTTGACAAATCAATCAATCCCTCTTCACTTAAACTTTTAAGCACAAGGGCCCTCTCATCATCCCTATGAGCAGAAATAACCTCCCCAAGCAATTTCCCAAATTCCTCGCTATCGATTAAGCTCCTACAGGCATCAGGAATCACTTCGGTTATCAGGCCAGCACGCTGAGCAATATGTTTACTGATGGACGCTGAAAATTTTTGGGAGACCTCCTTCTCCATGTTCAGCTCGGCCATGGTCTTTGTCAGCTTTGACCTCAAATCAGCAAGCTCACCCTCCTGGATCTTCACACCAGCCTCTGCTTCCATAAGCCTGCTCTTCAAAGACTTTACCTCACCCAAATCTGAGACAACATTATTCATTGACTCTTGGAGCAAAGAACATTCTGCTTTCTTCTCCTCAAGCAATCTCTCAGCCTCAAGTTGAGCACCCAAAAGATGATTCAAACGAACAACCATCTCAGCATCCAACATACTCCTCTCATCAGAACGTTCCTTGTAAAACTGTGCGAAGGCCCTCGTTTCCATACGACAGATATCAACTACAAACCCACAAGGAAAACATGAATAAGAAAAAAAGAGGTAAAAGAAAGAGAGGGAGAGAAAAAAGCCATTACCTGTAGCACCAGTCTTCTCCTCAGCAGCCTTCTTCTTCTTCTTTGAAGCAGGAGCAGTGGGAGGTGTCTCTTTACCCCTCTTACGAAGGACGAGAGGCAACACCTCCCACCGGAACAACATGCTCCTCATCCCTACACTCACTAGTTATAACAACCCCATCATCTACAACCTGGTTGGGATCAGAAGAAGTGGCAGATTCCCCCTTAGGACGGGCAAAAGTACCAGAAGAGGAACCAAGGTTAAAAGGGACACTGCCCTCAGCCTTCAGAGTACGCTCAGTGTTAGATGGAGCATGGGAAGAAGCACCAGAAGGAACTTCGGCAACTCCCTGACCACCCTTCCTAACAAAATTCATGAAAGACATGTCTGCAAGTATGAAGACAAGATAGAGTCAAGCCACAAATGTTACAAAGAAAATAAAGAAAAATATGCAACTCACCATCAAACTCCTCTTCCCCAGCAGGCAACGAACTGATCACGTTGGCTTTGAACAAAATACTATCAGGGTACGACACAACTAATATGGGATGACTAATGATCTTCTTAAACAAAAGCCCAGATTCCTCACCATCGGGCACTGGGTCAACACTCTTTTTCACTACATTCAAAGTCTCCGTACTCACCAACACATCACAACCTTGGGGCATCAAATCAACACTTACAAAAATAAACTTGTTTTTCCAATTTCTTATATCTACACCTCCCGGTCCCTTCACAAAACATTTTCCAATTTCTTATATCTAGTCGCAATGGTAACCCAATCCCCCGCATCGCAAACATATGCGTACCTCCTAAAAAGTTCCAAAGAAGGTTCACCACCATAAGCACGACACAAGACCTCAAAGACCACGATTTTCGAATGGCCTTGAGAATGCCAACGAGAGAAATGGTTCCCATAGTACTTAAACACATCTAAGAAGAATGAAGTGAAAGGATACCTAACGCTCCCATGAGTAAAATACCTAAGATATACCCCAATAAAACCATCAGGGGGGAGAAAATACTTTGTTTACGATCAGGCAACCTACAAGACCCCCTGACCCGGAAAATACCTATTTACGAAATCCTCAAATTGATCTCGGGTAACTATGGAATACGTAGTCTCTATGTCTATTTTAGCCATTGAACTAGAAGAATTTTGAAAGAAACGTTACCTGGATAGAAGACTGGAAGCAATCGAAGAAGATTGAAGACGACAGAGAAAAAGTCAAAAAGAAAAGAAAGGGGAATAGTGGAATAAAAGAAGGAAAGAATATAAAGGAGTTAATAGGGGATCAATTTCGGATCAATTTACCCACAAATTTGAATTTTGAAAACACCGCCCAAAACCCTAACCCACTTTATTTTCACTTTCACCCCTTTTACAAAAAGTCACCTACCTTTAGCCCTCGCGACCCAAGAAAGATGTATATTTAGTCCTTCGAAGTAATATCTTTAGCGAAGCTTATTTGAACAGCATATGAGAAGATTGTCGCGATAGAAAGCATCATAGTGTAGTCTAAAATCATAACCTTGGCAGTCTATGATATTAGACTGGGGCTTAATGGTGTACCCCTCTGATTCACCATACGGAGGTCATGCAACACGAAGCAATCCAGCGAAGGGCGCGAGCTCGGAGGTGCTTAAGTTATTTAAATGGTTAAAGGATCAACATAAATCCTTTCCAAAGATAAAGAAGATATTCATTAAAGTTAAATAGACATCCTTACCAAATCCGATTCCTATAAGGATTATCTCTTAAGGAAACTAAATCGGATAAATATGGTAATTGGATATTGACTCGAAGAAGGAAGGGTAAAACCCTAACCTTCTCCTCCAAGAAACCTTCTCCTATAAAAAGGAGAAGGATCTCTTTTTCATAGGCACGATCTCAATCGGCCGAAAAAATCTAACACTTATACCATTGGCGTAAAGAGGCATCACCCTACCTTCGGGGAATCGCCAATAAACCCTAAATCCCTTTCATATCCACTTTAAAGTAATCTCTCACGTTTGACAAAGTATTAGGCGCAGTTTGGTGCACAATCACAGTCTATATATGAACAAGCTAGTAAGCTCTGGACTATGGTTTCTCTATATATGCTTTTAGCTCTTTGGTTGTTGATTTAAGTTTACTTTGGCATCATATTATGAGGAAAAGTAATAATAGAATACATATTAATGAATAATCATGGATAGAAGTCATAGAACTATCATTTGACATGTGCAAAACATGTTTAGTTGCATTTTCATATTTTTTATAAAGCTTCACAAATCATCTACCATTATTATGTTGATAGTATAACAATGCTACATGAACACGAGTTTACTTGGACACTTTAATAGAGTCACATTATCTTTGTATCAATTTAACTTGAAGCTTCTCGCAACAACTAAACCTTCTGGTTATCAAATCAAATGGTTTTCCAATCAATGGTAAGTATATAGTCATTAAACGACTCTCGTATGTACAAGATCATAGTAAAAACATCATGTGTCGTAATTCAGATGTCTCTACACTAGAAAACGTTTTTATTGAGTTTAGTCGATGTTGGATTATTCAATGGTCTAAAAGATATATCTCAATTTAGGAGGGGGGTAATATGCAATTTGGGTTAGACTCAAATGCTAAAGGTATAGGTAAGCCACGTTTGATGGCCCTTATTTGGTGGGAGGCGCACATGCGTTCTTGTTGACACCGCTTACTCTTTTGGTGCTTCTTTTTCTAACTTTAAACATACAAAAGGAAGGACGATTATTTTTATCAAGTTTGTTCAAAAATTGACTAAACCATTTATAAATCAAAGCAACTTTCGCCAATATGGGTTAGCGGAGCTTATAACTTTTGGGGAGAAATTTAGGAGTGGTAATAGATATGATGTAATGTTTAGCTGTTAAAAAAACGAAAGCAATTTATGAGTTAAATGATTATTGACAAATGGAATGGGCTGATAAATAAATATATAGTACTATGTCAGTAGTATATGATAGGAAAACTTTTGTATGGAAATTATTATAATGAAATGAAATGAATGATTGATTGATATAAAAAGTTAGTATTAAGAATATGAACAAGATAATGAGTTGCACATATCAAGGTAAATATTAAAATTTGAAGAGTATTAATTGTATTTCTCAATCATATATTAATAAATTTTTCACTAATATTAGTAAAGAAATCCAAATCTTTCTAGTTGTATCGATCTTTATATTTGTTTTAGGTTGGTCTTCAAGTGTATGTTTGGTTTTGTTTCTTTTGTGCTTCACTTGTATTTTTTTGTATTTGTTATCCCAAAGTTGCCAAACGCCCAAACCAAAACTTTCTGGTATTGGGCCTCTTAATATGGATCCCATCAAATGTGTTATTTTTTCTAATGGCTCACTAGATCATTCAGCCCATGAGCCAATAAAGTTGAGCCTTTGAAGCCCAATTGTCATGACATTAGACTTTATTATGATGGAGTGATGGACCATTGTATTCTTTGTTCCATGCTGAGTTGCTGACTCAGACTATATTTCTGAGCTTATGTTAGTTATAAAACTTTGAACAAAAAAGTTGACACAAGTTATGTTTACATAATATATTTTTTTTTAAGAGATCCGAATCATATATTCATATGTGTCAAATATATATTTAAATGTTAGTAATCTATGCTAATAACGTCTTATTTTCAACCAATCCAAAGTCAAAAATTTAGAAAATATATGGACATATGGTACAAAAAAGCATGCAAAAGTAGAAAAAGACTCGAGTTCCAAAATATTTGACAGAAATTAAGTATGTAGTTATTCCGCAAAAAGAGTTGAATAAAAATAGTTATGGGAGATCAGGTTTCCACTCGAAGAAAAGTTATATATGCTTTCACTACCCTAATACATACAATTTTTAATTATGTGCTCCAATCCTCACAGCATGATTATATCTTAAGTTGAGTTAATTTGCTTGTAACGTCTAAGTATGGAAGCAATACGCTGGACATTACATCAATATCACATTATCTTTCATCGTTTAATTAATTTTGGGAGTTGTATAGGCCAGATGATGCCGTATGCCGACATTTTTCTTAAACAGCCGGATAGAGTTTTAATATATATAGATGATATTTTATTGGTAGACAATGTTTTTTTGAATGACGAAAGGATATTATATATAATAAACCAAGCTAGCAAATGGCTAGATGGATAAAGAGATACAAGAATACAATCTAAATCTAAAGATACAACACATACAAAATACTCTAGATCAACCCGTAATCTTAACTGGGAGGACCATAAAATAGGTAAAAAAATCTCGAACCATGACCAATGTGACGAGAGAACAACCCCAGAGACCATGTAATCGTTACAAATTTCTAAAACTGTGTAAGTATTTAAAGGCAAATCATTCGAAGGTATGGCCAGTGGGCACAAAAGCAATCCGTGTCGGCAAAGTTGTCCTTGAGTCTCATCAAACATGTAGTAATGATTTTCAAATCTCAGCGATAATTACACATAATAATTTTTTCTTATATTTACTACAACATATATATATATATACTAAAAAGTAAAGTTGGGTTGTGAGAGGGTTGTACTGTAGCTAAAAGTACAACCCCTTAATGCATAAGGTATAAGTTGTTGTTGCACAACCAAAATAATTAACGGCCTTAACGATCGTTAAGTGTCGTTTGGTTAACTAACGGTAGTTACAAAAAGGTATTTAACGGAGTTTGTTTTTAACTTTAAGTTTTCTAACTTTTGCCACTAAAGTTTTGCTTTAGTTACTTTTTGTCACATAACTTTTGATTTTTAAGCTTTTCCCATTAAAAGTTTAGTTTTTTCTTATATTTACCACATAACTTTTACAATTTAAACTTTCGTCGCTAAAACTTTTTTTTTATTACATTTCCCCTTTTACTTTTTGTCAAATAACTTTTGTTTTTTAAACTTTCGCCACACAAACTTTGTTTTCAAGTTTAAGTTTCTTAACTTATCTAATTTTTTCCACATAACTTTGTGTTTTTTAAGTCCCGCTCCGAAAGTTTTCTTTTATTTGCTTTTTACCACATAACTTTTGGTTTCTAAATTTTGTTACCAAAATTTCATTTTATTTACTTTTTACCACAACTTTTGTTTTCTTAACTTTTGTCACGCAAATTTCGTTTTTCGGCTTAATGTTTTTTAACTGTTGTCACTAAAGTTTTGTTTTTCTCGTTGCCCGGGTAAAAATACTAGTATATACTAAAAAGTAAAGTTGGGTTGTGAGAGAGGTTGTACTGTAGCTAAAAGTACAACCCCTTAATGCATAAGGTATAAGTTACTGCGCAACCAAAATAATTAACGGCCTTAACGATCGTTAAGTGTCGTTTGGCTAACTAACGGTAGTTACAAAAAGGTATTTAACGGAGTTTGTTTTTAACTTTAAGTTTTCTAACTTTTGCCACCAAAGTTTTGCTTTAGTTACTTTTTGCCACATAACTTTTGGTTTTTAAGCTTTTCCCATCAAAAGTTTAGTTTTTTCTTATATTTACCACATAACTTTTACAATTTAAACTTTCGTCACTAAAACTTTTTTTTTATTACATTTCCCCTTTTACTTTTTGTCAAATAACTTTTGTTTTTTAAACTTTCGCCACACAAACTTTGTTTTCAAGTTTAAGTTTTTTAACTTATCTAATTTTTTCCACATAACTTTGTGTTTTTTAAGTCCCGCTCCGAAAGTTTTCTTTTATTTGCTTTTTACCACATAACTTTTGGTTTCTAAATTTTGTTACCAAAATTTCATTTTATTTACTTTTTACCACAACTTTTGTTTTCTTAACTTTTGTCACGCAAATTTCGTTTTTCGGCTTAATGTTTTTTAACTGTTGTCACTAAAGTTTTGTTTTTCTCGTTGCCCGGGTAAAAATACTAGTATATACTAAAAAGTAAAGTTGGGTTGTGAGAGAGGTTGTACTGTAGCTAAAAGTACAACCCCTTAATGCATAAGGTATAAGTTACTGCGCAACCAAAATAATTAACGGCCTTAACGATCGTTAAGTGTCGTTTGGCTAACTAACGGTAGTTACAAAAAGGTATTTAACGGAGTTTGTTTTTAACTTTAAGTTTTCTAACTTTTGCCACCAAAGTTTTGCTTTAGTTACTTTTTGCCACATAACTTTTGGTTTTTAAGTTTTTCCCATCAAAAGTTTATTTTTTTTCTTATATTTACCACATAACTTTTACTTTTTAAACTTTCGCCACTGAAACTTTTTTTTTTTATTACATTTCCCCTTTTACTTTTTGCCAAATAACTTTTGTTTTTTAAACTTTCGCCACACAAACTTTGTTTTCAAGTTTAAGTTTCTTAACTTATCTAATTTTTTCCACATAACTTTGTGTTTTTTAAGTCCCGCTCTGAAAGTTTTCTTTTATTTGCTTTTTACCACATAACTTTTGGTTTATATATTTTGTTACCAAAATTTCATTTTCTTTACTTTTGACCACAACTTTTGTTTTCTTAACTTTTGTCACGCAAATTCGTTTTTCGGCTTAATGTTTTTTAAATGTTGTCACTAGAGTTTTGTTTTTTTCCCTGGGCAACGCCCGGGTAAAAATACTAGTTAATCATCAAATAGTCTAGTTTCAACGAAGCTTGTTTCTTCATAAAAGGACTTAAAGGTCAAGTCTTATTCTAAACATATTTGGGGTGACCGCATGTATTGAATTTTTATCTATAGTGGACTTGGGTGAGTTAATCTCTCCAAATTTCTGGGTAATATATGTTTCTCATCGAGGGGTTAACTTGGGATCTATTCTAAGAGAGACTCTAGCACGGATCTAATTAAGATAATATATGTTAAACCACCTGATATTTGCGAGTAATTCGTACCTTTCAAAGTAAACAAATGATTTGTATAATGCATAATTTTTATAATTTACTTACTGTATTATAATAGGAACTAGCTATATAATTAATACTGTAATTTCTTAAAGGAAAAGAAACGTAAGTTTTCATTTCGTATATGAACCTACATCTATCTACATGTATGTATGCATGTTTATATTTGTTCTTTTTTAAATTTCAACATTCATTCATATATTATAATGTGTTTTTGCTTTCGTATTGGCCATTGACTTGCTAACTCTAAATTCTTGTTACGGAAACGTTCTATTCAGCTGTACCACCACCACATGCAACTGGCAAGAAGGCGTAGGGCGACCGCCAACCGGTGACAATGGTATAACCATATAGGTCATGTTAATAACTGAATGTGGCCGCGAGCAAGATAATCATGTTCTTCCTATATATATTGTAAATTGTAAGAATTTTAGTATGTATAATTAAACGAGATTAAAATTTAATATACATCTCATATTCATATATAGGATACAATATGTTATCCGTTCAAGTTATATATCTTGTTTATTACTAGAAGAATTACCAAAAGCAAGAAGATGAAAATCCTTTTACTAACTACATGCATGTTTAAATAATAAGCTAGACCATCCACAACAAAGATGTCCATAGGAAATTTGTGGTGACATGAAGGGTGTTTGTAGGAAAGTATTGATATGGTGGTGACATGGAAGATTAGGGATGAGCCAAAAGTCCCAAATCCCTATCCCGTACCGGTCCCATCCCGATCCCGGTACCGAAAAGTGGTACCGAATCCCGATCGGGATCGGGACCGGTACCCACTTTTGATAGTTTTCGGGATCGGTACTAATCGGTACCGGGACCGGGAAATACCGAGAAATTCCGATGGTCCCGTTTGGTCCCGACAAGCAAAGAATGTCATTTTATATCTATATCTTTATGCATATCTGTGTAATGGTATATCTATATCATTGTGTACATCTATATCTATATCTTGATCAAGTTGTACCATATGTTGTTCATGTCCATTAATATTCTGGTGTGAAGCGTGAGATTGCAACGATGGCTCCAAAACGTGCAGCATAGCTATACTGATAGTCATGTTTGTTACAAGTTTGGAGGTTGGTTTGATTTCATAAATGTATATTGATTTTATTTTTACTTGAGCTCTGTGATGCTTTATTTTTAACATCTGTACATTGTACGTTGCAAATACCGAGAAATTCCGATGGTCCCGTTTGGTCCCGACAAGCAAAGAATGTCATTTTATATCTATATCTTTATGCATATCTGTGTAATGGTATATCTATATCATTGTGTACATCTATATCTATATCTTGATCAAGTTGTACCATATGTTGTTCATGTCCATTAATATTCTGGTGTGAAGCGTGAGATTGCAACGATGGCTCCAAAACGTGCAGCATAGCTATACTGATAGTCATGTTTGTTACAAGTTTGGAGGTTGGTTTGATTTCATAAATGTATATTGATTTTATTTTTACTTGAGCTATGTGATGCTTTATTTTTAACATCTGTACATTGTACGTTGCAAATTATATATATATATACACTGCTTTTTTTTAGCTAGCAGAATCCATGGAAGTTATCTAATATCTACAAGTTGTAGCAGTAAGTTATTATTAAGACAGCGGCACAAAGTTGATGCTTGAGAAAACTATTTATCTCGGAAATCAAATAGCTTGGGTGAACAATTATGCAAATTCGGTGCTAATCGGGATTTGGTACCGAAATCCCGGTCCCATACCGATTCGGTACCGGTCCCGTACCGATTCATATGGGACCGGGATCGGTACCCATTTTTAGTCAAATTCGGGATCGGGACCGGTACGAGACGGTACTAGTCTCATGCCCATCCCTATGGAAGATGTCCATTCTTGGTTGTTTATGGTGAATGATGGGTAATGATGAATAGAGATGAAGGTAGAAGACAAAAGTTAATTTGGAAATTATTTGGTTGTTTGTAAGAAGGATGGATATATTATTGTTATGGTAAAAAATATATTTGTGGGAAGGATGAATGAAAAGCTGACGTGTCATGCTGGTTAGGATGTTTGTTAGAAGGACATCCTGAACTGATGCAGATAGTCTAAGTGATCAAGTGGTCAACACCTTTATCTTTGTAGACAAAGGTTTAGGGTTTCATCCTCACCCCATGCAAAAACTGGAGGTCCTTTTCAATCATTTCGAAAGTACACCATCAAAGTATTGAGATCCAAAACCCGTAAAAAACAGTATTCGGTGTTTACTTAATTTTTTTTACTTTGATCAAATGATTAACATTTTTGATCAAACTAAAGATAAATATATATATATATATATATATATATATATATATATATATATATTGGTTCTCACATTAACACTACCCTACCCATATATTTAATATCTTTCATTATGGATTTGAGCTCCATATATTATTGTAGAAGACCTCATATCCACGTCATTTGTAGTTGTTGGTTCCTCTTTCTTTCCTCCTCTTCGCTTTCTCTTTTCCATTTTTTGTAGTTCAACTTAGCTAAAATCTGAAAAAATATAAATTTTAGTTAATTTTTTGTAGTTTATAAACTGTAAAGATAGAAAGTTACGGACTTTACTAAGAGGGGAGAATTTAGAATCGAAAGAGAAAAAAAGACAAGACAAGACAGAACAACGATCGCTGTGTGATTACGATTGTGGTGGCGGTACGGTGGCGGTGGCGGTAATGGCGGTGGTATTGTCTCGGTGGTTTGTGGTATAGTCGCAGTGGCGGTGAACTATTATCTTGAGTGATTATGATTAGCATTTGTTTACTAGTGGGCTGAGACTACTTTTTAACATAAACCTTAAAATAATTACTACTAGTTGGCCCAATGGACTAGATACAACTTTTTATATATAAATATATCAAAAAATGGCGGGAACTTAGTATATCTATATCTATATCTATATAATAATATAAAGTTAAGTAATATTTGCTTTTTAAGCACAAAGTTTATGAGGTAATTTATAAGCTTCATTAATGATTTTAATATTACTAATGTTTATTTCTTATAATACATACATGAATCAATTATGAGAACATTCATGGCAATAAAAAATATGTGTAGTTTAGTTATAACTAGAAAATTTTGGATCCCGCGGTTGCGGGATCTCAATTGTATTGTTGAAACGGTTATGTTATTTTAGTATATTTATGTTGAACCATCAACCGCTTAATTTAAATTATGAATACGTTTGTTTAAAAGTGTGCAAGAAACTAAAAAGTAACTCGTAGTAAAAACTCGAACGGGATGTGATATGGCAAAAACATCAATATAATAGTTCAGAATTCAAGCAGATGCAATGTAACAAAATGCATGTAGCAGTACAGGGTGTGCCACAAAAAGGTTGAATGACTCAAAAGGAAGGAAAAAAAAGTGTGTAAAAAACCAAAAAGTAACCGTTAAAAAAATCTGAAAGAGATGCGATGTGGCAAAATTCGAATAGTGGTACCGGGTGTGACATGAACGAATAGCAACTCGTCAAGCATGCGAGTTGCTATTCACAAATAAAATCGGTGAAAAAAACCAAGAAAAACAAAAAAAAAAAACTCAAACGGAATTTGATATGGTAAAATCCAAATAGTGGGGCGAGATATAAAATCATCCAATAGAACCGTGCCACGTTGAGGTGGCTAAGCTCGAGACTTAATAATATTACAATATGATAAATGTATTATAAATAGTTAATTGTTATCACAATATTCATTTATGAGATATATTAGATATATTTTCAACTTATCATATAATAATATTATATTATTAAATAACCCTATCTTATTCATTATATACTTTGGTATATACATTATTTACTTTATTTGTCTTAAATTAATTTTCTTCTAATAATATTCATGTATTAATGTATTCAAAACTTTATGAGTTTTCTTTTTTATAATTTTGTTTTTAATGTCATTAACTCATAATTCAACTATACATAATCAAATTTATATCGTATATAACGAATCCGTGTATCCTACGGGTATTAATTATAATAATATCATAAAATACTACTTGCATAAAGTATATCAACTCCCATTATCATTGATATTCAGATGGAAATGTCCGGAAGCCAAATAAGTTCATGATCTAGTTGAAAAACGTTTTAGTTTAATAATTTAAAGAGTAAATTACACTTTTCGTCTCTAAAGTTGGCACGTTTTTCACTTTTGATCCCTAAACTTTAAAAATTACAATTTTGACCTTAAAGTTGGCCAATTTTTTCAATAATCGTCATTTGGCCATACGGCGTTAAAAAATGGCCGTTAACGTGCGCACGTGCGAGACACGTGAGGGCACTAATGTAATTTCACCTTACACCGAGAGACGAAAAGTGAAAAAATTGCTACTTGAGGGACGAAAAGTGAAAAAATAGCTACTTGAGGGACGAAAAATGAAAATATTGCTACTTGAGGGACGAAAAGTGAAAAAATGCTACTTGAGGGACGAAAAGTGAAAAAATTGCTACTTGAGGGACGAAAAGTGAAAAAATGCTACTTGAGGGACGAAAAGTGAAAAAATTGCTACTTGAGGGACGAAAAGTGAAAAAATGCTACTTGAGGGACGAAAAGTGAAAAAATTGCTACTTGAGGGACGAAAAGTGAAAAAATGCTACTTGAGGGACGAAAAGTGAAAAAATTGCTACTTGAGGGACGAAAAGTGAAAAAATAGCTACTTGAGGGACGAAAAGTGAAAAAATAGCTACTTGAGGGACGAAAAGTGAAAAAATTGCTACTTGAGGGACGAAAAGTGAAAAAATGCTACTTGAGGGACGAAAAGTGAAAAAATGCTACTTGAGGGACGAAAAGTGAAAAAATTGCTACTTGAGGGACGAAAAGTGAAAAAATGCTACTTGAGGGACGAAAAGTGAAAAAATTGCTACTTGAGGGACGAAAAGTGAAAAAATGCTACTTGAGGGACGAAAAGTGAAAAAATTGCTACTTGAGGGACGAAAAGTGAAAAAATGCTACTTGAGGGACGAAAAGTGAAAAAATTGCTACTTGAGGGACGAAAAGTGAAAAAATGCTACTTGAGGGACGAAAAGTGAAAAAATTGCTACTTGAGGGACGAAAAGTGAAAAAATGCTACTTGAGGGACGAAAAGTGAAAAAATTGCTACTTGAGGGACGAAAAGTGAAAAAATGCTACTTGAGGGACGAAAAGTGAAAAAATTGCTACTTGAGGGACGAAAAGTGAAAAAATGCTACTTGAGGGACGAAAAGTGAAAAAATTGCTACTTGAGGGACGAAAAGTGAAAAAATGCTACTTGAGGGACGAAAAGTGAAAAAATTGCTACTTGAGGGACGAAAAGTGAAAAAATGCTACTTGAGGGACGAAAAGTGAAAAAATTGCTACTTGAGGGACGAAAAGTGAAAAAATGCTACTTGAGGGACGAAAAGTGAAAAAATTGCTACTTGAGGGACGAAAAGTGAAAAAATTGCTACTTGAGGGACGAAAAGTGAAAAAATAGCTACTTGAGGGACGAAAATATATCAACTCCCATTATCATTGATATTCAGATGGAAATGTCCGGAAGCCAAATAAGTTCATGATCTAGTTGAAAAACGTTTTAGTTTAATAATTTAAAGAGTAAATTACACTTTTCGTCTCTAAAGTTGGCACGTTTTTCACTTTTGATCCCTAAACTTTAAAAATTACAATTTTGACCTTAAAGTTGGCCAATTTTTTCAATAATCGTCATTTGGCCATACGGCGTTAAAAAATGGCCGTTAACGTGCGCACGTGCGAGACACGTGAGGGCACTAATGTAATTTCACCTTACACCGAGAGACGAAAAGTGAAAAAATTGCTACTTGAGGGACGAAAAGTGAAAAAATAGCTACTTGAGGGACGAAAAATGAAAATCATGCGAAAAACGAAAAATAAATTTATATCTATATCTCTGTGTGTATATATATATATATTTGTTAGTGAAACGCGAAGATCATGGAAATCAAAAAAGTCAACAACAAAAGCAGCCACCGATCTTTATTCTGATCATTTTGATAGTTTCATATTTCGGATTGGGTGAGTTTGGACGGCGGTTGAATTTTCCGGTGAGAAATTGAATTTTCCGGAGAGTATAGATCGAATCAATTGTTGCCCAGGGTTTGTGCGGGATCAAGTTTTGAGAAGATTGGTGGTGATTTCAAGTGGTAATTCGAAGAAACAACAAAGTTATTGGAGATTTAATTTTTCCGGCGACCTGACATGTTTTCCGGCGAGCTTTGAATCTGAATTTTTTTGTCAGGGATTGTTCGCGATTGAATGTAGAGTTGGTTGCAACCGGTTTCGAGTCGTAATTCGGAGGATCGAGAGAATAATCGTGATTTAAAGTTTTCCGGTGACATTCTATTCTTTTCCGACGGGGTTTTGCAGTTTCCGACGGGTTGTTCTTCTGAAATTCATCATTTTTCAGACACCATAACTGTTCATCGCTTTTTCTGCAAAAATAAGCCATTTGCCGACTTGACCAATCTTGCCATTGCCGAAGTAACCGATCAACAACTCTTATTTTTTTTTTTATTTTATTTTAGAAGAAGGCAGTGATATAGCAAAATTATTCTTTGATTAGGATTCATTAGTTTAAGAAGTGCAGGTTGTTGTGCCCATTTGTACTATAAGATGAATGATACCTCGTTTGGTATTTTGTTGAAATTATTTATTTGTACTAAAAGCTGAGCATGAGCATGTGTGTGGGGAAAGGATAGTTGAAAACAGGGAAGTGTGGAGACATGATTGAAAAACGTTAATATGTTAATCGGATTATTATCATAAGGTGATTGATGTTGTTGTGATTTTAGGTTGTTTGATTTTGGGATAGTATGTTTGAAGAAGAAGAAACAGGAAGGAAGGGAGGAAGGAACAAAGACAGAAACACGTTGATATATTTTTTGCATGATTTTCATTTTTCGTCCCTCAAGTAGCTATTTTTTTACTTTTCGTCCCTCAAGTAGCAATTTTTTACTTTTCGTCCCTCGGTGTAAGGTGAAATTACATTAGTGCCCTCACGTGTCTCGCACGTGCGCACGTTAACGGCCATTTTTTAACGCCGTATGCCAAAGGACGATTATTGAAAAAATTAATCAACTTTAAAGTCAAAATTGTAATTTTTAAAGTTTAGAGATCAAAAATGAAAAACGTGACAACTTTAGAGACAAAAAGTGTAATTTACTCTAATTTAAATATTCACAAGTTGTCACAAATTTTGATGGAAGTCTCCTGGTTTATGGGATAAACCGATAAACATAAAGAAAAGTGTTACAATATTCCAATGTGGTTTTATGAAAGTGGCCCATGGTTTTTGTGCTCATGGTTTTATCCAAAAACCACTAAACCAGACACTAGTTTTGGTTTGCTTTGCTGACTCAAAATCATAAAAAGCCGAATAAGACTTCCAGAAAACCAGGAATGCATTACCATTGTGGGCCATTCTCCATTATATGTGGCGAATCGACCCCACTCTCTCCACGCGCCACATCGACGCCCCCTTTCCATTCACCCACCCCTGTCTTTATCTGTCGACACTTCACAAAGAATTGTTACCATAAAATTTTAGAGCAATGATAAAAGGAATAAAGATTAATCTAATTTTTTTTTTTTAAACTATTAGGAATGACATGTGGATTTCAGTATTTTTCTTTTTTTAATCTTATCTCTTAATGTTTTTTACATGTCTTTATCTAATAGTTATGAGGATTATTAGGCTATTATTTTTAAAGGATTTATCATTTCCCTTGATTAAATCCTCTTAATAGATCAACCTAATTATCCTCATAATCATAAGATGAAGCCACGTATAAAAATTAAGGGGGGTGATAAATAAAAGATAATGAGTATATTAAACATCAAAATATTGTGGTATTAGGAGGATTATTTTTAGAATGATCAATCATTTTCCTAAAGTTTAATTGATGTGTCAAATATTCTTTGTATCATATATATACACACACTAAAGAAAAACTCGCATAAAAACAACGGTGGTGTACTCGTGGTGGGGTTGTTGGAATATATAATTAAATATCATTATTCACGAGTACGCAATGGAAGCAAATCAAACCATGTAATCAAATAATTAACCTTGAAATAGGATTAAGGAATACCTCTTAATGTACATGATAAAGTAAAGAAACTTTAAAAAGATTTGAAGTAAATCCCTCTACGATTGCACACACGATCCACCGATATAGGTGTGCTAGCACTTGATCACGAACCGAGCAACCTTTGGCTTGATCTCCTTCTTCAAAGCCGAAAACCAAAAACCCAAAGGGTTTTCCCTTGGTTTTGGCCGTCCAAAATAAGAGAGGAGAGGGGGAGATGAGAGGTTTTTGGAGTTACAATTCTTATGTGTAATTGTTAAAGAAAACCATAAGCTTACCTATAGTATTTATAGGTAGACCCAAACTTGGCCATCAAGTTTAGGGTTTCACTAGGAAACCTAGTAGGGAGGCCGGCCCCTATGGCTTTTCTAGAACCTTCCCTTAATCGTTTTATCTCCTTACTTTAACGACCGTTAGCTAGTAACCGTTAAATATTAACGACCATTCGTTAACTTATTCGTGATCCATATTAATTAATAAATCAATTAATATTAACTATATTTGAATCGAGACGTGTGACCCCGTAGGCTCAAATCATTTCCGGACATACGTTCATTTTACGTGATCACATACTAACAGCTCCCACTTGAGCTCGTAACAAATGAAGGTAATAATATTGGTTAGCGTCTAGCAACACGCCAATGCTCCCAGAAATATTTAAGTATAGTTTCTTAAAGTATATTTAAATGGTTGAGGCATTTATTATCCCTTTGTTCAGATACCGTGTTAAACATGAATATGGATCAATGTCATTTCATAATTTAACGATTCTGTTTCTCATTTCATCACTACTTAAGATTACCAAACATAATCCAGACACATCTGGATTCATTTGGACATGGCCATGTAAACATCTTAAATAGTCCCAATGAGGGGCCCAATGGTATCATTCTACAACTATTAGTTGGAGGAACAAATCCTGTATTGACTACACGTGTCAGTCATCATACTTCACTACACTTTCTGAAAATAGCCCTTTATGTACTTCCTTATTCAGGAGAGTTAGAACTATATCTAGTCAGTGCAATCCATACATGCTGTCATGCTTGTATCTCAAGTCAAAGGATCAATAAAGTAACCATTTACGAATTTCACTTAATGACGCCGATCCATAAAGTGATAAATTCGTTAGTGGGGTAGTCCGATATGCATCATATGGATACCATGTGAGTTTGGTGGGACCAGCCATTATATATTCAAAGAATATAACCAATCGCTCAGATTTGTCTTAGTTTAATTATATTCCCATATAATTAATCGACAATGGACAATTTAGAATATTTAATAAAATATTCAAGGATTAAACATGCAAATATAGGATACAATTAATACTAAATGAAATCAAACATATCAAGTACTTTATTTCATTATGAAAGATATAAATTGTTTAACATCCCTTATCCAAATACCGAAACAACATATTTACATGAAATAACTAGCTAATTTAAGTCCTATGCTCTCGGCATGCCTTTCAAGCTTGGGCCTAGCCAAAGCTTTTGTGAAAGGATCAGCTAAGTTAAAATCTGTGTGAACTTTGAGTAATTTTATCTCTCCTAGTTCGATCTGCTCACGAACATAGTGATATCTTCTAGCATAATGTCTGACACCTTTCTGAGCTCCGGGCTCGTTGGCAATGATTAATGCACCAGTGTTATCACAGTACATATCAGTGGGTAAGTCACTCGAGGGAATCACGTCAAGCCCGCTAATGAACTTCCTTATCCAGACTGCTTCCATTGCGGCTTCTGAGGCGGCAATGTACTCAGACTCTGTTGTAGACATGGCAACTGTGGTTTGCTTCTTGCTTTTCCAATCCACAGCACCTCCGTTCAAAACGAAGACGAATCCTGACTGAGACTTCGTGTCATCTCTATCAGTTTAAAATCCAGCATCACAGTATCCGGTCACTTTGAGCTCTAAGTCTGGATTTCCTCCATACACCAAAAACATATCTTTAGTAGCCCGTAGGTACTTCAGAATGCTCTTAACAGCAGTCCAGTGACTTTCACCTGGATTCTGTTGATATCGGCTAACGATGTTTTGCGCGAACGCCACATCGGGTCTAGTGCATCTAACCACATACATAATAGATCCCACAGCCGAAGCATAAGGGATTCTTCGCATACGCTCCACCTCATTAGGTGTAGTAGCACCATGTTTGATAGATAAACTAAGTCCTTCTTGCATAGGTGTAAACCCACGCTTAGAATTCTCCATCTTGAATCGTTTCAAGATCTTATCAATATAAGCACTTTGACTTAGTCCAATTAACCGCTTTGATCTATCTCGGTAGATCTTGATTCCAAGAATGAATGCCGCTTCTCCTATATCTTTCATGGCAAAACACTTTCCAAGATGGGATTTAACATCTTGCAACATTGGAATGTGTTTTCCTATGATCAATATGTCATCAACATATAAGACAAGGAAAGTAACATTACTCCCACTAGCTTTGCGATATACACATGGCTCATCGGGATTTTGAACGAAACCAAACTTTTTGATTTCTTCATCAAACCGCTTATTCCAACTTCTTGATGCTTGCTTTAGTCCATAAATAGACCTTTGAAGCTTGCATACTTTGTTGGGATGTTTTGGATCAATAAAACCTTCAGGTTGATCCATATAGACTTCTTCATCCAAGTAACCATTTAAGAAGGCAGTCTTAACATCCATTTGCCATATCTCAAAGTCATAGTACGCAGCTATGGCTAAGAGAATCCTAATAGCTCTAATGTCCGCAAATGGAGAAAAGGTCTCATCATAGTCAACACCGAAACGTTGAGTATAACCTTTTGCCACGAGACGAGCTTTATAGGTGTGTACATTTCCATCCATGTCTGTTTTCTTCTTGAAGATCCACTTACACCCAACAGTTTGAGCATTTTGTGGAAGATCAACCAAGCTCCAGACTTGATTGTCTTTCATGGATTTTATTTCCACCTTCGTAGCTTCAAGCCATTTGTCAGATTCCGGATCTGATAATGCAGCTTTGAAATTTGGAGGCTCATCGAGATCTCCTAAAACGTTTTCTTCTACCATCAGACATAATCTGTCAGTAGGACGTCTTGTCCTTACGGACCTATGAAGTGGAATCGCTTCATCATCATCGACTTGAGGTTCATCACTTTGAACATTTTCCCCCCCAAGTTGATGATTGCTGGGAGCTTCAGAAGGTGACACATCTTCTTCTTGAGTCTCATCAAGTTCTACAACCCTCCCACTGTTCGGTTGAGCTAAGTTCTTTTCAAAGAATTCAGCATATCGAGCAACGCGAACAGTGTTTTTGACAGGATCATAGAAGTCGTAACCCATCGTTTCCTTAGGGTATCCGACAAAGATGCACTTAGTAGTTCTTGGTCCAAGTTTGTCAGGCGTATCGCGCTTCACAAGTGCCTCACATCCCCAGACTCTTAAGTAAGACATATTAGGGATATCTCCATGCCATAATTCATATGGTGTCTTGTCAACCTTCTTTGTTGGAACCATATTGAGAATGCGTACAGCAGTCTCTAGAGCATAATCCCAAAACGAAATTGGGAGAGTTGTAAGGTTCATCATAGATCTCACCATGTCTAGCAAGGTTCGATTTCTCCTTTCAGACACTCCATTATGTTGAGGAGTGTATGAAGGAGTAAGCTGTTGGACAATTCCACACGCTTTCAGATAATCCTTAAACTCTTGGCTTAAGTATTCACCACCTCGATCTGAACGAAGAATCTTGATGGTTTTGCCGAATTGATTTTCTACTTCATTTTTAAACTCTTTGAATGTTTCAAACACTTCATGTTTATGTTTAAGCAAGTAAACATAACCATAACGACTGAAATCATCCGTAAACGTTATGAAGTAGCTAGCTCATTTTCTTGACACATGTCTAAATGGGCCGCAAACATCGGTATGAATGAGTCCAAGAAGATCTTTAGCCCTCTCCGGTTTATGCAGAAAAGGTTTTCTAGTCATTTTTCCGGAAACACATGACTCGCATTTATCAAACGATTCATCATTTAATTGTAAGATCCCCTCACGTTGGAGTCTTTCAATGCGATTTTTGCCAATGTGTGCAAGACGACAGTGCCAAAGATAGGTAGAGTCCAAGTTAGTCTTGGCTCTTTTGCTAACATTATACATTGAATTATCATTTAGTGAATCACAACCACGCATATCAATTTCATAAATACCATTATTATCAATAGCATCAAAATAATGAACATTATTTTTAGAAACTGAAATACCATTATCATTAAAAACATTAATGAATCCGTTGTGTTTTAACACTGAAACTGAAACTACACCTCTAGTAATAGATGGCGCATAATGACAATTGTCTAAAACAATAATTAAACCGGCAGGAAGAACTAAATGATTTTCTCTAATAGCTTCAACAGGTGCTGGTAGACCATTGCCCACGAACAGCTGCAAAGCTCCGGGCTTCAGCTTCCTCCTTTTCCTAAGTGCATGTAATTCATTACAGATATGAGTTCCACAGCCAGTGTCATAAACCCATGATTTACGCTTAGTAAAGGAAAATAATTCAATAATGAAGATACCTGAAGCACTAGCACTGCTAGCTTGCTTCTTCTTCACATTCAACTCGGCAAGATACTTGGGACAGTTCCTCTTCCAGTGCCCGACTTCATTACAATGATGACAGGTCTGGTCTTTTGTCGGATGCTCTTTTTTAGCCGGAGGGGTTTTCTTTGGTTTGGGGGAATTAGCAGCCTGCTTACCCTTGCCCTTACCATCAAACTTGCCTTTAGCTTGGTGCGATTTCTTAGCTTTCTGGATCCGACCCCCCTTTATCATAAGAACATTTGGGTCATTGGCCTTCTTTGGAATCGTCTTCTCATATTCAATGAGCATAGCATGAAGTTCAGTGACGCTCTTTTTCATATAGTGCATGGTATAGTTTTGCACAAAGCCCTCAAATTCCTTAGTAAGGGATTTGAGAATCATGCCAACTTTTACCTCTTTATGATAAGCGTACTCCATCGAATCCAATTTGTCAAAAATGCTCTTCATCTTGATCACATGACTGCTAACCGATTTTCCAGATTCAAGTTTCATGTCATGGAGTTCCACGACTAAGTCGAATAGTTCCACTCCAGCTTGTTTTTCATACAAGGATCTAAGTTCTCTGATCATATCATATGGAGTGTAATTCTCGAATTGTTTCTGAAGCTCGGGAGACATGCTCGCAAGCATCAAACAACAAACTTCATTGAATCTAGTGTATTGAACTCTATATTCAGTTCTTTCAGCTGCTGTTGATTCAGAACCTGGTTCGGTTGGCCATTGCCTTTCAATGACATCCATGCGTTCTTCAACTCTTAGAACAATTCTCAGTTGACGATACCAGTCATTGAAATTTGATCCATTAAGCTTTTCTCTTTCAAACATTTGCCGAAAAGCATTGGTGTTTGTAGGAGGATTCATTGCCATCTACAAAACAGATTAAGTTCAAAAATCAGTATTTTCGATAATAAATCCTTAAGAAATCAATTACCCAATGTTTATAAAATAAACAATTAATTTCATTAAGGCTAGGATCCAATTGACATACACTCATTTCATCAGTTGATCTGCTAGAAATGATTGTACTCAAAAGGTAAGTGACGAGCAGTAATTGCATTACATGTGCAATTCCTAGTAAGAATGGGACCTACAAATTACATTTGATTCATCAAGTGATTTGTAGTCATGTTTTGTCCCATCTTTTGCCACGGGTTAAGGTCTCACCGCTTAACTCGCTTTAAGTCGTCCAACCAAGAACGCGCAAATTTGTCCACCACTGTGTACCAGTGAGTGGGATTTGCCATGCAACTGCCATTTCACCACTGTGTACCAGTGAGTAAAACAACAGCCACAAGTGTCCTTTACAAGTTGGATGACAATGACTTAAGTTTATTGGGTCAATCAATTTGATGTGTGATCAAAAAGTTATGTTTGAAGATTCATGCATATCTTCTAAACATAATATGTTTATAAAACTCATTTTCTTGCCTTTAAATACAAAAGAGCTTGGTAGCTCCATTTGAACGCACAAAGAAGCGCAAGGGCAAAGGTTTGCGATGGACGCAATTAAAAACCCGCCCTTTTAGGAGGCTAACGCACTCCGACTTATACTTCTCTTAGAGTTTGTTCAAATGGGTGAGCCGGTGTATCTCTTGATTTTAGGGCACCAATTTTATAAACAAAATCATTATTTCAATGTAATTTAGTCAAGTTTAATTTTCGAAAAACAATTTTGCACACAATTTTCTTAAAGGGCAAAACAAACATACTAAATATAAACACGTAACAATTAGGTATCCATCCTCGGTTAGACCACTATGGTTTAAGATTGGCTCCCCTTTCTCAAGGAAAAGGACCACATACATCAAGTAAACTTGATTGCGTAAGCCAAAATTTAATAACAAATTTATCACATAAACACATAAGGTGCTGATTTGAAAAAACCAGCAGCTTCACAACCCATTTAGGCCTAGAGGATGGCCGAACTGGACTTAGCACAGAACTACAAAGTTGTAGCCCTATGAGTCAAGTATCTACTGTTCAAAGGACGACTTCTAACTCCTCACGGATTAAAAGATATGATCGTTTTAGTGGACTGGTGTCAAGCAGCAACATTAATATATAATTATCACATTGTCAAACAATTAATTATTTTAATTATCCACCTAAAAGGACCTAGTGATCAAGTAATTTTATCATTATAACTAAGTAATAATCATGAATCAATTGCATGTAAAAACTCATGATTATTACTTCTTTTTAACAATTAAAATAGAGGTAATCCATAAACGCATGCAATTAACACATTAATCATGCAATAAATCAAAACTTGCAATTTGGGTTTCCTAAAAAAAAATTTTATTTCCAGATTTTCGAATTGGGGTTTATCAAAAAAATAATTTTATTGTTTATTTCATTATTTTATTACAATTAAACCAATTAATTAATAAAATAATCAAAATAATTTCATAAAAAATTCGAAAAATATGAAACCTTAACCCCCCTTCAAGTTTTGATTTTTAGGTAATTAAAAATCACATGGGTGGCTCTGATACCACTGTTGGAATTTATAACTAAATATCATTATTCACGAGTACGCAACGGAAGCAAATCAAACCATGTAATCAAATAATTAACCTTGAAATAGGATTAAGGAATACCTCTTAATGTACATGATAAAGTAAAGAAACTTTAAAAAGATTTGAAGTAAATTCCTCTACGATTGCACACACGATCCACCGATATAGGTGTGCTAGCACTTGATCACGAACCGAGCAACCTTTGGCTTGATCTCCTTCTTCAAAGCCGAAAACCAAAAACCCAAAGGGTTTTCCCTTGGTTTTGGCCGTCCAAAATAAGAGAGGAGAGGGGGAGATGAGAGGTTTTTGGAGTTACAATTCTTATGTGTAATTGTTAAAGAAAACCATAAGCCTACCTATAGTATTTATAGGTAGACCCAAACTTGGCCATCAAGTTTAGGGTTTCACTAGGAAACCTAGTAGGGAGGCCGCCCCCCTATGGCTTTTCTAGAACCTTCCCTTAATCGTTTTATCTCCTTACTTTAACGACCGTTAGCTAGTAACCGTTAAATATTAACGATCGTTCGTTAACTTATTCGTGATCCATATTAATTAATAAATCAATTAATATTAACTATATTTGAATCGAGACGTGTGACCCCGTAGGCTCAAATCATTTCCGGACATACGTCATTTTACGTGATCACATACTAACAGGTGACTTCTGAGCGCGTAACAAATGAATGTAACAGCCGCGACAGGTAGTGACGGTGACAACAATTAGTAGTGTATATTATTTATTTAATGTAATTGATGTAAAAAAGGGTATTGTAGTTATTTTAAGAGTTGATATATTTATTTTGTAAATTATTTCATTAAAAGGTAGTTTTGAGATATCACTTTAAATGGTCGGTGGAGTTTATTAGTAGGATTTTAGTCTTTTGCGTTATTTGTACTTTAAAAAAGGAAGGGGGGGGGGGGGATGTATAGTATAAGGGATATAGATTAAGTGAGTGAGGTAGGTGAGTAATAATAAGTTTATATTTTTTTTACGTTACTTATGTTTTAAAAGAGGGGCAATATCTATTATAAAAAGATATATATAATATATATATTTTGAAAATTTTATTTCTTACTTTTTTTAACAGTAAATTAAATTTATTTATATAAACTAACCTACATAATATTATACTACTACATGTTAGGGATTGAACCTTGCTCTTGTTTTAAGAGGTAAAAGGCTCTACTAAATGTGGGTTATACTTTTTACATTTTAGAAAAGAAATTTGATGTATTAATCAAATAAGATTTTTCTAATTACATATACATTGAACTTGACTCTTCGGATACATAATTGTACTTCTAAATCCGAATCAAAACAGCATAAGAAAAGTATCAAGGCGCATGATAGAGTTTAAGATGAAGATGTTGAAAGAGAATAAGTGGAAACTTGAAACAAAACCTAACCGACATATGAAACAAATTACACGTGTCAACTCATTTATAACACATGTTAAAGGGGAGTGATATATCTATAACAATTTTTTGTCATTCACAACAAATGTACATGTTATACTGTACAGTGTATAACTGTATAAAGCATGCGTTGTTGTGAATGGCTAACAATTGTTGTAGATATATCACTTCCCCATGTTAAATCAAAAGCTACATGATAAAACACTCAGTTAGAGTTTCAATAATTTTTAGTTCACACAATAAATTATTCTAAATTATATAACCTAAGTATAAATAAAATTAACTGTGTTTTTTTATATATATATTCATTAAGTATCAAAATAGAAATATAAGAAAACATTTTCTTTTATTGTAATCTTAAATAGGTCGTAAACGGTTGAGAATACCAACTTTGAAAGCAAATTCATATGTTAAAATTGAATTGTTAAATGTTTATTTATAAACGTTGATACAACAACAACAACAACAAGGTACCCAATCCCGACATAAGTCGGGCTATGGGGGAGGTATGATGTAGACAGACCTTACCCCTACTCAAAGGTAGGGAGGCTGCTTCCGGTTCCACCGCAGTGGAAGGGACCTCCGGCCCGGGTGAAAAAAAATAAGGTTAGATCCACCGGAGTGGAAGCTTAACCGGATAGGGATAATCTCGATCTCAAACTCTCAATCTCAATCTCAATCCCACTCTTCGGTTCACAAATTCAGATCTTAGATCTAGAAATTTGTTACCGTTAGGGAGAGGGAGAGGTTAGAGAGAGAGAGAAGAGAGAGAAACTCCCAGAACGTCTAAAGCCGTTTATGTTGATACATTTAACTAAAATGTATAAACAGGTTGATACATTTAACTAAAATCTAAAGCCGTTTATGTTGTACCGTGTCACATAGGTCGAGTCGAAAACGACACAATACCAAAGATTAAAGAAGTCATAAAAGCAGTCGACGAAACTACACTATTTACCCGAGAGTGTAAGAGTCACGCGCAAGTTTTGAAAGTGGGATAAAGTAGTTTTAATCGTAATTCTAAAAAAAGAATCATTCTAACATTTTTTAAAGGGTAATGATTATACACAACATTTTTTAGCCATACACAACCCGGTATGCATTATACAGTTGTACAGTACAATTACATAATGCATATATTGTTGTGCATGGTAAAAAAATGTTGTGTAGGATCACCTCCATTTTTTAAAGTTTGAGGTTATGTGGAAAACCTGGTTTTTGTTAACCAGTTTTTTGGAAACAACTGCGGCCTTCCAAAAATCCAGTGGCCATCATCTATATATATATAGTCCATAATAATAATCCATATATCTATATTATATACGACCCACTTTCACAAATCTTCAAATTCCTTTTAGTATACAATGAGAATGAGTTGTAATGGTTGTCGAGTCCTTCGTAAAGGATGTAGTGATGATTGTTCAATAAGACCTTGTTTACAATGGATCAAATCCCCTGAATCTCAAGCCAACGCCACCGTTTTTCTAGCCAAGTTTTATGGCCGTGCTGGACTCATGAATTTAATCAACTCTGGTCCTGACCACCTTCGTCCTGGTTAGTATACATATCTTCATTCATTTTTACCACTTTCTTTTTTCTTACAAATACAACTCATAAATGATATTAAGATCCATAAATCTTCGGGTTGCAATTAACATGTATAAAAAATTTGTACCTTACATACTTTAAATTTTATATACAAGTATAACTAATTTATACACGTTAATAACAGAAACCCCAATGAAAAGTTTCAAGGTTACGTTTAAAATGTTATTTCATGAACAAAACATTGTATTTTGAATCACAACCCGTAAATATAAATAAGATTATGCTAAACGCAACCCTTAATGATAAATTTGTACCTTCCATATCAAAATTTTACCCTGAATTTTATAGTAAGTGTATAACTATTTAATGCACCTTACTTCAATCCTAAGGGCTGTGTTTAGCAAACCTATATAAATAGTCGACGTTTAATTTATGCATGTAATAACGTGTTAAATATGACCTCATATTGTTTTTTTTTTTGAACAGTCAAAATATTATATTGATATGAAAGAAATTCATTATTTCTATATGTAGATGTAATGATACACTTTTGTGTGTTTGAACTAATTTTTTTTTTATATATTTTTTTTGTCACAGCTGTATTCAGGTCGCTACTATATGAGGCTTGTGGTCGGATAGTGAATCCAATATATGGTTCGGTCGGGTTATTATGGTCGGGTAAATGGCAGTTATGTCAGAATGCAGTTGAAGCAGTGTTAAACGGATCTCCCATAATCCAAGTAGCATCCGACCCGGATGAGATAAACAACGGGCCGCCATTGAAAGCCTACGATATTCGACATATAAGTAAAGATGATAATAACAACACCGCTAATAATGAACTTCATCGGATCAGGACACGGTGTCGTTTTAAAAAATCAGGAAATAAAGCGAAAAAAGCTAATAATAAAAGTAATAATAATGATAAAAACAACCCGGTTTGGGTCGGGTCGTGTGATGAAGAATCGGGTCGAGATGAGGTTACTTATCATAACAGGGCGGGTAGTCATGATGATGGGAGTACGGTGAGTCATCAGTCAGAAGGTGCGGCGGCGGCGGCGGCGGGGCGTGTGGTGGAGGTGGATGGGGAAAGTTGTGGCACGGCGGAGGTGAGTTTGGTGACGGCGGTGGTTCCGGTAAAAGCGGAGATGGATGACGTGGAGGATGAGAGTGATGATATTGGACTAGAGTTAAGACTTGGGTTTGGGTCCGAGACGGTTTTCCGGTGCCGGAATGTTGAAAAATGTGGAAATATGGCCACCGGCGCCGGAAGTTGTGATGAAGCCGGAATATGTAGAATTGGTCTGGGATTGGATTGTGATTATCAAGTGTGACCCAGATTAGTTTTTTTGGTTAATTTTTGTAGTAAATTTTTTTTATTTTTTGTTTTTTTTAATTTTTTTTAATTTTTTTTGTGTTTTTTTGTTTATGTTGTTATTTATTTTTTTTTTTGGGCTGGAAAAGAATATAATGAAGACCTCTAGTTAAACTTTGAGAGTTAGAGCATTCATAGTCCCGGACACTCATCCTCCAAGGACTAGTTCCTGTCAGCACCACATCAGCCCAAGGACTAACCAAGGACTCATCCCAAAACACCCACAATGCCAGGACTAGTCTAGGACCCACCATTTATTTCACTTTACACTTCTATCTAACCAAAGAAAACAAAAAAAAAAAAGATAAAAAAAAAGTAGTCATCCGTCCTTGGGGGGATGAGTGAGCCAAGAACTAGTCAAGGACTACCTAGTGGTGTGCACTAGTCCTCCAACAAGGAACGAGTGGGAGAACGAGGGAGAACTAGCCCATTGTGAGTACTCTTAGGAGTTGTCGAGTTGATTCTTCATTTTAATGTGTTAAATTTTCATCATTGTTAAATTATATTACTAAGACCAATAATATGCACTCAACCAATCTTTCCTTTATTACCAATAGAATAAGGGCGCGTTTGGTTCAAGAATGTTTTTAGGAGAATGAAATCTTTCAATAGAATTGGAATTTGACGGAATGTTTTTAATTTTTTGAAAATTCAAGTGACGAATGGAATGAGATTCTTTCCCCCACCCTCAAGGAATGGAGATTCCATCAAATGAGGGAATGTTTACATTCCAATGGAATGATATTCATTCGTCTTTGAACAACCAAACACACTAAAGAATGAAATCTCATTCCAGTTCCATCAGAATCTGTGAACCAAACGCGACCTAAGAATTCTTATTACAGATTCGATAACAATAACAATGATTTATTAACAAACATATGTAGACTAAAGGACTTTATCATCCATAAAATGTGTGTGATTCTAAACAATAGTTGAATGGTTGCAACTAAACAAATACAGATACAATGAACGAAGATAAGATAGTGCATACAGAATTATACAGTATAGAGGAAAATTCTTTAAGAATTAGAGATAGTCGATATAACAGAAAAATAATAATCGTACCATACAACTTGATTAATTTACCACATAGTATAAGTATTATAATATATTGTAGAGACAAATTAAATGTACAGTTTTAGTACATTAATCAAGTTATGTGGTACCAATGTCATTTTCATATAACATACAGTAACCCAAATCTTTAAGTTCACATTTAACCCCTACAAGTATAAACGTAACAAATAAAACAAAACTTACTAGTTTACATGTTTGGCATGAATAGTCACTATAAAATAGGAGTTATAAGATTGAACCAATAAGATATATGTTTTAACATTAACCATGTGGTTTTGAGACGTCCGATGAACGTATTATTTTTATTAAAAGCATACTAAAAGTAAAGATGTCACGTCTTAGATAATATTCCTTTCCATAAACGTTGTCGTGCTTATCTGTCTTCCTTAATTATTGCATTTGATTGCAGGTGTCATAAGTGAAGTGTGCCATGTAAATAGTTCGCTACCAAGAAGCCTTTATCAAATTAGTTCAACTTGAGCTCGAGAACAAATTCGAATAGGCTTACAAGCTGATGGACCAACACTTAAGATGGACCAGTGAGCATGATGAATCAACAAGCCGGATGTATCAGTAAGTAGGATGAACCAACAAGGCAGATCGCTAAGAGAGATGAACCAATGAGTGAGTCGAACCAAAGTGATCCTCAAGAAACAGCTAAGAAGGAACTCACTATTGTCTAATAGATACAAGGATGCATAAGACAAGGGAAAGTCTAATACCCGGGTGATGAAGCACTCCCAAAGCGAAACATCCTATTACCCACAATGGGCGCTATAAATAGGTGCCCTCAGATTATTATTCCAACATTACAATCACCACACTTACTACTCTCTCTCTCTCTTTAAACTATAATCACATCTCTCGTCGGAGGTTCAGTTCAGATGAACCGTGGCGTACCATTCCTCCTACATACGAGGTTTGTGAGTTACCAATTAGGGAATCGCCACCCGAAGGAGGTCTCTCCTTCGGTCCTCTCATTGTTGTGTGTTGTTTAATCGTATTCACTTTATCTTTGATCCATCAAGCATCCGTCTTAAAAGATCCGGACCACTTCTAGTCCGGTATGATCCAAACTGTTGCATCATCCATTAGCACGTCTGGTCGAGTTGACTCGAGCCAACTGCATCATCCCAAGAAGGAGCACAAAATACCCTTTAACAAGTGGCGCCATCCGTGGGACCCCAACACTTATAAAGTCACAAGTTCGGGTCCATCTGTGTCGATGGAACTTACACCACCTGCCAAACCAGAACCTTCGGGAATTGCAACACAATTAGGGGATGAACCAATTGCCCTCAAATTTTGCTTTGGTTTGAACCCCGTGACAGGCGAAGTGTTAATTTCCCAAAGATTTTATAGGGAATAATGGAAATGGTTAAAGCTTACATTAGGGGTAATGAAGCACCATGTCGGTGCAACAATAAGAAATCATGGAGGCCCAATCGACGAAAGACAATGAAGCACCAGGTCGGTGCAGCAACAAGAAATCATGGAGGCCCAATCAACGAAAGACAATGAACAAAAGTCCTAAATCTGATCGAGCAAAAACGAATTCCAACCAAAGACTATAAGGGTCCGGAGCAGCAACAACAATAAACACAATGATCGGGATCATGAGAAGTGACACAACAAGAGGCTATGTGCACACCTAGTAGTAACATTCATAAGCCCATAGAAGAAATAACATCGGAGTATGCTCGAAGAAAATATGATGTATGGAACACCTTGAGAAACAACTATATATGACGAAGGTGACAAGACCAACCCGTCTAATTGAGTTTTTCAAATAAAGTAAAGGATCAAGAGAACATAGGGGAGGAAATAAAGTTGGGGTCCGGGTAGTGAGAAACGAACCTCCATTCCCTATGGTTACGCTAATTCCAGCATTTACAACATAATATCTAGGTACATTGGTAGCAGGTGAAGCAGGTGATTGTGTCAATGGCATATCCACAAGGAAATGTACAAGTGGAAAGAGCCAAGAAAAGCATAGTTGATGCAACAACAGAATGCCTTCATTGAAAAGGTTGTGACATGATGAACCATTAACTCACATATTGCAGACCGATTGAACGATGCCAAAAACAAGCAACCACGAGGCACCGTTCAACCTCACTTATGGCATTGAAGCAGTAATTTTAGCAAAAATAGGCATGCCAATGTAGCCAAACCTCGACCCGATCTTCAGAAGGTAATGAGAAGGAAGAATGAACCTCAAATCATTAAAGGAGTGGTGAAAATGGGCAACCGCAAAACAAGCTAAACGCATGCAACAAAGTGAAAAGTACTACAATCAAAGAATGATAAAATCAAAATGTAGATATATCGATCGAATGAAGATAGAAAAGCAGATAGTCAAGGAAAACTTGGTCTAAGTTGGGTATATCCATCACAAAGGCGCTGAGGTTTGGATCAAACCACTTAAAAATCATCATGGATGGAGCACTCCCAAGGCTATGGCTAGGCACCCAACTTCAAAAGTAAAACATGTAAGCTAGCATGCTCGGGACAAAGGGTTACACAAAGGCTAATTGTGTCTTTTTATACTTCGATCTTCTCATAGCCAAGGTAAGACCCTCATATTTTAATTATGGTACTTTCAATATTATGGAATATAAAACACATCACCCATGAGATAGATGGTGTTCTTTGCCTATAAGCATGAAAGAAATTCTTTCTTGTTTGCTACATCCAAACAAATAAAACACAAGTATTATATACATTTTCTTGCAACTTTATTTTACAAAAGCATAAGGATCACAAACGATCCAAGAGAGCCAAAATACACTTTGGATACCATGGATGATGGTATAGTGGTAACAAAAAGCAAACCCTCTAAGGGAGTCCATACCAGATTGGCATAAAATACATCTGAACCATAACAGATGGACAAATATATGTGAACATGCGCATGTATATGGGCTGGGCTGCCCCCTTTTCATAGCCCCTTTCCGTAGGAACAGGCTTCCTAAAGGAATGGCGTAAGGTTTAGCGACCTCATAAAATTAGCTCCATGTACTCAACAACGGTTGGGTACATTGACAGGTTGAGAACCTACTAATACACTCCCTACTAGTGAACGACTAACCTCGCCAGGACGGTAAACAAATCAAACTATGTTAATGGGACGCCTTAACAACTCACTTAGTATCAAAAAAAATGCTACAAGCATAGAAAGGAGCAGATAAATCTTCAGTGCTCCATAAAGGAAATAAATTTCCATTGCTCCATGAAGCATATAAATCTTCATTGCTTCACAAAGCAAAGCAAATTTCTATTGCTCCACGAGGCAAGTAAACCTTTCCATTGCTCCATGAAGCATATAAATCTTCATTGCTTCACAAAGCAAACAAATTTCTATTGCTCCACGAGGCAAGTAAACCTTCAGTTCTCCATGAAGCAAGCAAATTTCCATTGCTCCATGAAGCAAGTAAATATTCAATGCTCCATGAAGCAAATAAATCTTCTGTGGCCCATCGAGCAAATAAAAATCTGTTGCTCCACGAAGCATATAAATCTCCATTGCCCCAATAGGCAAATAAAGCTTCGTTACTCAAGAAGAAACAAACTTATTCATGTTATCTAGCAAAGCACACAAGTTAGAGTAAGACACTGCTTCATACAGTGGTACTATTATCTAACGAGAGGTACGTGTTGGCACTTTATCCACATCTTTTGTCTTCATTGATACTGCTAGGGGTGTTCAAAACTATCCGTATCCGTATCCGAATCCGTAATCCGAAAATCCGATCCGATTTTATCCGAAAATCCAAAAATCCGATTTTTGAAAATTTCGGATATTTCGGATATCCGAAATATCCGAAAACCTTGTTTTTCAAAAAAATTTCAATATTTTATTATTTAATATCCAAAAATATCCGAAATTATCCGAAAATATCCGAAACTATCCGAAAATATCCGAAACTATCTGAGAAATTTATAGTTAATATCCAAAAATATCCAAAAAAATATATATATTTCTTAAAATTCGGATATTTCGGATAGTTCGGATATCCGAAATTTCGGATATCCGAAATTTCGGATATCCGAAATTCGGATATCCGAAATTTTCGGATATCGAAATTCGGATATCCGACTTTGAACACCCCTAGATACCGCAGGCACTGCCTCATTCAATGGTCCTATTATCTAGCGCGAGGTACGTTTTGGCACTTATCCGTACCTTTTGTATTCTATGACACTGACGTACTGACTCATTCGATGGTCTTATTAAGCATTTCTAGTTCAAGTAATGAATACACTTTATTACCTTGTGACAAATAGAGCACTAGTTATAATGGAAAAGATATTTGCATCATCATATTTATGCATTTTTCATAAAAATGTATTCTATTTTCTTACCATATGTATAACCAATCCAGGGTGCACAAACATACAAGCAAAACACATATGATAGTCACTTTTTCATAGAATAAACCAAAAGTGGGGGATGCATTATTGATTCAATGTTACATCATTCGAAGGCATAAACATATAAATGATGACACCATTTTAGGTCAGTGCATCATCGAAAGAGTTGAAACACATTACATAGTAAACATATGAGAAGAACTTAAGAGGAAGGAAACAACTCATCATCCCAAGTGTCAGAAAGCCCAAGGTTAAGGACATCCAAAGTTTATCTTCTCCACACATATCAACTTCGATGAACTAAAATCAGTCAAGGCATTTTGACACTTGAATCGTTGCATCAATGTCATACATTAGTGCATCTTACATGCCATTCTAAAGTGACGACTAAAGTAGCCTGTCTTCAATCCATCTTGGTGTCACACCCCGTTGTAGCGGAAATACAGGGTTAACAAAGAATTGCATACTAATCAGAATGTTAATAGAAATTACATCCATTTATACCAATACAAGTCAAAACAAGTATAATCGTTCCAAGTGTGGACCCCAAAATACAGATACAAGTCATCCTCATTTGGAACTGGGCCCACAGAATACAAGTTCAATAAATTGGACAGTCAAATACAATTAAAGCCAAAAACATGAGAGCCTGTAAGTGCACGTTCTGGTGCACATTTTGTGTCCGATGCATCTCAATTAATGGGCTGTTTTGCTAGATGTGTTGACCACGAGTTTAGACCAAACTCGTGTGGAGGCCACGAGTTTAGACCAAACTCGTGTGGAGGCCACGAGTTTAGACCAAACTCGTGTGGAGGCCACGAGTTTAGACCAAACTCGTGTGGAGGCCACGAGTTTAGACCAAACTCGTGTGGAGGCCACGAGTTTAGACCAAACTCGTGTGGAGGCCACGAGTTTAGACCAAACTCGTGTGGAGGCCACGAGTTTAGACCAAACTCGTGTGGAGGCCACGAGTTTAGACCAAACTCGTGTGGAGGCCACGAGTTTAGACCAAACTCGTGTGGAGGCCACGAGTTTAGACCAAACTCGTGTGGAGGCCACGAGTTTAGACCAAACTCGTGTGGAGGCCACGAGTTTAGACCAAACTCGTGTGGAGGCCACGAGTTTAGACCAAACTCGTGTGGAGGCCACGAGTTTAGACCAAACTCGTGTGGAGGCCACGAGTTTAGACCAAACTCGTGTGGAGGCCACGAGTTTAGACCAAACTCGTGTGGAGGCCACGAGTTTAGACCAAACTCGTGTGGAGGCCACGAGTTTAGACCAAACTCGTGTGGAGGCCACGAGTTTAGACCAAACTCGTGTGGAGGCCACGAGTTTAGACCAAACTCGTGTGGAGGCCACGAGTTTAGACCAAACTCGTGTGGAGGCCACGAGTTTAGACCAAACTCGTGTGGAGGCCACGAGTTTAGACCAAACTCGTGTGGAGGCCACGAGTTTAGACCAAACTCGTGTGGAGGCCACGAGTTTAGACCAAACTCGTGTGGAGGCCACGAGTTTAGACCAAACTCGTGTGGAGGCCACGAGTTTAGACCAAACTCGTGTGGAGGCCACGAGTTTAGACCAAACTCGTGTGGAGGCCACGAGTTTAGACCAAACTCGTGTGGAGGCCACGAGTTTAGACCAAACTCGTGTGGAGGCCACGAGTTTAGACCAAACTCGTGTGGAGGCCACGAGTTTAGACCAAACTCGTGTGGAGGCCACGAGTTTAGACCAAACTCGTGTGGAGGCCACGAGTTTAGACCAAACTCGTGTGGAGGCCACGAGTTTAGACCAAACTCGTGTGGAGGCCACGAGTTTAGACCAAACTCGTGTGGAGGCCACGAGTTTAGACCAAACTCGTGTGGAGGCCACGAGTTTAGACCAAACTCGTGTGGAGGCCACGAGTTTAGACCAAACTCGTGTGGAGGCCACGAGTTTAGACCAAACTCGTGTGGAGGCCACGAGTTTAGACCAAACTCGTGTGGAGGCCACGAGTTTAGACCAAACTCGTGTGGAGGCCACGAGTTTAGACCAAACTCGTGTGGAGGCCACGAGTTTAGACCAAACTCGTGTGGAGGCCACGAGTTTAGACCAAACTCGTGTGGAGGCCACGAGTTTAGGTCAGCCGACAACATGGCAAGTCTAGACATATAGATCGATTTTCATAAGACATGTATACACATTTTTAGACAGCCGTCTCATGGCAAATATAAGACAAATGATTTCATTTACCAAATCTCATGGCGTAGACAAAGACAAATCATTTACAAAGTAGTCGTGTATACAGTACATGCTTTCAGGCCCAAAGTAAAGGAAAAAGGGCGCCATAAACTCACCTTAGCAGTCTACGAGCTAAAGTATGAGTAGTCCGAGAATATGAGCAGTCTAGTCTCCACGTTTATCCAAAACCTAGGATAAGAGTACCAATGGTGAGGATCAAATCTCACGACGACAAGTATCCTACGTATAACTACTTAGCTATCAACCCTAGAATGCCTTAACCGAGAATGTGTTACAAACCTTCATTTTATTTGACTCAAAATATTAATGTCATTGACACTGTTACTAAAAGGTAGTCCAAAGTTCCATTTCGTACAAACGAAGTTCAAGTGTCCAAGACGTCAAAAACTGAAACGTCAAACAGTTCCAGAAATCGCGGCGCGACCTGGGTTCCTCGCGGCGCGACCCTGCTACGTTCCTCGCGGCGCGACCTGGAGGTTTCGCGGCGCGAGTCAGATCGAGTGCAGGTTCTGTTCGAAATTCGACACACCTCGCGGCGCGAGCAGGATACCTCGCGGCGCGAGTTCTACCTGACCGAGTGAAAAGCCTGGTTTATGACCATTTTTAGCAAACTATATCGACTCCAAATCGATTCCTTTCATTTCTAACAACTGTTATCATGTTCAAAAGACCTAGAAACATACCATTCCGCCAAAACATTTCGCCATTTTAATCATTTTGATTTCAAGACCAAATTCTAAATCAAAACTTCATAAATTACCAAGAACCCTAATTACATAACAAATTTAAAGCCTCTAATTCCGTTTACAAAACTAAAACAAACCCTTAAATGAATTTAAATCGAATCAAAAGTTTGAGAAAAAATGTTTACTTACCAAAATTTGATGTTCTTGAGGTAAAGATGAAGATGGTGATGATAATGATGCCAAAACCCTAAATTATTATTGAAATATGATTAATTCCTTTGATTTTCTCTTTGATTTCACCTTGTAAATTGATTTAGAGCATGAAGATCTTTGTGTGGGTGTTGTGTGTTGTGTTTCTTGTGGGTGTGGGTCGACAGAACAAAGAAAGAAAAAGGGGGGAAGAGTTGTTGTTTTAATTCCCACCACAAACAAAGGGGCCGGCCTATGTGGCTCCTTTTCAGTCATTTAAATACCCCAAATTTGGTAAAATGCTTACGATTTAATACCGTTTGACCCAAAGGTTAAATGTAAAGTGAAGGTATTTTTCTTCGTCTCATTTTAGTCAAGACAAGCCAAATAAAGTTTCGTCAAAGTGAACTCTATTAATATCAAGTCTAGACAGTCTAATTATTTTGTTCAAGACATAACCTTTAAATATTTATTTAAAGTTATTTTTAAAGACTCGGCATTCGTCTAGATAGCTAATAGTCTACGTCATCAAGATACGTCTAATTTGACTAAGTCAAAAGTCCAAAAGTCTAATAAGTTCCACGTCAAATGACTGTCTAATCGAGATTAGGACTAACCCGGTGTAAATTAATTACGAGTTGTCACAGCATCCCCGACTTCTAAGGATTTCGTCCCGAAATCAAGTCTTGCTCAGTAAAAAGATGAGGATAGTTATTCCTCATAAAGTCTTCACGTTCCCAAGTCAAGTCGGGACCATGTTTTGAGTTCCAACGAACTTTGACCAATTTGATACGACTACGTCTAAGTTGTTTGAGCTGTTGGTCTAAAATTTCAACAGGTTCTTCAACGAATTGAAGAGAGTCAGTCACTTGCAGCTCTTCGACAGGTACGACTAAAGTCTCATCAGTCAGACATTTCTTAAGATTGGAAATGTGAAATGTGTGATGAACGTGTTCTAGCTCCTTAGGTAAATCGAGCTTGTAAGCCACGGAACCAATTCTTTGAACAATTTCGAATGGTCCGATATAACGAGGACTAAGTTTCCCTCGTACGCCAAAACGTGCAGTGCCTTTCCAAGGTGACACTTTCAACATGACTTTGTCTCCCACTTGAAACTCAAGTGGTTTCCGTCTACGGTCGGCATAGCTCTTTTGACGATCTTGAGCCGCCTTTAGCCGTGCCCTAATTTTGACAATTTGATCAGTAGTCTTCTGAACTAGTCCATATTTAAATAAAGGGTTAAGTGCACGGAAATGTAATCAACTAAGGCCGAAAAGTTATTGTATACATGAACTTACAAAAGGTTTATTGTATACATGAACTCTTAAAAAAAGGTTATAGAAAACACGTTTTACCTGCTATTCCCTTAGCCGGTAACCCTTGTCAATACAAGACAAAACTGCTGACGTCAGCATGACGTCAGCAATTTTGTCTTATTCTTATTTTGTCATTTTCTGCAGTTTTAGATTTTTTTTTTTTTTTTTTTTTTTTTTTTTTTTTTTTTTTTTTTTTTTTTTTTTTTTTTTTTTTTTTTCTTTTTTTTTTTTTTTTTTTTTTTTTTTTTTTTTTTTTTTTTTTTTTTTTTTTTTTTTTTTTTTTTTTTTTTTTTTTTTTTTTTTTTTTTTTTTTTTTTTTTTTTTTTTTTTTTTTTTTTTTTTTTTTTTTTTTTTTTTTTTTTTTTTTTTTTTTTTTTTTTTTTTTTTTTTTTTTTTTTTTTTTTTTTTTTTTTTTTTTTTTTTTTTTTTTTTTTTTTTTTTTTTTTTTTTTTTTTTTTTTTTTTTAATCATCTTTTTTTTTTCTTTACTCTCTATCTCTTACATTAAGGTTTCTAACTAAACTATAGTAAATTTTAAGTTTCCAAACTTTTAGGTACCGTTGTATGTATAAATGCTTGCATGACGCAGTGTCGATCCCGGACAACGTCCCCCTGGGGTCAAAAAACTAGTTCTAACTACACACATTCATCAGAATTTACAACCATAAGAATTTAAAAAAAAATAAAATCGGATCTCCATATCTCGATGATGATGATGTCAAATAAATGAATAACAAACACAATCACTGATGAAAAACGATGTCAAACCACCGCACACAATAATAGAAGTTTTGTAAGTTCATGTACACAATAACTTTTTGTAAGTTCATGTACACAATAACTTTTTGTAAGTTCATGTACACAATAACTTTTTGTAAGTTCATGTACACAATAACTTTTTGTAAGTTCATGTACACAATAACTTTTTGTAAGTTCATGTACACAATAACTTTTTGTAAGTTCATGTACACAATAACTTTTTGTAAGTTCATGTACACAATAACTTTTTGTAAGTTCATGTACACAATAACTTTTTGTAAGTTCATGTACACAATAACTTTTTGTAAGTTCATGTACACAATAACTTTTTGTAAGTTCATGTACACAATAACTTTTTGTAAGTTCATGTACACAATAACTTTTTTAAGTTCATGTACACAATAACTTTTTGTAAGTTCATGTACACAATAACTTTTTTAAGTTCATGTACACAATAACTTTTTGTAAGTTCATGTACACAATAACTTTTTGTAAGTTCATGTACACAATAACTTTTTGTAAGTTCATGTACACAATAACTTTTTGTAAGTTCATGTACACAATAACTTTTTGTAAGTTCATGTACACAATAACTTTTTGTAAGTTCATGTATACAATAACTTTTTGTAAGTTCATGTACACAATAACTTTTTGTAAGTTCATGTACACAATAACTTTTTGTAAGTTCATGTACACAATAACTTTTTGTAAGTTCATGTATACAATAACTTTTTGTAAGTTCATGTACACAATAACTTTTTGTAAGTTCATGTACACAATAACTTTTTGTAAGTTCATGTATACAATAACTTTTTGTAAGTTCATGTACACAATAACTTTTTGTAAGTTCATGTATACAATAACTTTTTGTAAGTTCATGTACACAATAACTTTTTGTAAGTTCATGTATACAATAACTTTTTGTAAGTTCATGTACACAATAACTTTTTGTAAGTTCATGTACACAATAACTTTTTGTAAGTTCATGTACACAATAACTTTTTGTAAGTTCATGTACACAATAACTTTTTGTAAGTTCATGTACACAATAACTTTTTGTAAGTTCATGTACACAATAACTTTTTGTAAGTTCATGTACACAATAACTTTTTGTAAGTTCATGTACACAATAACTTTTTGTAAGTTCATGTATACAATAACTTTTTGTAAGTTCATGTACACAATAACTTTTTGTAAGTTCATGTACACAATAACTTTTTGTAAGTTCATGTACACAATAACTTTTTGTAAGTTCATGTACACAATAACTTTTTGTAAGTTCATGTACACAATAACTTTTTGTAAGTTCATGTATACAATAACTTTTTGTAAGTTCATGTACACAATAACTTTTTGTAAGTTCATGTAACAATAACTTTTTGTAAGTTCATGTACACAATAACTTTTTGTAAGTTCATGTAACAATAACTTTTTGTAAGTTCATGTACACAATAACTTTTTGTAAGTTCATGTACACAATAACTTTTTGTAAGTTCATGTACACAATAACTTTTTGTAAGTTCATGTACACAATAACTTTTTGTAAGTTCATGTACACAATAACTTTTTGTAAGTTCATGTACACAATAACTTTTTGTAAGTTCATGTACACAATAACTTTTTGTAAGTTCATGTACACAATAACTTTTTGTAAGTTCATGTACACAATAACTTTTTGTAAGTTCATGTACACAATAACTTTTTGTAAGTTCATGTAACAATAACTTTTTTAAGTTCATGTACACAATAAACTTTTTGTAAGTTCATGTATACAATAACTTTTTTAAGTTCATGTACACAATAAACTTTTTGTAAGTTCATGTATACAATAACTTTTTTAAGTTCATGTACACAATAAACTTTTTGTAAGTTCATGTATACAATAACTTTTTTAAGTTCATGTACACAATAACTTTTTGTAAGTTCATGTACACAATAACTTTTTTAAGTTCATGTACACAATAACTTTTTGTAAGTTCATGTACACAATAACTTTTTTAAGTTCATGTAACAATAACTTTTTGTAAGTTCATGTACACAATAACTTTTTTAAGTTCATGTAACAATAACTTTTTGTAAGTTCATGTACACAATAACTTTTTGTAAGTTCATGTACACAATAACTTTTTGTAAGTTCATGTACACAATAACTTTTTGTAAGTTCATGTATACAATAACTTTTTGTAAGTTCATGTACACAATAATTTTTTAAGTTCATGTAACAATAACTTTTTGTAAGTTCATGTACACAATAACTTTTTTAAGTTCATGTACACAATAACTTTTTGTAAGTTCATGTATACAATAACTTTTTTAGTTCATGTATACAATAACTTTTTTAAGTTCATGTATACAATAACTTTTTTAAGTTCATGTATACAATAACTTTTTGTAAGTTCATGTACACAATAACTTTAATGAAGTCCATAGTAATCTGTTCCCATTTCCAGTCAGGAATTTTGGGTTGTTGGAGCAGCCCAGAAGGCTTTTGGTGCTCCGCCTTGACCATTGAACAATTTAGACACTTCGAGACATAAGTGGCGATATCTCTTTTCATACCAGGCCACCAATAAAAGTCCTTTAGTCCATGGTACATTTTGTCAGCACCAGGATGGATTGAATATTTAGATCGATGACTTTCGTTCATCAAGAGTTCTCTAAGTCCATTATATTTGGGAATCCACACTCTGCCCTTAACATGTCGGATTCCATCGCCATCCAATTCAAACAACCGTTCAGCATTCCACAATGCTTCCTTCTCGATTCGCCCTGGCCGTAGGGCTTCGTTTTGATCGTCTAAAACTCTATCCCTTAATGACGAGCCAAGATAAGAACTTGCTCTTGTTATGACAGATAGTGAAATTCTATCTTTTCGACTTAGCGCGTCAGCAACAACGTTGGCTTTACCGGGATGATATTTGAGTTCACAGTCGTAGTCGCTGAGTAATTCTACCCATCGTCGTTGTCGCATATTCAGCATTTTCTGATCGAAGATATGCTGAAGGCTTTTGTGATCCGTGAATACCGTACACTTGGTACCATACAGATAATGTCTCCAAATTTTTAATGCAAAGACAACCGCTCCGAGTTCTAGATCGTGGGTTGTATAGTTCTTTTCGTGGATTTTGAGCTGCCTAGAAGCGTAAGCAATGACCTTACCTTCCTGCATAAGTACACATCCCATGCCCTGATGTGAGGCGTCACAGTATACCACGAAATTTTCAATGCCATTCGGTAGCGCTAGGATAGGAGCATTACACAGCCTGTCCTTTAACGTCTGAAATGCCTTTTCTTGGGCATCCTGCCAAATAAACTCCTTAGTCTTTTGAGTTAATAAAGTCAGAGGTTGAGCAACCTTAGAGAAATTCTCAATGAATCTCCTGTAATAGCCAGCCAGTCCAAGAAATTGACGAATTTCTGTCGGAGTCTTAGGGGCTTCCCACTTCTTTATTGCTTCAATCTTAGATGGATCTACGTGGATCCCATCCCCGTTCACTACATGACCCAAGAAGTGCACTTCCCTAATCCAGAATTCACATTTTGAGAATTTCGCGTACAACTTCTGATCCTTGAGCAGTTGCAGAATGGTTCTCAGATGACCTTCATGTTCGTCTTTATTCCTTGAGTATATCAGTATGTCGTCAATGAACACGATGACAAACTTGTCTAGATACGGTCGACATACTCGATTCATTAAGTCCATAAACACGGCTGGTGCATTGGTTAAACCAAACGGCATAACCAAAAACTCATAATGTCCATAACGAGTTCTGAAGGCTGTTTTAGGAATGTCCGTCTCTCTGACTCTGAGTTGATGATACCCAGATCTGAGATCGATCTTGGAAAAATGTGATGCACCTTCCAATTGATCAAACAAGTCGTCAATACGAGGCAAAGGGTACCTGTTCTTGACAGTCAACTTGTTCAATTCTCTATAATCTATACACATGCGCATAGAGCCGTCCTTCTTTTTGACAAATAGAATCGGAGCTCCCCAAGGTGATGAACTTGGGCGAATTAGTCCTTTAGCTAACAACTCTTGAAGTTGTTCGGATAATTCTTGCATTTCTGACGGCGCAAGACGATAGGGTGCCTTGGCCACGGGTGCAGCTCCAGGGACTAAGTCTATTCCAAACTCAACTGGTCTGTGAGGTGGAAGTCCCGTCAAATCTTCAGGAAATACTTCTGGAAAATCTTTAACTACTGGGATGTCTTGAATGTCTTTACCCTTCGGCTTCCTTTCAACAACTAGTGCCAAGAAGGCAGGGTATTCTTTTTGTAAATATTTATTCGCCTTTATCGCCGATACTAAAATCAATTCCTTCCCTGACTTGTCTCCTTGCACTACTAGGGTTTTGTCATTCTGAAGGGGTATTCTAACAACCTTCTCGTAACACATTATTTCAGCTCTAACCTTAGATAACCAGTCCATTCCAACAATTACATCAAAACTACTTAGTTCTATGGGAATAAGATTTATTTTAAAGGTTTCGCCAGATAGTGTCAAATTGCAATCTACTAAATGATCTCTAGCAATATACTTTTGACCGTTTGCATATTCGACAATATAAGTGTCTTTCATGGGGATAGCCACTATACCAAATCGGGACTTAAATTCTAAGGATATAAAGCTTTTATCAGCACCAGAGTCGAATAACACAAAAACATAATGATTATTGAGTATGAATGTACCTATCACGACGTTGGGATCACGTCGTGCATCAGCAGCATCCAAAGCAAAAACTCGGCCTCTACCTCGTCCATCTTGATTCCTTGCTTGATTATTCCCCGCATGGTTCCTTACTGGAACTATTGCATTGTTGTTCGGGTTCAGATTGAGTCTTGGACATGCAGGTCGCAGATGGGTTTCGCTCCCACATTCGTAGCATTGAGCCTGTGTCTTGCCCTTACAAAACTTTTCCAGATGTCCCGCCCTTTTACAACGGCGACAAGTAGGACAATTTCCTCTGTGATGGAGATTACACCTATTACACCTAGGATCTGTGCCGGTGTACCTCGTGACGTCCTGAGTAACTACCGCAAAGTTTCTGGCAGTCTTAAACCTCTTGCCATTTCCACCGCCACCATATCCACTACCAGAGGCATGATCACTCCTTCTCTTGACCACTTCAGTTCCAACAGAAGAACCAGTGGTTCTTTTCAAGTCTATCACCATCCGGTTGGTTGCACTAACTGCCGCTTGAAGAGTCATAGGATTAAAAGCGGCTACCAATCTTCGGACATCAGGTGACAAGCCATAACAGTATCTCTCGATCAATTTCTCCTCCGTATCTACCATACGAGGAACTAGTCTTGTCAGCTCATGAAAACGAGTAGTGTATTTCTCGTTGTCTAGCCCGACCATATTATGATTCCAAAATTCGCCTTCCATTTTCTGTACTTCCTCCCTAGGACAGTATTTTTCCATCAACATACTTTTAAAATCAAACCAAGGTATCCTATTAGCTTGGTCTCGACCTCGGGTCCTAACCTGCTCGTTCCACCATGATAGAGCGTGCTTTTGAAGTTGAGTGGAAGCATATTCCACTTTGTGCTCTTCGGCACAACGACTAATATGAAGCACCGCCTCTATGCTTTCTAGCCAGTTGATTAGACCTACCGGACCCTCGGTACCATGAAATTCCTTTGGTTTACAATAGGTAAAGGTCTTGTAGTCACCCACTCGAAGTTGAGCTCGAGGAACAACTTGCTCAGCAGTAGGTTCAACATTGTTACTATTATCAGTATGATGATTATTATTGGCGTTCATGCTTGCCGTGATCTGAGCAACTAAAGTAGGCATGGCGGCCAACAGTTGCTGTGTCACAAATGCTGCCATATTATTATCCCCGCCAGTATTTGGGGTAGGTCCAGGACCAGTGTTCACCTGGACAGTAGCAGTTTCTGGTTCTTGCTGGATTACAGGTTCTTCCTGTTCAGCTTCATTATTCAAAGGAGTGGATCGAGTAACTCTCTTTGGTGCAGTTTTCTTGACTGGAGCCTTTTTCTGAACCTTGCTTTTCGTCTTAGGAGCCATAAGTCTAAGATATGAACAAAAATGTCATTTAGAGATTTCCTTGATAGGTTAAATAGAAAGTAGCTTTGCAAGACAGATGACAGTACAATGCAAGTCACAAATTGCTGACTTGTATGAATTCATGTACTAGACAAGACAAGAAAAATATGAAAAATCATATTTCTAGAGCTAAGAATAAGCAGTTGACATAGTCTGAACAAGTAAGTAAGCCAAAAGACAATCGTATTTCATTGATGTTCAAAATTTTACATAGTCAGGTATGTACAGTCCAAAAACATGTGGGAAACTTCATCCACAACGATAGACTACATAGTCGGAGCAATACGATTTATAGACACGTGGGAAATACATCCACCAAAAGATTACAACTCAAAGTACAGAAGTACGAGTTGTTATAAGTTCTAGGCTTACAATATAGAAAGACTTATTACAAAATTACATCTTGCAAATAACAACGACCAGCAAAGCCACCACCAAAACCACCACAACCGACAGTATCCAGATCAACCTCCCAATAGTTTCCTTCCCCTCTCTAGCAACAGACATAGCCTCAGCCGCCTGTTGATAAGCTCCAGTCAACGCCTGAGCTTGATTCTCTATTTTCTCCCTTGTACAGATGAGGGAATTGTTCATCCTTGACAATTGTCGGCGATAATATTCCGACCTATCAGCTGCAGATGCAACTGGCATAACAGCACTTGGGTTGTAGACAGGCACTCTGGAGGGACCCGCCGCATACGGATCTCCCTGAAAGAATGAAAGACCAAGTCCACTGTTGCCCTGAACTGGTGCAGAAGGACCAGGAGCATAAGGGTCTCTAGGAGCATAAGGGTGCCGGAGCAAGGACCAGGAGCATAAGGGTCTCTAGGAGCATAAGGCAAATGAGCTCCCTCGGTAGTCCTCCTCTGATATGGAGATACCGGTGTTACAGATGATTGAACATGGATAGACACATGTTCGCCTCCAGATTCACTGGAAGATGAAATAAGATTGATAGGGCGTGATTCATTGCCCGATTCCTCCATTGGTTCCTCTTCATAAGAGTCAGGAACATAAGGAATGGAGTTTGCCAAGACAGGAACTGGAGGTGTACAAGGTACAACAGCATTTGAGCTAACTCCATCCGACATGACTAGTCTGAAAAGATAGTCAAAGAATCCATATAAGTCAAATGGATAAGGCAGTACGTCTCAAATGGATGATACAGTACGCAATTTGAGTTTTAAAGAAATCTTTGTCTAGATTACACACATTTGGTTTGGGTTTCTATTACCAACATATTTGAAATGCTTATATATAGGGTCACCCGCAGCCTTCCCACCACATCTACAGTATGTTGTGAATATAGCTCAAACTATAACGTATATACAAAATCTAAGATATTTATTTCGAGCCTTATATTATTTTACATAATCGGGACGTAGTTGATCAAGTTAGGTCTAATTATAGACAAATAATATAACTCCTGAAATAAGTATCCTAAACCTAAATAGACTTAGATTCCCTTTTGAAACGAAATGGCTATAGATTGAGTTTTTCCAGCGGAAAAACTCGGTATTAACTATAACCTGTGTCTCTGATACCAATTTTTGTCACACCCCGTTGTAGCGGAAATACAGGGTTAACAAAGAATTGCATACTAATCAGAAGGTTAATAGAAATTACATCCATTTATACCAATACAAGTCAAAACAAGTATAATCGTTCCAAGTGTGGACCCCAAAATACGGATACAAGTCATCCTCATTTGGAACTGGGCCCACAGAATACAAGTTCAATAAATTGGACAGTCAAATACAATTAAAGCCAAAAGCATGAGAGTCCTCAATGTCTGATGCTAATTGTACGTCCAAAGTCAAAAGATTGGCCCTATAATGCCAAAGACGATTCCAAGACTTACTGATGGTCACCTGAAAAGCATGAAATTTGAGAGGATCAACTATCGAAATAGTTGGTGAGTTTACAGTGTGTTTGACTAAAAGATCAATCGTCGTTTGTTGTAGTTATTTAATACATGACGGTTCAGACCGAAGTCTAACCTAAATATATAGACAAGACGGTTCAGACCGAAGTCTAACCTAAATATATAGACAAGACGGTTCAGACCGAAGTCTAACCTAAATAATATGACAAGACGGTTCAGACCGAAGTCTAACCTAAATATAATGACAAGACGGTTCAGACCGAAGTCTAACCTAAATATAATGACAAGACGGTTCAGACCGAAGTCTAACCTAAATATAATGACAAGACGGTTCAGACCGAAGTCTAACCTAAATATAATGACAAGACGGTTCAGACCGAAGTCTAACCTAAATATAATGACAAGACGGTTCAGACCGAAGTCTAACCTAAATATAATGACAAGACGGTTCAGACCGAGTCTAACCTAAATATAATGACAAGACGGTTCAGACCGAAGTCTAACCTAAATATATAGACAAGACGGTTCAGACCGAAGTCTAACCTAAATAATATGACAAGACGGTTCAGACCGAAGTCTAACCTAAATATATGACAAGACGGTTCAGACCGAAGTCTAACCTAAATATATGACAAGACGGTTCAGACCGAAGTCTAACCTAAATATAATGACAAGACGGTTCAGACCGAAGTCTAACCTAAATATAATGACAAGACGGTTCAGACCGAAGTCTAACCTAAATATAATGACAAGACGGTTCAGACCGAAGTCTAACCTAAATATAATGACAAGACGGTTCAGACCGAAGTCTAACCTAAATATAATGACAAGACGGTTCAGACCGAGGTCTAACCTAAATATATGACAAGACGGTTCAGACCGAAGTCTAACCTAAATAATATGACAAGACGGTTCAGACCGAAGTCTAACCTAAATAATATGACAAGACGGTTCAGACCGAAGTCTAACCTAAATATATAGACAAGACGGTTCAGACCGAAGTCTAACCTAAATAATATGACAAGACGGTTCAGACCGAAGTCTAACCTAAATATATGACAAGACGGTTCAGACCGAAGTCTAACCTAAATAATATGACAAGACGGTTCAGACCGGAGTCTAACCTAAATAATATGACAAGACGGTTCAGACCGAGTCTAACCTAAATAATATGACAAGACGGTTCAGACCGAAGTCTAACCTAAATAATATGACAAGACGGTTCAGACCGAAGTCTAACCTAAATAATATGACAAGACGGTTCAGACCGGAGTCTAACCTAAATAATATGACAAGACGGTTCAGACCGAAGTCTAACCTAAATATAATGACAAGACGGTTCAGACCGAAGTCTAACCTAAATAATATGACAAGACGGTTCAGACCGAAGTCTAACCTAAATAATATGACAAGACGGTTCAGACCGAAGTCTAACCTAAATATAATGACAAGACGGTTCAGACCGAAGTCTAACCTAAATAATATGACAAGACGGTTCAGACCGAAGTCTAACCTAAATATATAGACAAGACGGTTCAGACCGAAGTCTAACCTAAATATATAGACAAGACGGTTCAGACCGAAGTCTAACCTAAATATAATGACAAGACGGTTCAGACCGAAGTCTAACCTAAATATATAGACAAGACGGTTCAGACCGAAGTCTAACCTAAATATAATGACAAGACGGTTCAGAACGAAGTCTAACCTAAATATATAGACAAGACGGTTCAGACCGAAGTCTAACCTAAATATATAGACAAGACGGTTCAGACCGAAGTCTAACCTAAATATAATGACAAGACGGTTCAGACCGAAGTCTAACCTAAATATATAGACAAGACGGTTCAGACCGAAGTCTAACCTAAATAATATGACAAGACGGTTCAGACCGAAGTCTAACCTAAATAATATGACAAGACGGTTCAGACCGAAGTCTAACCTAAATATAATGACAAGACGGTTCAGACCGAAGTCTAACCTAAATAATATGACAAGACGGTTCAGACCGAAGTCTAACCTAAATATAATGACAAGACGGTTCAGACCGAAGTCTAACCTAAATATAATGACAAGACGGTTCAGACCGAAGTCTAACCTAAATATAATGACAAGACGGTTCAGACCGAAGTCTAACCTAAATATATAGACAAGACGGTTCAGACCGAAGTCTAACCTAAATATAATGACAAGACGGTTCAGACCGAAGTCTAACCTAAATAATATGACAAGACGGTTCAGACCGAAGTCTAACCTAAATATATAGACAAGACGGTTCAGACCGAAGTCTAACCTAAATATAATGACAAGACGGTTCAGACCGAAGTCTAACCTAAATAATATGACAAGACGGTTCAGACCGAAGTCTAACCTAAATATAATGACAAGACGGTTCAGACCGAAGTCTAACCTAAATAATATGACAAGACGGTTCAGACCGAAGTCTAACCTAAATAATATGACAAGACGGTTCAGACCGAAGTCTAACCTAAATAATATGACAAGACGGTTCAGACCGAAGTCTAACCTAAATATAATGACAAGACGGTTCAGACCGAAGTCTAACCTAAATATATAGACAAGACGGTTCAGACCGAAGTCTAACCTAAATAATATGACAAGACGGTTCAGACCGAAGTCTAACCTAAATATATAGACAAGACGGTTCAGACCGAAGTCTAACCTAAATATAATGACAAGACGGTTCAGACCGAAGTCTAACCTAAATAATATGACAAGACGGTTCAGACCGAAGTCTAACCTAAATATAATGACAAGACGGTTCAGACCGAAGTCTAACCTAAATATAATGACAAGACGGTTCAGACCGAAGTCTAACCTAAATATAATGACAAGACGGTTCAGACCGAAGTCTAACCTAAATATAATGACAAGACGGTTCAGACCGAAGTCTAACCTAAATAATATGACAAGACGGTTCAGACCGAAGTCTAACCTAAATAATATGACAAGACGGTTCAGACCGAAGTCTAACCTAAATATAATGACAAGACGGTTCAGACCGAAGTCTAACCTAAATATATAGACAAGACGGTTCAGACCGAAGTCTAACCTAAATAATATGACAAGACGGTTCAGACCGAAGTCTAACCTAAATAATATGACAAGACGGTTCAGACGAAGTCTAACCTAAATATAATGACAAGACGGTTCAGACCGAAGTCTAACCTAAATATAATGACAAGACGGTTCAGACCGAGTCTAACCTAAATATAATGACAAGACGGTTCAGACCGAAGTCTAACCTAAATATAATGACAAGACGGTTCAGACCGAAGTCTAACCTAAATATAATGACAAGACGGTTCAGACCGAAGTCTAACCTAAATAATATGACAAGACGGTTCAGACCGAAGTCTAACCTAAATATATAGACAAGACGGTTCAGACCGAAGTCTAACCTAAATATATAGACAAGACGGTTCAGACCGAAGTCTAACCTAAATAATATGACAAGACGGTTCAGACCGAAGTCTAACCTAAATATAATGACAAGACGGTTCAGACCGAAGTCTAACCTAAATAATATGACAAGACGGTTCAGACCGAAGTCTAACCTAAATATAATGACAAGACGGTTCAGACCGAAGTCTAACCTAAATATAATGACAAGACGGTTCAGACCGAAGTCTAACCTAAATATAATGACAAGACGGTTCAGACCGAAGTCTAACCTAAATATATAGACAAGACGGTTCAGACCGAAGTCTAACCTAAATATAATGACAAGACGGTTCAGACCGAAGTCTAACCTAAATATATAGACAAGACGGTTCAGACCGAAGTCTAACCTAAATATATAGACAAGACGGTTCAGACCGAAGTCTAACCTAAATATAATGACAAGACGGTTCAGACCGAAGTCTAACCTAAATAATATGACAAGACGGTTCAGACCGAAGTCTAACCTAAATATATAGACAAGACGGTTCAGACCGAAGTCTAACCTAAATATATAGACAAGACGGTTCAGACCGAAGTCTAACCTAAATATATAGACAAGACGATTCAGAAAGACCTAGAAACATACCATTCCGCCAAAACATTTCGCCATTTTAATCATTTTGATTTCAAGACCAAATTCTAAATCAAAACTTCATAAATTACCAAGAACCCTAATTACATAACAAATTTAAAGCCTCTAATTCCGTTTACAAAACTAAAACAAACCCTTAAATGAATTTAAATCGAATCAAAAGTTTGAGAAAAAATGTTTACTTACCAAAATTTGATGTTCTTGAGGTAAAGATGAAGATGGTGATGATAATGATGCCAAAACCCTAAATTATTATTGAAATATGATTAATTCCTTTGATTTTCTCTTTGATTTCACCTTGTAAATTGATTTAGAGCATGAAGATCTTTGTGTGGGTGTTGTGTGTTGTGTTTCTTGTGGGTGTGGGTCGACAGAACAAAGAAAGAAAAAGGGGGGAAGAGTTGTTGTTTTAATTCCCACCACAAACAAAGGGGCCGGCCTATGTGGCTCCTTTTCAGTCATTTAAATACCCCAAATTTGGTAAAATGCTTACGATTTAATACCGTTTGACCCAAAGGTTAAATGTAAAGTGAAGGTATTTTTCTTCGTCTCATTTTTAGTCAAGACAAGCCAAATAAAGTTTCGTCAAAGTGAACTCTATTAATATCAAGTCTAGACAGTCTAATTATTTTGTTCAAGACATAACCTTTAAATATTTATTTAAAGTTATTTTTAAAGACTCGGCATTCGTCTAGATAGCTAATAGTCTACGTCATCAAGATACGTCTAATTTGACTAAGTCAAAAGTCCAAAAGTCTAATAAGTTCCACGTCAAATGACTGTCTAATCGAGATTAGGACTAACCCGGTGTAAATTAATTACGAGTTGTCACACTTGGAGCCCGAATCACTACTAGTCAATTGTACGTGTGAAAGTCCTTTTATAACTCGGGAGCCTGACGCATCTGATCCACCACCAAACTAAGTCCTTCACTAAAAATCCAACGGTTACACTCTTCAATGGATTCACTATCCCTCTCCAACATCTCACACTTCCCATGAAGCTCATCTATCAAAGCATATGATTTTTCACGCTCAAGCTGCCACAACCAACGGTAATGGCTAAAATTTTAGACTTAGCCTTTTTAAGTTTCCTTCTCAAATGATGTTTCTCCAACCGAAGCGGTTTCAACTGCTTATCAATCATGAAAAGCACACAACCTCATGCTCTTCCATCTGATCATCACGAGAACAAGCAACTTGTTTCTCTAAATCTTTTATTCTCTTTTCTGATCCAAAATCCTTAGCACAAAACCGACGGGCACGAACTTGCTTACATTTGCATTTATAAAATAGGTTTTTGTTAATGACAGCCCTTAGGGTCGTCAATATTAACTATTTTGGTGCTTTAAAATTTGTACTTTGTTATGCGAAAATTCAGGGGGTGGTTTTTGATATATAAAGTACTACTTTTTATGCATATAATAAACTGTTAATGACAACCCTTAGGGCTGTCATTATCATTTTCCTATAAAATATAATAGGAGACTCCCAACGTTGTCTCATAGCTGGAACAATAACATTTAGATGGGCCGAAAGAACATTTACCTTGTCCTGAATATCCACGTTCGCGGTATGCAACATACGACTTACTTCA
>CM067175.1:31469961-31509961 GCA_034093135.1 Erigeron breviscapus | reverse complement strand
GTTGTTCAATTTGAGTATTTTGAAAAGATAAGTATGCCAAAAGTGATTGATAAATTGAGCGTTTATGCGATGAGAGATTTGGTTCTTCAGATCTCAACCGATTCATAAGAGCGACAATTAAAGTATCGGTTGATAATCCACTGGTTGCAATTCGTTTTGGAGAGCAATCACTTAAGTATTCAGACGAATCAGAATCAGAAGATGAGCTTGAAGAATGGTGTGGTGAACTTGGATCTGGAAATGCTTGTGACGGTGGAGTTGGTGGTAAGGTTGTTGTTGTTGTTGTTGTTGTTTGTGGGAGTGTTGTTGTTGTTGTTTGTGGGAGTGTTGTTGTTGTTTGTGTTGTTGTTGGAGTTTCATCTGGAGAATGAATTCTTAAAGTACCTCCAGTATACAATCTTGATGGTTGAGAAGTTGATGGTGAAGCAGGAAGCTTACCAGTGATGATGTTTCTTGAAATAAGTAACTCACTTCTTTGTCCTTCTTCTATCCCTTCAACAAAGTGAGAAATTAATCTTTGAGCCTCTGGTGGTAATTGAATATCAGAAATTGGCACATCAGTAGTCTCAAGTGATTCTACTGAGTGACCTGAAGACATCATGACTGTCTCAGGATTTCCTGTTGGTTCAAAAGTATGAACAACAGTTGATGATTCGGCTTTGCAACCAGAATCAGATTGTGTTTGGGCAACACCGCTAACAAGTCCGGGGTCACTGAGAATGCCCGTTAATACAGTCTCAGGTTGATCCTGAGGAACAGCAGTGTCACAACGGCGTTCATACTGCTCCCCAGTCTCTGTTTGAGGACTGTTACCTGCGGCTAAAGCTGGCGTGATGTAAGCTAAGGCAGGATTTCCAAGCTGTCCTTGAGGGTCACACGCAGTGGGTCCCTCTCCGCTTGTTCCGGCACCAGTACTCAACTGGGCTTGTGTTTCAGTGTCCCTAAAGGATCTAGACTCAAGTGCTTGAAATGAAGGCGAGAGGTGGGGCTGTTCCTCTCTATTTTCAACACTCTCATCCTCCAAATGAGGAGAGTGTGGTGAGCGTGGCTGTTCCCCGTGAATATCTGAGACTAACTCCTGTTGTGAGGAGTCAGAATGGCTTGGAGAGTTTTGTGCATGCGAGAATGGGTAGTTCTCGACTTCTATCCTGGGGTAAACCCGGCGTTGATATTGGTTTAGGACTAATTGGAGGCCAACTTTTTCTTTATGCCTTTCACCTAACCCTGTCCTCTCAACCTCTCTGAGATTTTCAACCCCTCCCTCAGTCCTTCCTTGTTCCTCCGAGATGTTCATAACATCATCAGCAAACTGATTAGCATCATCATCAGACGCATCACTATCAGTAGGAATCTTTTCTTCTGGTTCGGGCTGTTGAAATCGGTCATACTCAAAACGAGATCGTTTAAAAGTTTTGCGAATATTAACAGGAATTGATTTCTTACGACCTTGAGTATAAGTTGGTGGAGGAGATCGGACAAAGGATGATGAAGGAATGGTTGATGTAGATTGAAGTATGATAGGTGGTTCAGGTGTAGTGATTTCCGGGAGTGGTGAAGATTGATGAATTGGTGATTGAGGTAATTTTGGTGAAGATGGAGATGATGGTGTTTGAGGTGTTTGTGTTCTGGGGGGTGGTGATCGGATTTGTTTAGGAGAACCAGAAGCAGTCTTTTCAGAAGAATATTCGGCTTGAGCTATGCTTTTGAGATTCTTTGAAGAACTCTTTTTCTTCTTCTTTTGGTGCACTTGCTTACTTAGCCTTAACACAAACATCTCGCCTTTTTGTTTCTTTTTCTTTGGCTTACTGGAACTGGATTCACCCTCACGCTCTTTTCTTTTCACACTTGACCCCTCACCAGGTGTCCTATGTACAGCTTGGGCAAGAACCGGGAGGTTTTCCGGTCCCATTGCTGTTCTAATCCAGTCCAGATAAGCTTTCTTATCATCATCAGCATCTGAAACCATATCTAAAAGAAATGATGGAATCAAGAAAGTATGGTTAGCAGTTCCAGAATCTCTAACATACTTATAAAAATGTATGATCACTTTGCTGCTGTCTGGAAGCCTTGGAATGCTTCTCTCTTGTCTTATGGCACTGTAGACAATTGCTGTTAGAAATCTTATAAATGGAATATACTTCTTGGGAGCAGAAACTTTGCCATTTACTAGTACGATCAACTGATCCCACAGAAGTTGAGCAATGTCGTAATGTCTGTTGAAAACAACAGCATAGAAGATGTGCAGCATTGGCTGTGTTAGATTGTCCATCCCTCTTGTGTAAGGAGTTAAGCAGTTGCTTAGGATGGAGTACACATAATACCATATCTTTGGAAGATTTTTCAATTTGAAATCTTTGGTTCTAGACAAAGCACCTTCATAGCCAATTGAAATTAGAGCAGCAAACATCTCTTCATTGGACTCAAATTCATCATATTCAACATGTCCATTGAAGTCTGCTTCAGGTAATCTTAAAATCCTTCTGAAGTCATCTATATTGAATTCAAACTCATAGATTGTATCTCCTGACGTCAATTGATATTGAAAGTGAAAGTTCCTGTGACCGATCGATTCGCGATTCCAACGACTATGTAAGTGCGGAATCCAAACATAATCGTTATTGAGGTAATTGAATGAAACAAACACATATAAACACGAAATCAATTATGAACAGGAGATAAATCTAATTCCTTTATCATTAGTCGAATGATTACAATGAATAAATCCGTTTACAATACATCTACGATGATTACGGATTACAATCAACGAGACGACTCTTGATAATCGAATAATATGGGCGGCATCTCGAGGTATAGATCTCTACCTCGAGAACCTAGTGAATGACATCTGTTGCAACTAAAATCATTAACCTAAAATCGAAACCTAAGATCTCTATTTATAGGCTACAAAACGGGCTGGGCTTCAAAACTCGTGGTACGTTCACACGAGTTTGTCCAAACTCGTGGTACTGTTCACACGAGTTTGTCCAAACTCGTGTTACTGTTCACACGAGTTTGTCCAAACTCGTGGTACTGTTCACACGAGTTTGTCCAAACTCGTGTTACTGTTCACACGAGTTTGTCCAGTTGTCTGGATAATCTCTGTAAAGTAACAGCCCTTTAATTGAGATGCATCGGACACAAATTGTGCACCAGAACGTGCACTTACAGTCTCCCCCTTGACCGATGCACTCAATTCATTCATCGATAATCATTAGCAATCGAAAACCTGCAAAAGCAAACTCCCCCTTAACTAATGATACCGGGTCTTCATTTGTTGAGACTCGATCTTCTGACACAACACTCTGATCTTCAAACTCCAAAATCTCTGTATCTCTGTGACAACCAACTAACCTAACACTTCTCATTGTAGTTCTCCCCCTCAACAGTAGCCATCTCCGAATTAAACATATGCAATCTTCTTCCTGCTTGGAACTTTGCTCGAGACATTCCTCGACTTGCTTAACCGGCATATAATAGAGAAGTTGAATTTACAACAATCAGCATCAAATCAATCAGCTCTCACAAAAATAAGAAACTCTGTAGCTTGAATCACAAACTGCAGTACCATAAATCCTGTCTCAACTAGCAGCATCTGACTTTGTCTTGTATCTTCACAAATCCACCAATCACTCGAAGTCGTTCTTATCAGATCTCCTCTTCAGTTGTATACGCTGCCATATTATAAAGATCTTTATCTATGCAACTCCTCCTCAAGAATCACCTGATAATCATCTCTACATCTTGGAATATAGATAAGATTCGATCTTCAAATACTGAACAACAAATAACCAGCTTCAATGATCCAATACTTCAACAAGGTTTCCACAACTGCTATCTATTTGATACTTGAGCATATTTCACATTAAGCACACCATCATCTAAACATAGATCTTGGTTTGTCTCTCAAGTAGCACAGAATTTTACTCAGAAATCTGAAATTTTTTATCTCCCCCTTTTCTCTGCAAAACTTGGAAAGGTAGTATAAACTTAGGTTACAAGATCTCCTATTCATAGAGGTTCTTCAAAATGGCCTAGAGCTCATTACAGCAGCAGCTCTTCGCCAAACAGGGTATATACGTTTTCCCTCCAAATTTCCGAGGAAAAACACATTTACGTGAAACATTGGTATTCACGTAAATTTTTATTTCTAAGGCTGTGGGAAAAATTTGATAATTGCCGAAAATTTTCATCCAAAACGTGCCGAAATCGCACAAAAACGGACCGAAAATTTTTCGAACGCTACCAAACTTCAAATCTCCATGAATCATGCCATTTTAAGACCATGGACAAAAATTATTTTTCCCGCCAAAATACTCTTTTTTTTTTTTTTTTTTTTTTTTTTTTTTTTTTTTTTTTTTTTTTTTTTTTTTTTTTCTTTTCTGTTTTATTTTTTTTTTTTTTTTTTTTTTTTTTTTTTTTTTTTTTTTTTTTTTTGTTTTTTTTTTTTTTTACACGTTGTCCCCTTTTTTTTTTTTTTTTTTTGTTTTTTTTTTTTTTTTTTTTTTTTTTTTTTTTTTTTTTTTTTTTTTTTTTTTTTTTTAGCTTTTCTACTACCCTGTCTTGCGTGCTTCTACGTATCTTAAGATGTCCAGAGTTCTCCCCTTACTGAAACACACTTGAACCTCATTTACAGACAAACACGAGTTTGAGTCAAACACGTTCTACAATTCCAAACGCGTGTTTTCCAAACGCGTGTTTTTCCAAACGCGTGTTTTTCCAAACGCGTGTTTTTCCAAACGCGTGTTTTTCCAAACGCGTGTTTTTCCAAACGCGTGTTCCAAACGGGTGTTTTTCCAAACGCGTGTTTTTCCAAACGCGTGTTTTTCCAAACGCGTGTTTTTCCAAACGCGTGTTTTTCCAAACGCGTGTTTTTCCAAACGCGTGTTTTTCCAAACGCGTGTTTTTCCAAACGCGTGTTTTTCCAAACGCGTGTTTTTCCAAACGCGTGTTTTTCCAAACGCGTGTTTTTCCAAACGCGTGTTTTTCCAAACGCGTGTTTTTCCAAACGCGTGTTTTTCCAAACGCGTGTTTTTCCAAACGCGTGTTTTTCCAAACGCGTGTTTTTCCAAACGCGTGTTTTTCCAAACGCGTGTTTTTCCAAACGCGTGTTTTTCCAAACGCGTGTTTTTCCAAACGCGTGTTTTTCCAAACGCGTGTTTTTCCAAACGCGTGTTTTTCCAAACGCGTGTTTTTCCAAACGCGTGTTTTTCCAAACGCGTGTTTTTCCAAACGCGTGTTTTTCCAAACGCGTGTTTTTCCAAACGCGTGTTTTTCCAAACGCGTGTTTTTCCAAACGCGTGTTTTTCCAAACGCGTGTTTTTCCAAACGCGTGTTTTTCCAAACGCGTGTTTTTCCAAACGCGTGTTTTTCCAAACGCGTGTTTTTCCAAACGCGTGTTTTTCCAAACGCGTGTTTTTCCAAACGCGTGTTTTTCCAAACGCGTGTTTTTCCAAACGCGTGTTTTTCCAAACGCGTGTTTTTCCAAACGCGTGTTTTTCCAAACGCGTGTTTTTCCAAACGCGTGTTTTTCCAAACGCGTGTTTTTCCAAACGCGTGTTTTTCCAAACGCGTGTTTTTCCAAACGCGTGTTTTTCCAAACGCGTGTTTTTCCAAACGCGTGTTTTTCCAAACGCGTGTTTTTCCAAACGCGTGTTTTTCCAAACGCGTGTTTTTCCAAACGCGTGTTTTTCCAAACGCGTGTTTTTCCAAACGCGTGTTTTTCCAAACGCGTGTTTTTCCAAACGCGTGTTTTTCCAAACGCGTGTTTTTCCAAACGCGTGTTTTTCCAAACGCGTGTTTTTCCAAACGCGTGTTTTTCCAAACGCGTGTTTTTCCAAACGCGTGTTTTTCCAAACGCGTGTTTTTCCAAACGCGTGTTTTTCCAAACGCGTGTTTTTCCAAACGCGTGTTTTTCCAAACGCGTGTTTTTCCAAACGCGTGTTTTTCCAAACGCGTGTTTTTCCAAACGCGTGTTTTTCCAAACGCGTGTTTTTCCAAACGCGTGTTTTTCCAAACGCGTGTTTTTCCAAACGCGTGTTTTTCCAAACGCGTGTTTTTCCAAACGCGTGTTTTTCCAAACGCGTGTTTTTCCAAACGCGTGTTTTTCCAAACGCGTGTTTTTCCAAACGCGTGTTTTTCCAAACGCGTGTTTTTCCAAACGCGTGTTTTTCCAAACGCGTGTTTTTCCAAACGCGTGTTTTTCCAAACGCGTGTTTTTCCAAACGCGTGTTTTTCCAAACGCGTGTTTTTCCAAACGCGTGTTTTTCCAAACGCGTGTTTTTCCAAACGCGTGTTTTTCCAAACGCGTGTTTTTCCAAACGCGTGTTTTTCCAAACGCGTGTTTTTCCAAACGCGTGTTTTTCCAAACGCGTGTTTTTCCAAACGCGTGTTTTTCCAAACGCGTGTTTTTCCAAACGCGTGTTTTTCCAAACGCGTGTTTTTCCAAACGCGTGTTTTTCCAAACGCGTGTTTTTCCAAACGCGTGTTTTTCCAAACGCGTGTTTTTCCAAACGCGTGTTTTTCCAAACGCGTGTTTTTCCAAACGCGTGTTTTTCCAAACGCGTGTTTTTCCAAACGCGTGTTTTTCCAAACGCGTGTTTTTCCAAACGCGTGTTTTTCCAAACGCGTGTTTTTCCAAACGCGTGTTTTTCCAAACGCGTGTTTTTCCAAACGCGTGTTTTTCCAAACGCGTGTTTTTCCAAACGCGTGTTTTTCCAAACGCGTGTTTTTCCAAACGCGTGTTTTTCCAAACGCGTGTTTTTCCAAACGCGTGTTTTTCCAAACGCGTGTTTTTCCAAACGCGTGTTTTTCCAAACGCGTGTTTTTCCAAACGCGTGTTTTTCCAAACGCGTGTTTTTCCAAACGCGTGTTTTTCCAAACGCGTGTTTTTCCAAACGCGTGTTTTTCCAAACGCGTGTTTTTCCAAACGCGTGTTTTTCCAAACGCGTGTTTTTCCAAACGCGTGTTTTTCCAAACGCGTGTTTTTCCAAACGCGTGTTTTTCCAAACGCGTGTTTTTCCAAACGCGTGTTTTTCCAAACGCGTGTTTTTCCAAACGCGTGTTTTTCCAAACGCGTGTTTTTCCAAACGCGTGTTTTTCCAAACGCGTGTTTTTCCAAACGCGTGTTTTTCCAAACGCGTGTTTTTCCAAACGCGTGTTTTTCCAAACGCGTGTTTTTCCAAACGCGTGTTTTTCCAAACGCGTGTTTTTCCAAACGCGTGTTTTTCCAAACGCGTGTTTTTCCAAACGCGTGTTTTTCCAAACGCGTGTTTTTCCAAACGCGTGTTTTTCCAAACGCGTGTTTTTCCAAACGCGTGTTTTTCCAAACGCGTGTTTTTCCAAACGCGTGTTTTTCCAAACGCGTGTTTTTCCAAACGCGTGTTTTTCCAAACGCGTGTTTTTCCAAACGCGTGTTTTTCCAAACGCGTGTTTTTCCAAACGCGTGTTTTTCCAAACGCGTGTTTTTCCAAACGCGTGTTTTTCCAAACGCGTGTTTTTCCAAACGCGTGTTTTTCCAAACGCGTGTTTTTCCAAACGCGTGTTTTTCCAAACGCGTGTTTTTCCAAACTCGTTTTACTGTTCACACGAGTTTGTCCAAACTCGTGGTACTGTTCACACGAGTTTGTCCAAACTCGTGGTACTGTTCACACGAGTTTGTCCAAACTCGTGGTACTGTTCACACGAGTTTGTCCAAACTCGTGGTACTGTTCACACGAGTTTGTCCAAACTCGTGGTACTGTTCACACGAGTTTGTCCAAACTCGTGGTACTGTTCACACGAGTTTGTCCAAACTCGTGGTACTGTTCACACGAGTTTGTCCAAACTCGTGGTACTGTTCACACGAGTTTGTCCAAACTCGTGGTACTGTTCACACGAGTTTGTCCAAACTCGTGGTACTGTTCACACGAGTTTGTCCAAACTCGTGGTACTGTTCACACGAGTTTGTCCAAACTCGTGGTACTGTTCACACGAGTTTGTCCAAACTCGTGGTACTGTTCACACGAGTTTGTCCAAACTCGTGGTACTGTTCACACGAGTTTGTCCAAACTCGTGGTACTGTTCACACGAGTTTGTCCAAACTCGTGGTACTGTTCACACGAGTTTGTCCAAACTCGTGGTACTGTTCACACGAGTTTGTCCAAACTCGTGGTACTGTTCACACGAGTTTGTCCAAACTCGTGGTACTGTTCACACGAGTTTGTCCAAACTCGTGGTACTGTTCACACGAGTTTGTCCAAACTCGTGGTACTGTTCACACGAGTTTGTCCAAACTCGTGGTACTGTTCACACGAGTTTGTCCAAACTCGTGGTACTGTTCACACGAGTTTGTCCAAACTCGTGGTACTGTTCACACGAGTTTGTCCAAACTCGTGGTACTGTTCACACGAGTTTGTCCAAACTCGTGGTACTGTTCACACGAGTTTGTCCAAACTCGTGGTACTGTTCACACGAGTTTGTCCAAACTCGTGGTACTGTTCACACGAGTTTGTCCAAACTCGTGGTACTGTTCACACGAGTTTGTCCAAACTCGTGGTACTGTTCACACGAGTTTGTCCAAACTCGTGGTACTGTTCACACGAGTTTGTCCAAACTCGTGGTACTGTTCACACGAGTTTGTCCAAACTCGTGGTACTGTTCACACGAGTTTGTCCAAACTCGTGGTACTGTTCACACGAGTTTGTCCAAACTCGTGGTACTGTTCACACGAGTTTGTCCAAACTCGTGGTACTGTTCACACGAGTTTGTCCAAACTCGTGGTACTGTTCACACGAGTTTGTCCAAACTCGTGGTACTGTTCACACGAGTTTGTCCAAACTCGTGGTACTGTTCACACGAGTTTGTCCAAACTCGTGGTACTGTTCACACGAGTTTGTCCAAACTCGTGGTACTGTTCACACGAGTTTGTCCAAACTCGTGGTACTGTTCACACGAGTTTGTCCAAACTCGTGGTACTGTTCACACGAGTTTGTCCAAACTCGTGGTACTGTTCACACGAGTTTGTCCAAACTCGTGGTACTGTTCACACGAGTTTGTCCAAACTCGTGGTACTGTTCACACGAGTTTGTCCAAACTCGTGGTACTGTTCACACGAGTTTGTCCAAACTCGTGGTACTGTTCACACGAGTTTGTCCAAACTCGTGGTACTGTTCACACGAGTTTGTCCAAACTCGTGGTACTGTTCACACGAGTTTGTCCAAACTCGTGGTACTGTTCACACGAGTTTGTCCAAACTCGTGGTACTGTTCACACGAGTTTGTCCAAACTCGTGGTACTGTTCACACGAGTTTGTCCAAACTCGTGGTACTGTTCACACGAGTTTGTCCAAACTCGTGGTACTGTTCACACGAGTTTGTCCAAACTCGTGGTACTGTTCACACGAGTTTGTCCAAACTCGTGGTACTGTTCACACGAGTTTGTCCAAACTCGTGGTACTGTTCACACGAGTTTGTCCAAACTCGTGGTACTGTTCACACGAGTTTGTCCAAACTCGTGGTACTGTTCACACGAGTTTGTCCAAACTCGTGGTACTGTTCACACGAGTTTGTCCAAACTCGTGGTACTGTTCACACGAGTTTGTCCAAACTCGTGGTACTGTTCACACGAGTTTGTCCAAACTCGTGGTACTGTTCACACGAGTTTGTCCAAACTCGTGGTACTGTTCACACGAGTTTGTCCAAACTCGTGGTACTGTTCACACGAGTTTGTCCAAACTCGTGGTACTGTTCACACGAGTTTGTCCAAACTCGTGGTACTGTTCACACGAGTTTGTCCAAACTCGTGGTACTGTTCACACGAGTTTGTCCAAACTCGTGGTACTGTTCACACGAGTTTGTCCAAACTCGTGGTACTGTTCACACGAGTTTGTCCAAACTCGTGGTACTGTTCACACGAGTTTGTCCAAACTCGTGGTACTGTTCACACGAGTTTGTCCAAACTCGTGGTACTGTTCACACGAGTTTGTCCAAACTCGTGGTACTGTTCACACGAGTTTGTCCAAACTCGTGGTACTGTTCACACGAGTTTGTCCAAACTCGTGGTACTGTTCACACGAGTTTGTCCAAACTCGTGGTACTGTTCACACGAGTTTGTCCAAACTCGTGGTACTGTTCACACGAGTTTGTCCAAACTCGTGGTACTGTTCACACGAGTTTGTCCAAACTCGTGGTACTGTTCACACGAGTTTGTCCAGTTGTCTGGATAATCTCTGTAAAAAAAATGGACTTAGATTTATTTAATCATACAAAAAAAAATTAAAAAAAAATTATTTAAACTAACAAAGTAAAACAATTAAAAAAAAATTATTTAAACTTACAAATAAAACAATTAAAAAAAAATTATTTAAACTTAACAAAGTAAAATTATTGAAAAAAAAATTAAAAAAATGGACTTAGATTTATTTAATCATACCAAAAAAAATTATTTAAACTAAACAAAGTAAAACAATTGAAAAAAAAATTATTTAAATACAAAAAAAAATTAAAAAAAATTATTTAAACTTAACAAAGTAAAACAATTAAAAAAAAATTATTTAAACTAAACAAAGTAAAACAATTGAAAAAAAAATTATTTTTATTTTTATAATTTTTCAATTTTGTATTTGGTTTTTCTAATATGAAAGAAAAAAAAAATTATTTTTGATTTTCAATTTTCATTTTGAAACAACCACCACACAGCGTTCAGACACTAGAACGATCCTGACAAGATCGTTCTTGTCTTGGTCTCAAGGGTTTCATGTCAAAATTTACACAAGGAAGAATAACAAAGACGGTCTTGGCAAGATCGTCATATTTCCAAGTAATTTTGGAACCAAGACGATCTTGGTCAAGATCGTCTTAGAAACAAAATACTTAAAACTAAGAAACTTTACCCAAAATCGTTTTAACTTTTTCAGTGACATTCTTAGTACCAAATGATTTCTTATCTCAACAAAACATGATAACAACACTGATATTAATCAAAGAAATCAATACTTATTAACTCACATCACTGAAATCAAACAATCTAATCTAGATCGTCTTAGGTCATCTTCTTCACAAAATCAAAAAGATAGCAGGTTTTTTGAATTTTCGAAATCTAAAAACTAAGCATAAAAACATGTAATAAACATACACATATAGCCTATACATGCATTTATATCAATCCAACATCACAGTTTTATTCCCAGTCAATCAAAAATTCAAGAAATGAACAAAATATATTCAACATTTAAATGCAGTTTCTTACTTGAATAAGTGATCTTTAGACAAAGTGATTATGGAATAAAATGCTTAGAAAGAGATCACGAACAAAACCCTTATCCTTTTTCAATGATCAGCCAACAATGTTTTTGAAATGATTTTGAGAGAGTTTATGGAAAACTGGAGTAAAATAAAGAAAGAAAAAAATTGGTTCCCTCCTTCTTAAGTAATAGAAAACTTAAATGGTTGGATCGGGTGAATGGTTCGGGTGGGTGTTGACCCGGTGGGTTTTTGAAATTTGGGCTTTTTATTTAGAATGGGCTTATTGAAAAAAAAATTAAAAAAATGGACTTAGATTTATTTAATCATACCAAAAAAAATTATTTAAACTAAACAAAGTAAAACAATTGAAAAAAAAATTATTTTTATTTTTATAATTTTTCAATTTTGTATTTGGTTTTTCTAATATGAAAGAAAATAAATAAAAAATTATTTTTGGTTTTTTCTGAAATAAACAATGAGTTCTCTTCAAATAATGCTAAAACACAAACTCCCCCTAAATTCATGAATTATCCTTTTTCTCCCCCTCAAACATTGCATGATATTTAAGTACATTGCACATAAGCATGTCATCAATGTTTGACAGATAATGAATGAAAGAGAAAGAGATGAAGGATTTGTACAGAACACTCAGAGGCAAGTTTAGTGCATTGGTGAGAAGCACTTATTTGAGATTGTTTCTTGAAAAGAAACTCATTCCTGGATCATGTGTTGACTAGTATCCGAGATAGAACTACTAAACACAGACCATTATTACCTGCAAAATAAAATTAGATTTTTCTAGGTACCCACTTTTGAATGGGTCCTTTGGGATTAGTGGAATCATTCAACGTATACAGATGAGGTTTTCGAATAAGAGGTTTATTCGTAAGATTCATCACAATCCCATCAGAAGCAACAATCAAAGGTTTGGAAATCATAGCAGAAGATTTAGAATTTCTTATTGACCATGGTTTGGCTAGATTACTCAATGTTGAATTAATTTTCTTACCAGGAACTTCCTTCTTGTAATCATTAGCCATCCCATTTCTTCTGACTGATGATTTAGGAATCCACTTATGGGTACTAGCTAATTTCTTCTCTCCTGTTTCAGATAAAATCTTGGAATTAGTTCGAGGAGATAAAAACATATTCTTATTTTGTGTTTTCTTGGTGGAAGATTTGTTATGCTGTTTCTTTTGATTTGTAACAGTGAACCATCCATATTGATCTTTATAACTAGTTATACCATTAGATGTATCTTTTAATAGCAAGTGATGGCTAGTTTTAGACATCTTAGGTAAAGAACTAGTTTGAAAGATAGCCTTAGAAGCAGAGGTTCTAGAAACAGATGAAGTATTACCTTTAGGCTTTGATTGAGCTGGAATGGTTTTCTTACCTTTGACAACTGGAGCATTCTGACCTTTGGGTGTATAAAATGAAGTTGGAGCAAACTTAGATTTAGATTCCTTCTTTGTTTTAGGCTTTTTGGGTGAGAGTTTTTCAAGCTCTTTTTCAACTTCTGGTGCAAAAACATGATCAGTTTTCAAAAACTTATCAAATTCTTCAACAGAAAAATCTGGATAAGTAAATTGAGATTCTTTGGTTTGAACTTCTGATTTGAAAACATTTTTATTTGTCAAGTTTTCAATTAATGCTTTTGCTTCAGCCTTAAAATCAGTAGGGATCTCAATCTTTTGCTCTAAGTTCACTTTATTTTGGTCAACAGAGGTGATCACAGGGGTATCAAACGAAAGTATTTTCTTGACAGAAGCACGATGTTTAGCTTTTAAAGTTTGAACTTTCTCTTCAATTTGGAAGAATGATGATAGCATTGATGTGGACATATCATGAATCTCTTCAGATGAGATGCTATCAGCCTGCATATCTTTAAAATTCTTACTCCCTTTGACTGGAGTAGAGCAATCAACAGATGTTAGATCATGCATTTTTTGACTTGGTTTGGTCTCACTTACCTTTGGAGAATGATTTTGAGTTTTCAGATGTTCAATGACTTGTTGTTGAGACTCAATTTTTTGTTTTAAAAAATTTCTAAGTAAAACTGTAGGACGATCTTATGTGAAGATCGTCTTGGACACTTGGTGAAAAATTTCTAAGTAAAAATGGTAGGACGATCTTATGTGAAGATCGTCTTGGACACTTCTTGAAAAAATTTCTAAGTAAAACTGTAGGACGATCTTATGTGAAGATCGTCTTGGACACTTGGTGAAAAAATTTCTAAGAAAAATGGTAGGACGATCTTATGTGAAGATCGTCTTGGACACTTCTTGAAAAAATTTCTAAGTAAAACTGTAGGACGATCTTATGTGAAGATCGTCTTGGACACTTGGTGAAAAATTTCTAAGTAAAAGATGTAGGACGATCTTATGTGAAGATCGTCTTGGAAACTTCTTGAAAAAATTTCTAAGTAAAAATGGTAGGACGATCTTATGTGAAGATCGTCTTAACACTTTGTGAAAAAATTTCTAAGTAAAGATGGTAGGACGATCTTATGTGAAGATCGTCTTGGACACTTCTTGAAAAAATTTCTAAGTAAAACTGTAGGACGATCTTATGTGAAGATCGTCTTAATATCAAAGCAAATAACCACTAGGACGATCTTTTAGAAGATCGTCTTAGAACTTCTTAAAAAAAATTTAAGTAAAAATGGTAGGACGATCTTATGTGAAGATCGTCTTGGACACTTCTTGAAAAAATTTCTAAGTAAAACTGTAGGACGATCTTATGTGAAGATCGTCTTGGACACTTGGTGAAAAATTTCTAAGTAAAAATGGTAGGACGATCTTATATGAAGATCGTCTTGAAAATTTAGTTTTTAAAAAAATTTAAGTAAAAATGGTAGGACGATCTTAAGAAAAGATCGTCTTGAAAATTTAGTTTTAAAAAAATTTAAGTAAAAATGGTAGGACGATCTTATGTGAAGATCGTCTTGGACACTTCTTGAAAAAATTTCTAAGTAAAACTGTAGGACGATCTTATGTGAAGATCGTCTTGGACACTTCTTGAAAAAATTTCTAAGTAAAACTGTAGGACGATCTTATGTGAAGATCGTCTTGGACACTTGTTGAAAAATTTCTAAGTAAAAATGGTAGGACGATCTTATGTGAAGATCGTCTTAACACTTTGTGAAAAAATTTCTAAGTAAAAGGTAGGACGATCTTATGTGAAGATCGTCTTGGACACTTCTTGAAAAAATTTCTAAGTAAAACTGTAGGACGATCTTATGTGAAGATCGTCTTGGACACTTCTTGAAAAAATTTCTAAGTAAAACTGTAGGACGATCTTATGTGAAGATCGTCTTGGACACTTGTTGAAAAAATTTCTAAGTAAAACTGTAGGACGATCTTATATGAAGATCGTCTTAACACTTTGTGAAAAAATTTCTAAGTAAAAATGGTAGGACGATCTTATGTGAAGATCGTCTTGGACACTTGGTGAAAAATTTCTAAGTAAAATGTAGGACGATCTTATGTGAAGATCGTCTTGGACACTTCTTGAAAAAATTTCTAAGTAAAACTGTAGGACGATCTTATGTGAAGATCGTCTTGGACACTTGGTGAAAAATTTCTAAGTGAAAGATGGTAGGACGATCTTATTAAGATCGTCTTAATATCAAAGCAAATAACCACTAGGACGATCTTGTAGAAGATCGTCTTAGATCGTTTTGAAAAAATTTCTAAGTAAAACTGTAGGACGATCTTATGTGAAGATCGTCTTGGACACTTGGTGAAAAATTTCTAAGTAAAAATGGTAGGACGATCTTGTATGAAGATCGTCTTGAAAACTTGGTGAAAATTTCTAAGTGAAAGATGGTAGGACGATCTTATATGAAGATCGTCTTGGACACTTCTTGAAAAAATTTCTAAGTAAAACTGTAGGACGATCTTATGTGAAGATCGTCTTAATATCAAAGCAAATAACCACTAGGACGATCTTTTAGAAGATCGTCTTGGAAACTTGTTGAAAAATTTCTAAGTAAAAATGGTAGGACGATCTTATGTGAAGATCGTCTTAACACTTTGTGAAAAAATTTCTAAGTAAAAGGTAAGACGATCTTATTAAGATCGTCTTAATATCAAAGCAAATAACCACTAGGACGATCTTGTAGAAGATCGTCTTAGAACTTCTGAAAAAATTTCTAAGTAAAAGATGGTAGGACGATCTTATGTGAAGATCGTCTTAACACTTTGTGACAAAAAATTTCTAAGTAAAGATGTAGGACGATCTTATGTGAAGATCGTCTTGAAAATTTAGTTTTAAAAAAATTTAAGTAAAAATGGTAGGACGATCTTATGTGAAGATCGTCTTGGACACTTCTTGAAAAAATTTCTAAGTAAAACTGTAGGACGATCTTATGTGAAGATCGTCTTGGACACTTGGTGAAAAATTTCTAAGTAAAAATGGTAGGACGATCTTATATGAAGATCGTCTTGAAAACTTGGTGAAAATTTCTAAGTGAAAGATGGTAGGACGATCTTATATGAAGATCGTCTTAACACTTTGTGAAAAAATTTCTAAGTAAAAGAAGGTAAGACGATCTTGGAAGAAGATCGTATTAACAGTTTGGTTGAGATATGGTAAGACGGTCTTGGTCAGAAATAGGTTATTATATCAGAATTTTTGAGCAAAACCAATCTCAATGAGATTAGTTACCCAAGGAATTCACACCACACAGTTCACACAGAACCACAAATATTAGGACGATCTTATTAAGATCGTCTTAATATCAAAGCAAATAACCACTAGGACGATCTTGTAGAAGATCGTCTTAGATCGTTCTGAACGAAAACCAGTAAGAACACCAGAAATCAACTGTTTCACAAATTTTGCCTATAATTCACTCAATTTTGAGTGTTATAACTCGATTCAAACCCAGAAACACTTAAAATTCGATCGCGCACAACCCTAGAAACAAATCCATTGCATAAATCAATTCAAACTGATAATCCAAAATCTCATCAACTTTCCAGAAAATTTGGATTTTGATTAATAATGTGAATTGGATTCTGAAACTTAACAGGATGTTTTTAGAGGTGATTTAGAATGTTTCTGTGAACAAAAACAGGAAAATTGAGTGAAAATTGAGGTTTAATTGTTGAAAAACAGTAGCAGTTAAAACGGTTACAGATGAAGAACACGAATTCAATTTTGAACAAAATTAGCATCAATCTGCATGAAATTTGTTCTGGATCGTCAACAGATTGTTGTTTTGCTCTGATACCACTTGTTAAAAGCTTTTAATTCGTGTTTAATGTGCGGAAGTTGATGATTATCAATGGTGGAAAGTGTGTGTGTTCGTGTGTGTGTGTGTGTGTTTTAGAGAGAGAAAGGTGTGAGAATGTGGAAAGTCTGGTTGATTCAATTGCAGAAATGTGTGTAATAGTTACAAAAGGTTATCAGGAATATAGGATTGAGGGGTATTTATACTCTAAGCATATTACAAAAGCTCCCCCTCAACCTAACAATATTTACATAAAATACACTAATTTTCAATTACAACTAAGCACTATTTTGAATTTCTAACAGTTCAGGAAAAATTGCTAACTCAAGACAAGATGGCCTGCTGGAATCAGGATGCAGAATATAAATGTGTATTCTGCAACAGTTCTACAGACAGTCATGAGCATCTATTTTTTAAGTGCAAGTATATAAATGATGTTTGGAAGAATGTGAGCCAATTCTTAAATCAGATACAGCAGGTGGATAAATTGCAAGAAGTGATCAGAATTTTAGCCAGAGAGTGGTGGTGAATAGATTGATTGTGGCTGCTGCTGTATATTATATATGGCAGGAAAGAAATGCTAGAATTTTCAAGAATCAAGAAAGGAATAAGGAGAGTTTATGCCAAATCATAAGAGATAGTTACAACTAATGTCCATCAAAGTGAGAAGAACTGGAAATGTGGAAAGAATTGCAGAAATTTGGGATCTAAAATTGATTGGGAATACTCTAAGAGCTAGATGATATTTGGTGATGATGATCTGGAATGGAGTTGATGTTATTACATGCATATTTGAATGCACTTGCGTATAGGAATAGTGAGTCATGTAAGATGGGACTACTTGGTCCTATACTGGTGCATTCAAGTACTTTTGGTGCTGATGGGCATTCTGCAGTGTTCTTGGAAAAGTATGATGGAGCTGAATTGGATTTACAGTTTTTGATAGTATTGGAATTCTATGAGTTGTTAATATTTGATTTGTAAGTTTGTGTTTAAGTCTGAGGTATAGAATTGTGAAAGAATCCTATTGATAGTTGTATTGTTTTGCATTGAATGAGGTACTTGGGCTGTCCAAGTTACTGCTATTTTTGTAAATATTTGGACAGATATATAAATTCACAGTTTAAAATTATATTAAAAGGGCACCTACTTGGATCAGCTTACAGGCCAATCATCGGGTCTAAACATTACTTGAATTGTTGAACGACTTAAAAGGTAGTCAAGATGAACTTCCGTTATACTTGAAACTTTAATTGCTCGAAATATAGTTATCGCTTCCGCAAATAATTTCTACTCAAAACAACTAAGCATTAAGAACCTAAGTTGATTTTATGATTTAACCTTTAAAAGCTTTCTTCCGAACTGCTTATTCACCTAATCAGATTCCTCTATCATAGATGTTTACACACTCAAAATGAATTTAATTGTTTAAAATCTTTATCGCTAGTTTCTTCCGAACTCCAACGACTTTAGGTTAATTAAAGACCGAATAACCGTTTCATAAATCAATTGACAATGACATAGATTTCTTCCGAACTTCTAATCACAATTATCAATCAATAAATATAAAAGATAAAAACAATATTTAAACTCAAATAAATGTGGTTCTTCGATTAAACATAAAAATCGTGTTCAACAAACGCAAGTAATATCAAACAACCTTACGACATGTTCACTATCCAAGTAGGTGTAAAAACAATTAGCTACTCATGAAAAAAATAATAACACGAACAATTATTAATATCGAATAATCCATACTAATAATGTGTGATAATAAAGTATTGTATTAATATAGCTAACAATTAAAATAAATAAAGTAAAAAGAAATTCGAACAGATTGATGGACTGCGCACGGTTGTTGTGTGATGATCCAATTCTTTATGCGGCTGCCAGCCTCCTCGAAAGCTACCTCCCAATTAATCAAGAGAATAGATATCCTAAAAAAATTCCTTGACTTTTGATCCCCACGTACTACTAAAAACCACCGCCTCCATCTTTTCAATATTGTTTTTAAAAGTCCATATAAAGTACCGAAACCACATAGCCACTTTTGTGATGGATCTCGTTTTCTTACAAGCCCACTTAATCTAGAAGCCCAATTCCGATTTAATGCTGAAGTGATGAACCCACGCTCTTTCGTTTTCTGTGAGCCTACGTGACTTTGCCAAAGTCATGACACCATAATACTATTTTAAGTACACTATTTCATGGAATATGGCTTCATTCCTGGTTCATCCTTAAAACAACCATTTTAGTAGCTTTTTATGATATGAGACCATATGGACATATAATAAGACTTGTCTTTTCCAGCCGAGCCCTCCAAATTCATTCTCGTGCCTTGTAAAACTTCCGTAAACACTCATTTCACTTCAAAATGTCGTTTTCTCCATAAATTATGCTCAAGTACCTGTTAATATCCCGAAACACTAACAAATACCATAAATGCACCAAATGTATATAAAAACGACTCAAAAACCGAACGAAAGCAACTAAATACATTGTGGGAAATAAATACGACATATCAAATCCCCCCACACTTAAGCTTTGCTTGTCCTCAAGCAATTCCAAGCTGAAAAACAAATTACCTTGGTACATATAGGAATAACATTACAGTAATAAAAAAGAAGCTCATCCATTCATGAAAATGAGAAAAGATGGTTAGGAAAATTTTAAATGAAGACTGGAATGTTTGACAATGCTTGACTGATACACAAGCCTCAATAACACGACTAAGCACAAAAGAAACGAATCAGTGATATCTCGTCTATCCTACTCCAACTAACTTACTTTTGGGGTTGAATATTTGAATAATCACTCAATGCCTAGTCGTGATGCATACTCTTTTACCATAGGCTTGTACTAGGTTCGTTCCTTCACCGCCATGGCGTCAGCACCACAACGTCTATCAGAGGAGGACTTTAAGGGTTGTAATGAACTCTGAGGCTAAACAGGATACTTAAAAGGGTATGAAAATTTGGGTAAACAAATGGTGTTAAAAAGAAAATAACACAACATTTAACAAAGTTTTCACATAATAGTCTAATCCATAAACAATCCCAAATCATTAGTTGCCAACGGTCCAAAACCCGAGAAGCTGTCCAGAAAATACCCCCAATAGACGATTAAAAACCGACACCATTGTGGTGTATGACATTAAACAACTCAATCAACCAATACTAACCATGTTGACTTATACAAACTTGCCAACCCGAATATGATAACCAAATAATGTAACAATGTAAACCTTTTTGTTGGTTATAAAGATGCACCAACCCAACTCAATAAATTGAAGTAAAAATGAAGCTTTTGTTGGTGTTATAGATGAACCAACTAATAAAAATGATTTGACAAAAGGTGAGAAATACCAACTGACAGCCCAAGCTCTTTTCATTTTTTTTTTCTATTTTTTTTTCTTTTTCTGTTTTTCAATTCTTTTATTCTTCTTTTTTTTTGTGAGCTACTTTTACTCTGACTAATTGGCATTCTCTTAATAATGTTGAAACAGTGACAAATCATATACTCATATGCTCAAATGAACGATCCAGACTTTATCCAAACAAACATGACGAAATCAATCTATTCCCAGTAACCGAGAATATCCCATCCCGACATAAAGGACAACCCCAAATCATCCACTAGCATAGGCAACCAATGACCCACCAGGACTTCGACTATCGGTATGGCTAGGAAAAGGTGTATATTAAAGGTGGATTTAATAACAAAGAACAGGCTAATGACAACATGTTTTCTATTGTATCTTGCACTAAAAGTGAGTGCAACATAAGGGTTTTAACAGGTGGTTCACTAACCCGTGTAGTTAGCTACTAAGCACATTAACAAAACATGCACATAACAAATTTTTACGAAACAAGGGGTGAACATACAAAGAACAAATGGTTTTATCCTAAATTTGCCTTGTAAGTCCCAACTTGTTAGATGGTACTACTGAAGACACCTCTATGTCAATGGTGGAGTTACTTTGCAATATACTTGCTGAACTGGAGACGACCAGTTGCAGAGGTATATACCAAGTTCTAGATAGATTACTTATATAAAAGACAATAAGTAAAGAACAATGCAATAATACAAATAACTTGTAAACAATCTTGATGAGACAATATGTAGTTTTCAATGTGTAATTTATTTATTGATATTAAACAAATTACAAGGTTGATGCGGAACCAAGATAATACACGAATGTAAATATCCTAACACCTATGAAATACAATTGATCTATACTCGGAATTTCTCTTCAACAATCGAAACACTTAAAGTAGTGAAATGTTCCTTTTAGCGATTGAGAGAATATTGCACAAGTTTACCAAGAATATTGCAGGTTTGCAAAGTGTGAAGTATTTATCTTGTGAGTTCGAATACTTAAATTCTTGGTTGTGCAATGACTTGTATTTTTAGGCAAAGTTAACATTGGGATGTTAACTTTAGCCGTACAAATGTGGTTGGGAGCATTTAAGGAATAGCATTTAATTCCTTAAAAAGCAGTGTAAGTCGCATGTTAAAGTGACTTTACATAACCACCTTTATGTACCTTTTAATACTTAAATAATAAGATAAGGCTTATTATCCGGGTAAAGGTACATAAAGCATACAAGTCAATTCCTCGTAATCAGTGTAAAGCTTTGTAAGGGCTTTCCACTGATGGTCTCCAGTTTGTAACTGACTAGAATGCCAACTGGGCTTCGCTGCCATTGCCATTCTCTTTCTTCCATTTGTTGTCTTCGACTTCAACTTGAATGCTTCTTCAACTTGGTCAGTTCTCAACTGGAGGAAGTCTTCAGTTGCGTTGACTGTACGGTGCAACTGGACTTCAATATATTTCTCGATAAATCATCTTGGTCACCAGTTTCACTGGGTCACCAGATGCAACTGGTGACTGGTCAGTGTGAACTGGTGACTGGACAGTTCCAGGTGAACTGGTCCTAACAAATTCCCCCTATTTGTCTAGAAATATAGTCTAAGTCTTTTCTAGTTCTTGTATCTGTACAAGTGTGAACTGGAGAGACTTGTTCGATTTAAATCTATTTAAGTTATCTAAGGCATTTTTATAGATCAATAAATGCCTTAGGTTTTTTCTTTTTTAGGTTTGTTAGATTTTAATCTTTTATCTACCTTGTGGTTACAAACTGGTAACTTCATTTATACAAGAGAATGAAATCTATACAAGTTACAGAATGCAATACAAATTACAAGTAGATAAACTGAAGAAAGAACTTAATGAGATGGCCCTTCGCCAGTTCTTCTTCTTTTGGCAACTGAAGAGATAGGCTGAGTATCTTCAGGGTCAATATTCAACTTTTGCTCAAGATTTTCTTTATGTTGAATCTTCCCCCTTAGAAAGTTTACCCATGCTTTCTCGAACCTATTCTTTTGTGCCTTGGCATCCAAAACATTCACCATCTCCACCCATTCGCTGAACCCATATTGCATCGCACCAGGATTGTCAGTTTTAACCAGTGGCCCACCAGCATACTTAACTTCAATTTGAAAGACCTTGGTGCCTGGCTTGATTGTAACATTGACACTATTAATAGTACCACTATGTCTTCTGGTTGACATGATCTGGGAGTAGTAGTTTCTTGCTTCAGATTCATTTGTGATTTTTATACTCCCAGCACCAGCAGCCAGTACAGCGGACTTAATGTCTTCATTTGAAACTTCGCCAGTTGGTTCAACGAATGTGCTAAGGTTAGCATCCCTTGCATCTTTTGTCAGTGGTCTTCTTGGTTGTGGAATCCTTCTCCTTGGTGGATTCAAAACATCCTTCACAACCTTTTTGACATTTGCAATTCTCTTCAGAATCCCACTGACCCTCATTTCTTTTGCCTTCTCCACTGAAATGTTTAGACTTCTGGCATCAAATTCTGCCTCATCCTCAGCATAGTGTCTATCCAGTTCTATATCTAGCATTTCATTCAACTGGTCAACTATCCTGGGATCATTTTTAACCCTAACATACTCATCCTTAGTGATACCCAGAAGATTGGCATCACTCATATCAAGCAACTTGATTTGAGCAAGATGTGCCCTGGCTTCCACTTGGTTTCTTTGTTTCATTTTCTTCTTTTCTTTAATGTCATTTCCAAGTCTGGCCAGTCTTCTGCTATCACTATCTGAAACTGGAGGAAGTATGTCAGTATTTCCAGTTTCCAACATTTCATCAGTGGCCGGCTGGGCAGATGCTTCAACAGCCAATCCTTTACCATTGTCCATCACAACATTCCCACTATCTCCATTACCACCAGATCCACCTACCCTTTGCTCACCAGCTTCAGTACTGGTAGCTACAATCAATTCTCTTCCAGATCCAGATGGAGTCCTTCCAGGTGCAACTGGTCGTGTAAGGACTGAACTTCTTTCCCCCTTGGCAGCATCTAGACCTGCCCTAATTGCTTCCCATTCAGAGGGGTGAGATGGCAACCGGTCAAGAGGCTGCCATGATTGCAAGTCCTTACACTCTTTGAAGATGCCACACATCATCCTGAAGGACCTCCATAAATGGTTCGTCTCCTTGGACTGGGTCAAGACATTTGCAAGAACTTGGTCTTGACCAGTTTTTAATTCATTCAAAATTTTGGAGTCTTCATCCAACCCAGAGACAACCCTTTCCTTCACATCCTCATCACTCTTCTTCATATTCTCTACTTCAGTGGTCAGTTTATTCAATGATTCAGCATGTAGAGATACTTGGGTGTTCAAATTCTTAATGCTGCCCCTCAACTGGTTAATCTCACTGGTAAGTGGGGCCAGATCAACCTGAGGAGTGGCCAGCTTGGTGATCTCAGACATCACCCTTTCAATCAAACGTTCTTCTCTAGCACCCAACGTATCTTCTATCTTCTGACCAACTGAAGACATCAACTGCTCTCCAAGGCCAGTTACATCTAGGCCAGGTCTTTCAATAAGTTCTTTAACCTGCCTTTCAATCTCTCTCAAGTCAACCTCTGAAGTTCTGACAGTATTTCCAAGCAGGTTGGAGATTGAACTGGTGACCTTGGAGTGAGTTAGGTCAAAGGCTTCTTTTAGAGTACCAGCCAGATTGTTGCAGCCAGTGACCAACTCGTTAAGCTTTCCAAACACCAAGTCTTCATTAGAAGAAAACTTGTTTATCCCCAGATCGACCACCTTAATATTTGTCAAAGATTCCTTGTGGTATCTGGAGAAAGACTTGGTATTCTTGTCAAGTGTCTTCTGAATCTCCTCCACCCTGGTAAGAAGGTTTTGGAGATCGGCTTGTAGTGAGACAACTTGGCTGTCCAGTGACAAAGGAGAAGGTGTCACTAGACCACTTGCAGTTACTACTGGAGCAACTGGAGGAGGCAAACTAATGGAAGTCTCCCCAGTTGTCAGGCCAGCAGTTGAATATATAGAAGGAGTGGTGGAAGAAGAAAGGACTGGAAATTCAATGTGTTGTTCATGCTGAGAATGCTCAGGTGTGAACAACGGCGACGGTGGTGGGGGCATTTCTCGAGCAAGTGAGAATTGCCCAGTTGGTGAGGGAGCGGAATATATTGGTAAGGATGTGTCAGTAGGCGTATTTTCTTGAGGGGGTGAAAATGAAATTGATGCGTCTGGAGGTAAGACTGGAGATGAAGGGTCTTGAGCTTGTACAGAAGCATCAAGAATCTCCTGGTCTGTTTCAGTACCTTCAGAATCCGAAGATTCTATAAGGATTTCCTCGTCATTAACACTCATGTCCAGATCCATGAATGTGACAGAGGGCTGTTCAGTTACCTGGACAGTCTCCAGATGACCTTCCCCAGTTTCCTGGATGGGTACATCTGTTGGAGGATCAGATACCGAAGTATCTTCACCAGGGATAGACGTGATTGGAGTTGCTTCAGTTATGGTTGCTCTATCCTCAACCACAACTTGAGATGAACTGGAGGGTCCCTCATTATTTTGAGGCCCGCCCAATTGTCTTTCTGATTCACTTTCCAAAGGTGCATCAGTTTTAGCAAATGCCAGTTGCATTCGCTCTGGAATTTCGACCTCTCCAGCTTCAGATACCAGAGAGTCTAGATTCCTCAACATATCTGGCCTTGTGTACGGTGAATCTGTACTTTTATACTCTTCATGGCCCAGAATTTTTTGAAAACAGAGAGAGAGAAACCTTGAAAAGGGGATACACACACCCCTGGAGCCCTTCAGTTTTTGTACTAGGCTTCTATACAAAATATCTGCAAAGTCCACTCTCAATCCGTTCCACAAGCAGTAAGCCATCTCTGCTTGCGAGGAGTTAATCTGGTCAAGTCCACCAGAACTCCCACCCATGCTCTCCACCAGGTGGATGAAAAAATACCTCCATGAAGGTGTAAGGCCCTTCATGGTCATCGCACCTTTTGTCTTCAACACCTCATTCTCCAAACACTCCCTGTGTCCCATTTCCAGGAGTACTTGGCGAAAGTTTATATTAGGGGGCAAGACGACTGGAGATTCACCCTCTCTCCAGTAATTGAGGCGTAAGGCATCCCTCAATATATCGGCTGACAAGGCACACTGGATTGTTCCATCCTTTAACGTGAAACTGATGGAGGAACAATCGGAAGAAAGAACAGCAATGTACCAAAACTCACATAAGTAGTTGTGAAACATCTTACGTGGGTTTAGAGAGAATGAGGGTCCTATTGGAGAATTCTTCAAAAACTTTTGAATTCTACCAATAAGGGTATTGGACCCTTGAGATCCTCGTAGGCTGGCCATAGGATTATTTGGATTTAGTTTTATGACCGAAGCACTACTAGGGGCACCAGGTGCCTGTGTGACATCTGGTGAGGGATTGTATGGAACAGTCAAGAGATTTACATCTCTTGAACGTGATGATCTAGGAGCCATAGAAGAATGAAAATGAAATTTGGGATTTAGGGTTTTTGATTTGTGAAGCAAAGAGAAGAATGAAGCAATATTGATGATTGGAAGTAAATGAAGGAATGTAAGAGAAAGAAAAAATAAATGAGTTACGGAGTAAATAAGGGTATTTATAAGGAGATTCAAGATCCCAATGTAAAACCAAAAATTATATTTTATTAAACCAAATCAATTTTGAAGATATTTTGACAAAATGAGTTTGAGTTTTGAAATAAAAATATAACTTTCCATGTAAGCATTAAATGTTACCATGTCAGCATTAAATGCTACGACAGCTTACTTTACCCATGACCCCACTCACTTTTTGTTTTCCCAATACAAACAGTTGTCAAGTACTAAAATGGTTTCAAACACGTCAGATCACGATATCAAGTGGTTTAAAACACTCGAGTATCATCACGTGTCACACATATTGACCAAGTATTTGTAACGTTATAAAATTTAGACAAAGACTGAACCTGGTAACTGGAGGATCAGTCCAGTACCAGTTTCCAACTGAAGAGTTCTCCAGTTGCATTTTCAAACAAAAACGAATTTTAGTCAGAAAATTATTTTGAGTCTTTCCCCCTAAAATGATGATCCAGTAATCAATTAGTGCCAAGATAGTATCACAAAGGCGTTCGATAGCCTGGCGAGCAAAGATTATCTGGACCTCCTCAACTGGAGAACTTCATCAGTGTCACTGACGCGTTCAATAACAAAGAAAGCTCCAGTTAAGGGTTTAACATTCCCAGTTCGCTGATGAGATGTTTAAAGGTTTTCTCATCGAGAGGTTTAGTAAAAACATCAGCTAACTGTTTGTCAGTGGGGATGAAATGAATTTCAATATCTCCTTTCATAACATGATCTCGAATGAAATGATACCTGATGTCAATATGCTTTGTTTTTGAGTGCATCACTGGGTTGTGAGATATAGCAATTGCACTGGTGTTGTCACAAAAGATTGGGGTCTTGGTATACTTCTGACCATAATCTAGTAACTGGTTCTTGATCCAGAGAATCTGGGCACAACAACTGGCCGCAGAAATGTACTCTGCCTCAGCAGTGGACATAGAGACTGAAGTCTGCTTCTTGCTGGTCCAACTTACCAGTTTTCCTCCAAGGAAATGACAACCACCAGTTGTTGATTTTCTATCTATCTTACAACCTGCATGATCAGAATCTGAATAACCCATTAGATCTAATCCTGAGCCTTTGGGGTACCAAAGACCAAGATTAGGACACCCTTTCAGGTATCTAAAGATACGCTTTACAGCGTGCAAATGTGATTCTTTAGGGTTAGCCTGAAACCTGGCATATAAACATGTTGCAAACATTATATCTGGTCGACTGGCAGTTAAGTACATCAGTGAACCAACCATACCTCTATAGTCAGTTATGTTAACTGGTTTGCCAGTTGGGTCAGAGTCCAAATTCAATGGTGCTGCAATAGGTGTGTTTTTTGATGGGATTGAATCATATTTGTATTTTCTTAACAAATCTCTGACATATTTTCCTTGGTTTATGAAAATTCCATTTTCAGTTTGCTTAATCTGAAGACCTAAGAAAAATGTTAATTCACCCATTAAACTCATCTCATACTCAGATGACATGATTTTAGAAAACTTTTTACACATTGCATCATCAGTTGAACCAAAAATAATGTCATCAACATAAATTTGTACCAATAAGATATTACCTCTTTCTTTCAAGATAAACAAGGTATTATCTATTGCACCTCTTTGAAAGCCATTTTTAAGAAGATGTTTAGTTAAAGTATCATACCAGGCTCTTGGGGCTTGTCTTAGACCATACAATGCTTTGTTCAGTCTATAAACCCAATGAGGATGCTTCTCATCGATGAAACCTGGAGTCTGCTTAACATAAACTTCTTCTTCCAATGTTCCATTAAGGAACGCACTTTTGACATCCATCTGGAAGACCTTGAACTGCAGATGGGCTGCATAAGCCAAGAATATTCTTATGGCTTCAAGTCTTGCAACTGGAGCAAAAGTTTCATCAAAGTCAACGCCCTCTGCTTGACAATAACCCTGGGCAACTAGTCTGGCCTTGTTTCTTACAACATGGCCATCCTCATCCATTTTGTTTCGGTAGACCCATCTGGTACCAATAGGTTCTTTCTTTAACCCTGGTGGACAAGGAACAAGCTCCCAAACATTGTTCCTTTCAAACTGGAGGAGCTCTTCTTGCATAGCTTCCACCCAGCTTGGGTCTGCCATAGCCTCGTCAATCTTCTTTGGTTCAATTAAAGATAAGAAGGTGACGTTTAAGCATTGCTCACTGGTGGCTCTTCTAGTCTGAACCCCACTAGTTGGATTACCCACAATTTGTTCAATTGGATGGGCTCGAGTCCATCTAGTGTACTGACTAGGCTGGTGAACTACAATATCAGTGCAAGTCACCTGGCGATCTTCTTCAGTTGCAACAGCTTCTGGAGAAGGATCAGTCCAAACAACTTCTACATCCTCATCAGAGTCAATGAGGTCTCGATTGGCATCATGAAATTCCTCATTTGAAGGTATTTCATGAAGAACTGGAGAAGTAGGTGTTTGAACTGGTGCTGATATTGGAGTGGCACGTACATCTGATCCAATCACCAATTCTTGTGGTAAGTTAAAATTGATGGAGGGATAAAATGATGTGTCACTGGTGCTTTTCTTCTTCTTGACTGGTTCCAGTTTGTTGTAACTGGAAGCATCTTCTGGTGAAACAACTGACCGATGAACTTGGTCAGTTTCACCAAAGTTGATTGGAATGACTGGAGAAATATCAAGGCTTGGTCTCTTGTTGATTGCTTCAGTTGATTCATCGAATGTGACATGAATTGTCTCATGCACCTTTTGGAGTCTATAATTATAAACTCTAAAGGCCTTTCGAATATCTGAATAGCCTAAAAATACCCCTTCATCAGCTTTTGCATCAAACTTTCCAAGCTGACTGGAATCGTTCAGTATATAAACTGGACAACCAAATACATGGAAATATCCAATATTTGGTTTGCGATTCCTGAGTACTTCATAGGCAGTCTTCTTATGTCTCTTGATGTAGACTGACCGGTTTTGGGTGTGACAAGCAGTTGCAACTGCCTCAGCCCAAAAACTGGTGGGAAGACCAGATTCAGATAGCATACTTCTGGCAGCTTCTATCAGTGTACGATTCTTTCTTTCAACAACTCCATTTTGCTCTGGAGAGTGAACTGATGAGAAGTTTTGAGAGATGCCAGTGTCATTGCAAAATGTTTCAAGTACCTTATTTTGGAATTCAGTACCATTATCACTTCGCAACTGACAAACTTTTCGAGTATACTTGAGCTCAATTCTTTTGATAAGAGAGATGATTTCAGCAGGTGCATCACTTTTGGATCTGATGAATACCACCCAGCAATATCTGGTGAATTCATCAACCACAACTAGAGTGTATTTCTTTCCAGCTCTAGTTTGAACATTCACTGGACCAAATAGATCCATATGTAGCATGTGAAGAGGTTCAGTGATGCTAAAATTTTGCCTAGTTTTAAAACTGGCTCTCTTCTGCTTACCCATCTCACACCCTGGACATGGCTTTTCCTTATTGAAGGAAATCTGAGGTATCCCATCAACCAGTTGCTTGCGAGACAACTTGTTAATGTTTTTGAAATTAAGGTGGGATAACCTTTTATGCCATAGCCAGTTGGTGTCCTCATCAGCTTTGGTATAGAAACATTGCTCTTTTGGAGCTGGTTCCATATCCATGATGTACACATTCCCTTTTCTTGGTGCAATCATCACCACTTTCCAATCCTTGTTAAATATGGTGCCTTGTGCAATATCGAACAATACTCTGAAGCCATCATCGCAAAGTTGGCTTACACTGATCAAGTTATATTTCAAACCATTCACAAATGCAACTCTTTTGAATTCGACTTGTCCATTATTGAGCACACCATATCCTTCAGTCTTTCCAGATTGATCGTTACCAAATGTCACTGTCGGTCCATCTTGGACAGTGAACTCTTCCAGTAGGGGCTTACATCCGGTCATAGTCCGGCCAGCAGCGCTGTCCAGATACCAGATATTTTTCTTTCGATCGCCCTACACACACAAAAATCATTAGTTCTTTTTGTGAACCCATCTTTTCTTGATGGGTCCACTGGACTTCTCTACAGAAGCCATAGTTGATTGTTGAGGTGTTGAACTGGAGGCTACATCTGGAGCATTATCACCAGCTCCAGGTGCAAGAGTAAAAACAATTGGTATTTGATACTTACTCCCTTTAATTTTACCAGATTTTGTTCCAGAAGGAACATTCTTTAGTTTAGGTACAGAAGGGAGTGGTTTAATATTTTGTTTGAAAACTGGAGGTGATAAACCTCCTTCCAGATTGTTAATCCGGGCAGTACAACTCTGAACCTGCCGAGACAAAAGTTGGAGTTGTCTTTCCAGATTAACCAAAATATTATTTTGATCAGGCAGTTGAACCTTGGACCTTGGTTCAACTGGTGCTTTAGTCTGTCGGGTCTTGGGCACCTTAGACTTTTGAGGTAAAGGCTTGTTACCAGTGGCCTTTTTGATTGAAGCTTTAGCCTGTTTGGCTCCAGTTTTAACCTTAAAGGGGGTGGTCTCATTGGTTTCAGTTTCAACAGCTTCAGGTTGATCATAAGGTGTTTCAACCTGGAGAGCTGGAGGCAATGCATGAAGATCTGGTATAAGAGCTGCCATCTCCAGATCTTCAGATTTCCATGCATTTTTCTGGGCATCGATAGTTCTTGAAAATGCATCGTAGTTTTTGCCAGATGCTTTTACCCATGACTTGATAATCTTTTTTGCTTTTTCAAAATCAGAAAATAATTTTTGATTATCAAGTTCTAAAGCCTCAATCTTTAAAACTGACTCCTTGAGAGCCAACTGGACACTTTGCAAATCATTTAGTTGTGGTTTAACATTGTTCAGTTCAATTAGGATAGTGTCAAGATATCTTTCACTATCAGCTCTTACAGTTTCCACAAATGCCAAATCACCACTTAATGATTCAGCCAGGTCCAGTTTTAGTTCAGGGTCAACCTGGTTATCATAGTCACATACCTTTTTCAGTATGATGTCCACCCATCTTCCAGAGATGACATCTTCTTTCACCACATGCTGCTGTTGTTGATCTTCCAAGGCCATGAAACACATGTCCCTTTCCTCTTCTTCATCGTCAGATGAGTCATCAGAGTACTCCCATTTTCCCTCAGTTTGTGCCATTAAGCACTGATCCTTTTTCTTTTCCATGGATAGGAGGGCAATCTGGGCCTTAAGCTTCTTGTATTTAGCTTTGTAGCTATCATCAGGCCGATTGAAATTAGGGACAGAGGGGCCAGTTTGGTTGTTCAACTGACTAGATCTGCATTCCTTCATAAAATGACCTTTCTTACCACACTTATAGCATGTAAGATTGGTCTTATCCAGAGAGCTGGAGCTGGAAGCATTGTTGGGGCCATTAAATCTTTTGGATTTATGCTTAAACCTATTAAAGGTTTTAGCAATCATGGCGACCAGATCATCATCGTCAGTTTCATTACAACCATCACTGTTTTCAGTGGTCAGTCCAGAGTTTAAGAAACTGTTCAACATCTCCTTCATCGAGTGTACCTGGACACTCTCAGCAGATATTAAAGCAGTACAAGGTCGCTCAATTGCATTAGCAACCTTGGAACTCTGGGCATGGTTCATGGCATCTTGCTCAGCCACAAGTCTTGCAGCATTATTATCTTCAGTGAATCTGAAGGCTCCATAGAGCGATGCAAGAGTATGAGTGTGCAAGGTTTTACCTTGTCTCAAGACAAGAACCATGTTTTCCCATTTGGAAGGAAGAATATCACAAAACTTCTCAAGAAGAATGTCCTTATCCTTCTCTACACCCAATCCTCTCAACTGATTGATGAGGCTAGAAAATCTGGTGTATGTACCAGTTAGACTTTCATTGGGCAAGGCAAAGAAGGATTCATACTTCTTGTTCAAAGCAACTTTTCTGGTGACAATAGTGTCATCACCTCCTTCAAATTGAATCACTAATTCATCCCACATAGACTTGGCACTAAGAAACAACACAAGTGTTGGAATTAGGTCTTCAGGGACAGCCCAAGGATCATGTTTTTCAGTCTGGTGTCCAAGTCCACCAGTCTGCGATCCTCATCAGACCAATGGTCTTCAGGCTTTTCCCTTGAACCTCTTCTTCCAGTTGGATCAAGAAGAGGACTAACCCCAAGGGACATGGGTATATATATCCTTAAGGATTTTCAACATATACCTTTCAATCCCACCAAAATGCAAAAGCATTCTAGCCTTCCATGTACCGAATGTCTCACTGTTTCCATCAAATTTTGGAACAGGAGTGTTAGAGTAGTGTACATGGACATGGTTTGGGGCAGTAGGAGGAGGAGGGTTGGTGTTAACATTTTGAAAAGGTTGTGCATTAGTGTTCGAGGGGTTTTCACCTGAACCAGAACCATCTCTACCTTCAGTAGTGTTCATCTTAGCAGATCTAGGCAAGTTTATTAGCCTTCTGCTCTGATACCACTTGTAAGTCCCAACTTGTTAGATGGTACTACTGAAGACACCTCTATGTCGATGGTGGAGTTACTTTGCAATATATTTGCTGAACTGGAGACGACCAGTTGCAGAGGTATATACCAAGTTCTAGATAGATTACTTATATAAAAGACAATAAGTAAAGAACAATGCAATAATACAAATAACTTGTAAACAATCTTGATGAGACAATATGTAGTTTTCAATGTGTAATTTATTTATTGATATTAAACAAATTACAAGGTTGATGCGGAACCAAGATAATACACGAATGTAAATATCCTAACAACCTGTGAAATACAATTGATCTATACTCGGAATTTCTCTTTAACAATCGAAACACTTAAAGTAGTGAAATGTTCCTTTTAGCGATTGAGAGAATATTGCACAAGTTCACCAAGAATATTGCAGGTTTGCAAAGTGTGAAGTATTTATCTTGTGAGTTCGAATACTTAAATTCTTGGTTGTGCAATGACTTGTATTTATAGGCAAAGTTAACATTGGGATGTTAACTTTAGCCGTACAAATGTGGTTGTGAGCATTTAAGGAATAACATTTAATTCCTTAAAAAGCAGTGTAAAGTCGCATGTTAAAGTGACTTTACATAACCACCTTTATGTACCTTTTAATACTTAAATAATAAGATAAGGCTTATTATCCGGGTAAAGGTACATAAAGCATACAAGTCAATTCCTCGTAATCAGTGTAAAGCTTTGTAAGGGCTTTCCATTGATGGTCTCCAGTTTGTAACTGACTAGAATGCCAACTGGGCTTCGCTGCCATTGCCATTCTCTATCTTCCATTTGTTGTCTTCGACTTCAACTGGAATGCTTCTTCAACTTGGTCAGTTCTCAACTGGAGGAAGTCTTCAGTTGCGTTGACTGTACGGTGCAACTGGACTTCAATATATTTTTCGACAAATCATCTTGGTCACCAGTTTCACTGGGTCACCAGATGCAACTGGTGACTGGTCAGTGTGAACTGGTGACTGGACAGTTCCAGGTGAACTGGTCCTAACATGCATCTTCTGATAAATAACACGGAACGATCAACCAGGACAAGTTCTAGAATCAACGCAATCACCGGCACACTCATAGCAAATGAAAATAATCCGGAAATGGAAAAACCAACCTCAAACTTGCACATCATAGTTCAGAGCTCTAAATAGAACCCTTACTCTTGGATAAATCCAAAAGCCTACGAGAGGGACAAATTTACAAGGCCAATAATCCCAAACCCGTAAACACCTAGCATATCTAGAAATGAATCAAGAATCTCACAAATTTGGTGTTTTGGTGCTATAAGCGTGCTAGTCATATTATTAATCCAGAAGGGATTGCCTAATTAATCAGTCAAAACACATTCCACAAATTAAACTTTGTACCAAGAGTGTAGTCAAATTGCTTATTAATATCTATAATTAAGTGACAAAAGCAATTAACTACAAGGAAAAGCATGCAAAAAGTTTAAAATTCCTCTAAAATACCCGACTTTTTCCTATTTACCACCCCCCCACACTTGAGTTGGACACTGCCCTCAATGTCCAATGAACTAAGGCAAACTACGGGAAATAGGGGAAAGTAAACAAAAATAAAATCAAGAACAAGAAAAACTTGCCGGGTATGACGTATGTTCCATGCTTGAATGATGCCAACAAAATATGTCGTTGAACTAACTGCCATCATATGCACATGACTATCACTTGCTATCAACATGAACACACAAATCAAAGCATAACAGGAATACTAATCAAATAGCATAACCAAAATCATCATCAAAGAGTTTATTCACAAGCACAAACAAAAAGGAAAATGCAAAACTTAAATTTAAATAACAAAATAAAAGACACGGGTTGCCTCCCGAGAAGCGCTTAATTTATTTACGAGTCGTTAGCTAGACTCCTACCCCGAATAATTACCATGGTGGGGTCTCTGACGCCCCCACACTTAAAGTGTTGGGCGGTCTACCCTTAAATGGTGAAAAACAATTACCTTTCACCTTCTCCAGAATCCACTCATTTGCTCGCCCAGATGTATCAACAACCATCATTAACTCCTCTTTCTCATTTGATGATAAATTCGAGCACAACTCTTCAGACAACTTTACATTACCATGAGAAACAGCAGACTTCAAACGACTGTATAGTTTACGGATCTTAGCACACGGGCCATCCGTTGGTTTAGAACCAGGCACTACTGTTGACTTCAGCTCAACCTCCTTTTTCTCGAGCTTCTTGTCCAACCATTCATCAATCTGTAGATCCAAAGAACTAACACAAGCAGTCTCAACAGAGTTAGCAACATTAGGTAAAGAAATAGAACACGTGTTCGAAAATGTCACTGACTCATTCCCAGCCCTCAATGTAAGCTTGCCACGACCAACCTCAAGTTTAGCATCGGCCGTAGCAAGGAACGGTCTTCCTAAAATAAGGGACACATCCAATGCCTCATCTGCTTCAATAATAACAAAGTCTACAGGAAAAACCAAACCACCCACCTTGACTAAGACATCTTCTAATATCCCAATAGGTCTTATCTCCGATTTATCGGCCAAATGGATTTTCATTTTAATCGGTTTCGGTTCTCCTAAGTTCAGCTTAGAATAAATAGATGAAGGCATTAGATTAATACTTACTCCCGAATCATTTAAGGCACGTTTTACCGATAAATTTCCAATCTTACAAGGGATAGTAAAACTACCTGGATCCTTACGTTTCTCGGGCAACCTACCTGTCACTGCTGCTCAACAAACATCCTCAAGCACTGTAATTGCTACCCCCACCAGATTTTCTTATTCATCAAAATCTATCTCAAACACTTTGCATAACCTGGCATCTGCACAATTGCATCTAAAAATGGAATATTGATATGCAATTTACTTAGATGACTTACAAATTTCTCTATTTGCTCCTTCAGCTTATCTTTCGCTAATCTCTGAGGAAATGGGATCTTGGGCTTGTAAGGCTTCACTTCCGGTTTTTCAGCCGGTTTGGATGGAACGGCCGGTGTCTGCACGGCTGGGTTCGGCTCCATCTCTATTTCATCATCAACCGCCTCCTCATCTTTATGTACCTGCACAACTGGAGTAACATCATCAGGTAAAGGATTAGCTGAGTTATACGTATTACCTGCTCGAGTTGTGATGGCATTAACATGTTCATTTCTAACATTAGGAGGGGTATACTTCTGCCCTTGCCCTTGGTTATTGGATTGAGGTTTCGGGTTTTGTTGAGTGTTACTCGGTAAAGTACCGAGTGGTCTATTAGAGTTCCCGAGCTTCTCAATCCTTCCTTCCAAATCTTTGATTGTAGCTTGCTGGTTCTTGGTTCCTTGATCCAACTTGTATGCAATCCCATCCAACCGAGTGGTTAAAGCATCCAATGCAGAGCTAACCTTCTTTGATTCTTCTTCAACATGCTCATTAGTTGCTCTCTGGGCACTAATGAAATCCTTCATGATCTCTCTTAGCTCTGAATCTGGGGCTTGTTGATTGTTGAACCTGCTAAACCTGTTACCACCAAAACCAGAACTGTTAGCATTAAAAGAAGAAGAAGAAGGATAAGAACTACCTGACTGCCGGTTTTGATAACCGGTGTTTTGGTTGAAATTTCCCTGTTGTTGGTTCTGAACGTAGTTAACATCTTGAACTGGTTTATCCGGGCAATCCTCCGTGTAATGCAAGTTCCCACAGTAATCACAACCATCAGCCATAACCTTCACATCTCTTTCAAGGCTCTTGAACCTGTTTTCTTGGCCATCAAACCTCTCATTCATTTGTTTAGAGAGAGCCTTAACTTCAGCAACAAGCTTCGAATCTTCGCCACTTTCAATCTTAGCCACAGTGCTTCTACTGGATCTCTTGGTTCGGTCCTCATCTCTGGTCGAATTCTCCTTCTCCATATCTTCAAGAATCTTGTATCCCTCATTCGGGGAAATGTTGTTTAGACTACCCTCAAATGCATAACCGAGCTCCCTCTTAGTCTTTCTATCCAGTCCATCGTAGAAAATCTCAAAACTCACTTCAGTACCCATACCATGTCCAGGGCAATTCCTTAGCATCTCCTTGAATCTCTTCCAAGCATCTACAACATCTTCACCACTGTCTTGAGTAAAGGCCCTGATTTGATTTTTCCAGCTGCTTGATGTGTCTCAATATATACATATTTCCCACATCTTATTTGGACGTTTTAGGCACGGTTGATAGCCGTTTATACATGTTTTATGGTGCTTTATGGTATTTACTAGTGATTTCAGGTCTAAGGCAGGTATTTCACTCACAAATGGTAGAAAACGACTTAGGAATGGTCCAAAGGCACTAACGGATGAAGAATGGTCGAAAACAAAGTTAAAATGGTGAAACCAGGCAAAAGTCGCGACGCGACCAGTAAACCTCGCGGCGCGAGCTCACAAGAAAAGTCGCGGCGCGAGAAAGGAAGCTCGCGGCGCGAGTTTTTGGTCTGCAGTCCTCTGTTCGAATTTTGGAGGATCTCGCGGCGCGACCCGTGTACCTCGCGGCGCGACTTCGAGCTGACAACATGTTTTTCTCTCTCCTGGGGTATAAATACCAACCCCACTCAACCCTAAACCTAATCTTGGATACCACAGCCTACACACTTTTCTTCCAGACGATTTTTAGGCTTTTTCAAGGGTTTTCACTACTCCAACATCATTTGAAGACTTGAAGATTAATTTTGATTCTAGATTAGTGATTGTAGCTCGGTTGTAACCTCGATTTGGATTATTACTTCATCCTTGGTAACTATGTTCTCCTTGTTATTTGAATCTCTAGTTATTTTCATTATGAGTAGCTAAATCTCTATACATTTATGAAGATGAAGTGAAACAATTAGTTATGGTTGCATAATATTTTGAATTCAAGTTGGTTTTACTTAACATTTTGTCAAGATCTTAATGAAGTGATTTCTTCTATTTAAACTCGTGTTCTTGGTGATATTTGTGTTCTTCGATAGTGGTACTAGTTGAATGCAAGTATTATTTGAGTTGTTTGTCTATGAATAACTCTTGCTAGGTCATGGTATGATAGTAAATGATACAAGTTGAATAGAAATTACTTTGTTAAGTGGATTTAACGGATGGTGGTACCACGTTTCTTTCACAAAGATAAAATTGTTATTTAAATAATCAAATAAACTAGTTAGTTCAAGGAATTGTAGCAGGGGTGGTGGTACCACTTGTTGCAAGAAATTGCATTGATTAGGTGATTGAGTCGATTTTACAAACGGAGTGCACGCCGGTTGTGTTTTGTCTTGTCACGATTATTATCACCAACATTAAAGAATTTTGAGCTTAACCCATATGCAACCTAGACTTTTTGTGTAGCGGATTCGACATAGATGGCTTTTTAATTATTTGTCACAACTCCAACTATTTTCGTGTGCTCTCGATTGACGCCGGTTGAGTACTTTTATTTACTTGTTGATTACATAGCTTTCAGAAACGCAAAGTGACAATTCGGTCACAAACCAAACTTTCTCTTGATTTACATTTTAACAACCTTTGGTACAACAATCAGTCCTTGTGTTCGATCCTGGTCTTGCCAGTTAGCTATATTACATACGAACGGGTACACTGCCCGTAAGTGTTGTAGTCAGTTAGCGGTAGATCTTGTTATAAATTTTAAACTAGATTTCACACATCAGCTGCCTTTGAGTTCTTAAAGAATAGAACTCATCAATGAATCCTTCCCTAAGTTCAGCCCAAGTAGAAAAAGAATTATCCGGCAACTCCTTAAACCATGCAGATGCTTCTCCAACAAGAGTCAAAGGAAAAAGCTCTAATTTCACAGCTTTAGCTTGCCCTTTCCCATACTGATACAATCGGCAAATCTTCTCAAATCTCTCAAGATGGGCATAAGGATCACTGCTTCTAATCCCATCAAACTTATCCTCTTCGACACTCTTGAGATGATTACCTTTCAAAGAGAAATCTACCGAAAATGCAGGAGGACGGATGGCTGTGCCCCTGTTAGCCGGTATGTTTCTTATTCGTTCCCCGTAAGGACGGTTGTTCGGGTCTCTCGGTTGTTCATCACCCATTCCGTTTCTCCTCGGTTGTTGATTAATATTAAGGTTGGTTCGAGGTATGACAATATTGTTCGGTTCAGGTGTCTGAACTTTCTCTTCTATTTCTGAATCTGAGTCTTCACCTGTTTTAAAGAACTTAGCTGCTTGCTCTAACCTATTAACCAACTGATCCTCTGAATTCGGGGCAGATGGAACACTACTTGCGGTTTCTGAATCTATTTTGACTGTTGTGGACGGTTCCTGGTTGTCTCTAGACACTAAGCGACGTCTGACTTTCTCTGGATTAGACAAAGGGCTAAGCAAAGGTCGGCCAGAAGCTCTTGTGTTCATCAACTAGCAAGAACCTGCACAATCACCACAAACAAAACGTCAACCGCACCTGGTAGAAATGAAATAAAAATAAAATACAATCTATCTAGTAAAGCAATAACTTCCTCACAAATGAATGTGAGAAAGGATCAAACTACAAAATAAAACAATTACTAAACAAAAGTCCCCGGCAACGGCGCCAAAAACTTGATGTGCAATTTCTAGTCTTAAATTTATAACACGAAATACCTAGCTACTGTCTACTACACACTTGCGGGCAGTGTACCCGATCGTATGCAATATAGAATTTCGTAAATCCGAGGTCGATCACAAGGACTTAGTAAAGCAATTATTAAAATGAAGTAATTCAAATTAAAGGGGGGTTTTGTCACCGAATTGTCACTTTGCAAAAATAAAAGTAAATAAATTAAATCCGGTATGACCGGGGCAGGATTCGTCGGAAGACGAAAGTAAAAATGATTTTTGACAATAATATTAAAAGCACTCATCATTGGATCAGTTTTATAATATATATTTATATAGTAATTACAGATGATGATAGCTGTATTTTTATTAGTTGAAGATCTTAGATATAGAATATGAAAGATTATCAACTTTATACTTGTAAAACCTTAGACATAGACATAATGTGAATGTAGGAGGTTATGAAAAACCTTAAACATAGACGTTAGGTGAATGTGAAAGGTTATTGACTATGTAATACCTTAGACATAGAAATGTAATGTTTGGATGTAAAAGGTTACGTAATTAATATTTCTATGCCTTATACATAGATATATCGTTTAAATTTGAAAGATTGTCAAATATATTTTGAAATCTTAGAAATAGAAACGTTTATATGAATGTGAAAGAAGTTGTTATATTGATTATCTAGATCATATAGTTTTGAAAGGTTTTCAGATAAATATGACGTAGTTAATTGATGTGTGAAATCTAGTTTTAAAAATTTATAACAAGATCTACCGTTTACTGACTATCACACACTTACGGGCAGTGTACCCGTTCATATGTAATATAGTTAACTGGCAAGACCAGGATCGAACACAAGGACTGAATGTTGTACTAAAGGTTGTGAAAATGCAGACAAGAGAAAGTTTGGTTTGTGACCGACTTGTCACTTTGCGTTTCCGAAAGCTATGTAATTAACAAGTAGATAAAAGTACTCAACCGGCGTCAATCGAGAGCACACTAAAATAGTTTGAGTGTAAACAAATAATTAAAAAGCCATCTATTTCGAATCCGCTATACAAAAAGTCTAGGTTGCATATAGGTTAAGCTCACGGTTCATATAAGTTGGTGATCATAATCGTGATAAGACAAGAACACATTCGGCGTGCACTCCGTTTGTAAAATCGACTCAATCACCTAATCAATCCAATTTCTTGCAACAAGTGGTACCACCAACCCTATTACAATTCCTTGAACTAACTAGTTTGTTTGACTATTTACGTAACAATTCTATCTTTGTGAAAGAAACGTGGTACCACCATCCGTTAAATCCACTTAACAAAGCAATTTCTATTAAACTTGTATCTTTACTATCATACCATGACCTAGCAAGAGTCGTTCATAGACAAACGACTAAAATAATACTTGTATTCAACTAGTACCACTATCGAAAAACGCAAATATCACCAAGTACACAAGATTAAGTATAAGAAATCACTTCATTAAGATCTTGACAAAATGTTAAGTAAGACCAACTTGAATTCAAAATATTATGCAACCATAACTAATT
>CM067175.1:31436282-31468961 GCA_034093135.1 Erigeron breviscapus | reverse complement strand
ACTAGCAAATACCATAAAGCACCACAAAACATGTATAAACGGCCATAATTCGTATACAAAACGTCCAAATAAGATGTGGAAGATATGTATAAATTGAGTCATTAATCAATACTATGTGTAAAATTTAGAATGTTTCTTTCTCTGATTATATGATCATAGTTATGTATCCCAGTCATAAATTGAGGGGGAGTACATAAAAATGATTATGGTTATATTGATTGATCATAGTTATACCCTAGTCATAAAATTGAGGGGGAAGTATAAGAATGACGAATCAATTTTATAACTTTTTACATATAAGTTTCACAAGTGGTACAGATCAGGAAAGCTCATTTCGAGAAAGTTTTGGAAAGATTGATCGTGGAAAAGTTAAAGAATTTCGGTAAGTTTATTAACTTTTCAGGTTTAAGACGAAGATCAGGGAAAAGATGAAAATTTGATGCCTATAAGTTTGGTCATTTAAATATTTCATATTTCCAGGAAGTTCGTTGATCAATTATTCAGAAACTTTGATAAAAATTTGATTTTAAAGTGTGCAGGAGGTATTTACGACCTCGTAATTGAATATGGCAGAATGCGACCTCGCAATTGGTCAATTGGGCCAAGTTCAAGACGACCTCGTAATTTGGTGGGCCGGGTTGACCCAAGCCCATTCGGGTCGAGTGGGTATATAACCCAATTTAACCCTAATACGACCTCACAAAATTAAAATCAATTTCAGAGCTTTACGACCCCGAAAATACGACTTTGCTACCCCGTTTGAGATTTGATATATACAATTAGATCGAGTGTTTTTGAGTGATATATTTGTGATCCTCGTGAAATACTGAATCTAGGTATACTATCTAATCGTCCTATAGTTAACCATGCAACAAGAAAATCAAGAAAATAGAGTTCAAAATTTTCGAACTAGGTTTTTCAATTTTCATTCGATTTTGATGTTTTTGGTTAAAAATAAGGGTTGGGGTATGTTTATCGTTTGAATACAAGTGTATAGAAACGATTTTTACAAGTTTTGGTTGGGTAAATCACGATTTCGTGTTGGGGAAGATGAACAGTGCGACAGACTCGCATTTGGGGTTTTGCTAGCCCAGATTTGCGACCTCGTAAATGTCAATTTATTTTGACCGGTTTGACTTTCGAAATACGATGCCGATTTACGACCAGGATCAAATACGTGGCCAAATTGGAAAATACGACCTAGTATTTTAGAGTTTGGTTGACTTGTATTTTGACCTTGAAATACGACCTCGTACAGGGTTACGACCTCGTATTTGACTTAACAGATTTTCAAAAGTTTATTTTTATAAAAATTTGAAAATGAGTTAATTTATCTTTAACTTAATTACAGGGATAATTTAAGTTAGTTTAACAAAAGTTTATGAAGATTTGAAAATGAGTTAATTGATGTAAATTACAGAGATAATTTATATTATGTTGTAAATTACAGGGATAATTTATGCTTTTGACTAAATTACCGGGATAATTTTAGTTGTGTATGTTATGCATATGAATTTTTATGTCTATTTGAGTAATTAATTATTTGTTATTGATTACAGAAATGGCAAGAAATTTCATAGCAGGTCATAATTATGTGATGAACTTCGATGATAATCAGGAAGGAACGACTTATTATCACGAGATATTTGCCTTCTTCCGAAGATCAAGGATTCATCATGTTCTTACACATTCTCCAGTCATATATTTAGATTATCTCAGAGATTTCTGGAATAATGCTGATTGTGTAAAGGCAGGAGATGTGTATATCTTTCATACCATAGTTGCTGGGCAGCAGATACAGTTCACAGCTGCTGACCTCGTTAACATTCTTAATCTGGGCACAGTTGAACAAGAAGGTGGTGCTACAGGTCTCACCAAGTTCAGACATGAAGTCATTCAAGGTGCTTTCAGAAAAATGGGGTTTGCTGCAGATATGTCAAGTAAAACTCTGTTCAAGAAGGGTTTTTATGGCAGGTGGAGGTATCTTGCTCATGTGTTGCTGGTTAGTTTAAGCAACAAGAAGTCTGGTTATGATACATTGAACCAGGAAGCCCAAGCACAGATGGTGGGCTTGGTATTTAACAAGCCATACAGTTTCTCTAAATTCTTTTTCGATGAGAAGAAGAAACAGATCACAGCCACAGGAAAGAGGAGGTTTTTGATTTATCCTCGGTTCGTGATGATGATAATCAATGCTCGACTTCCAAATCTACCTGCTGTAGGAGAAGTGAAGCAAGTGAGCTCGATCATCCGACGTGGTTATGTTGAGTTTGTGTCTCGATACCAGAATGATCCAAATGCTCAAGATGTAGCATTATTTGGTGCAATCGTAAATGCCAACTACATAGCACCTACTGATGGGGTCATATCAGCTTATGAAGGGCCTCAGCCAGAAGATGGTGAAGCTGCTGAGGATGTTGTGCTTCCAGAGCAGTTACATGATGTGATAGTTCAGGCAGATGCGCCGATTGAGCCTGAAGTTGTTGTACAGGTTGCAGATGATGTGATAAACCAACCTGGAGCCAATCCTGAGATTGTAGATGATCTATTGAAGCAAATGGCTGATCCAAGGGGTGATATTGCTCAAGTGCAAAGGTACAATGCCAATGCTGATGACCTAGTAGATGTGGACCTTGACCGGGACATAGATGATTATGTAGTTGGAGCTGCAGTTGGTACTGAAGAAGCTAGTGGGTCAGGAGCGGGTCAGGCTAGTGGATCTGATGTGAATGCTGAAGGTAAAGGAAAGGCTGTTGCTGATGTTCAAGCAGACAGAGAGCCTTCTATCCATTCTGATGATGATTCTAGCAGTGATGGTGATGAAGATCTTTACAGATCTCATGCATTCATCAGAGTTGGATCTAAGATGGTTCCTAAACCTACTAAGGCAACTCAAGGAAGAAGAAGGAGAGAAACGAATGAAGATTGGGTGCCAGAGCAGCCTATGCCAAAGAGAACTAGACTTGTCAGGGAACAAGAGACTTTTGCTGCTGCTGGTGGTTCACAAAGTATGCCAGTTGTTACTGTTCTTGAGACTACACAGCCACAACCACAGCGACAAACAAGTGAAGAAACTAATCTTGGTGATCTGCAGAGACAGATGAATGAGATGAGAGGTTTGATCACTCGTTTAGCTGGTGATCATAAGGTTGTTAGTGACAAGAATAAGTTTTTGGAAGATAAGTTGGGCAAGGCCGAGGTGGTAGTGTCCAGTATGTATAAGAAGTATTTGATTCTAGATGAGAAGGTTGTCAAGATGGCAGATGCATTGAAGCAGGGAGTCAAGATCTCTGAAGATAAATTGCATGAGCTCATCGATAACTATCTCAAGGTTAGAGCTGAGAGAGACAGCTTAGGTTGCAGAGGTGATGAGCTGGCTAAGGCAAGGCATGATGATGATCAGAATGAAGATCCAGATGCTGCCAGAGCTACTCAGGAGCTAGGAGAAGGTTCTAGTTTGAGAACAGAGACTCAAAAGGAGTCTAGCCAGGCTGATGTTGCTGGCAAGGCAGTTTCTAAAGCTCCACAAACTCAAGAACTGGTCGTCACAAAGCTGAATGTGTTAGTTGAGTCTGTTGCACCTCAAACCAAACCCCTTACAGAAGATGTTGACGTTGATCGATTAGATAAGGGTAAGGGTTTGGTAGGGCAATCTGATGTTGTTGCTCTTGAAAATGAAGATGCTAGTGCTCAAGATAGTGAGTCTACCAAGACCGACTCTACCAATAACACTTCTACCGAGTCAGATTTGCATGCTACAATTGTTCATCGACTGGAGAAGAGATTTGGGTATGATCCACAAGCTCATATGAGAGCTAGGGTAGAGATTGCGGATTATTATTATGATCCAGGATCTATGTGGGATCAAGAGAAAGAACGGTTAGGGTTGACTCATACTCCTTCAGAGTCAGAGTCAGATTCTGATTTCGAGACTGAGACTGAGACTGAGAAGGAGCAGAGCAAGAGCAAGAAGAAAAAGCAGAGGAAGTAGATTGATGACAAAGACAAGACAAAAACATAGGTATGTTAACGTCTAGAAGCTATTGCCAAGGGGGAGTCTGTAAGTGCACGTCTATGTCAATAGCAGTCTAGATTGTTTGGCCTTATATTGTTATATGTCTTTGTAATGTGATTGTCATTAATGAACTTAGTATTATGCATAGAATACTAGATTAAGTTGAAGTATTGAATGTGTAATAAATCTGCTAAGTGTGAAATGCGACCTCGCATTTAACTATAGGAATACGACGCCGTATTTGCAGGGACAAATAAGAGGCTAGAGCATAAATACGACCTCGTAAATAGGTCGAGCTGGGCCTGAAATACGAGGCCAGTATGCTGAAGCCCAGTCGTATTGATCCCTATAAATACCGAACCCTAACAGAGTTTAGGGTTGAACATTTGTCGAAATTTCGAGCATATTTGTGCAGGTTAAGTCGTCAAAGCTTGTTTCGCTAGCCTAGAGAAGATCTGCGAGGCAACAGATGATCTGAAGGCTTATTGTTGATCACCAAGTTATAGTGAGGATTCCGCACCTCAAGATAACTGGAGCAAGCTATTAACAATCCGTACCAGGGGACTTACAATTGGTATAAGAGCCTCTTGGTTTAATACCGGAAGGTTATAGCTTGTTGCTGATAGACAACATCGGTTTAGGGTCGTCTAGCCGTGATTCTTTCACGGAGTTCTCGACCAAAAACATTAGTATTGAGATCTGGTTATCTAGCCGTGATTTTTTCATGGAGTTTACGACCGAAATCTTTATTTTTGAGATCTGATCGTGTGAAACTATATCAGATTGTGTTTTCCTCCTTACACGCTTTACAGTGTTAAAGCTTTGTAACAATGAAAACAAGATCTGATTAGTTTTGCATGTTGAGGCAGACCCAGATTCGTGGCTTTTCAGGTTGGGGACGAATTAGGGTTTCTGGAGAAGAAGAGCTGCTGTCGTTCAATGAAGATGCTGATCAGGAAGATTTGCGACCTGGTAGGATTACGACCTCGCAATTGGCCTTCAAAATTGCGACCTCGTAATTAGCCATCTAGTTTACGACCTCGCAATTGGTTTCTTGAATTGCGACCTCGTAAAGAACAAGTAAGATGCGACCTCGCAATTGCTCAGAATTTGCGACCTCGCATATACAAGCAGCAACAGTTCTAGTCCACACACAGAAGAGGAGTTCTTATGCGTTTCAAGTTGTTTAATCAGAAGACTTTAATCACAGAGTTGAAGAAGGTTATCTGAAGAAACATAGGGTAAGTTCCCGAAAGAAGACTCTTATGTTGTTGTAAAAAAAAAAGTCTTTTGGCGGGAAAAATAATTTTTGCCCAGGGTCTTAGAATGGGATGAATCATGAAGATTTGAAGTTTGGTAGCATTCGAAAAATTTTAGGTCAATTTTCATCCGTTGTCGACGCGGATTTGGCGAAAATTTTTAGGAATCATCAAAATTTTCTTATGATCATGTTATCCAAAGTTTACATGGAATTCAAAGTTTCATGAGAACATATTTTGGCGGCAAAAATTTGGAGGGAAATCAGGAGTACCTTCTATACCCTATCTTGGCATAAGAAGACCTCATCGGATATACAGAAAGGAGATATCAAGCGAAAGACAGTGCAAGTATTTAAGAGAATGACACAAATTGGGCTTCTATCCAGATTTGTCCCGAAATTCTTTTTCAGTGTATTTGCAGAGAAGTCAATCCAAGGGAAGGATTTCTAAGTAAAAGACTGAAGTGTTCAAGACAAAAGTTAAGATCATCAGGTTTTTATAATATATATTTATATAGTAATTACAGATGATGATAGCTGTATTTTTAGTTGAAGATCTTAGATATAGAATATGAAAGATTATTAACTTTATACTTGTAAAACCTTAGACATAGACATAATGTGAATGTAGGAGGTTATGAAAAACCTTAAACATAGACGTTAGGTGAATGTGAAAGGTTATTGACTATGTAATACCATAGACATAGAAATGTAATGTTTGGATGTAAAAGGTTACATAGTTAATATTTGTGTGCCTTAGACATAGATATATCGTTTAGATTTGAAAGATTGTCAAATATATTTTGAAATCTTAGAAATAGAAACGTTTATATGAATGTGAAAGAAGTTGTTATATTGATTATCTAGATCATATAGTTTTGAAAGGTTTTCAGATAAATATGACGTAGTTAATCAATACTATGTGTAAAATTTAGAATGTTTCTTGCTCTGATTATATGATCATAGTTATGTATCCCAGTCATAAATTGAGGGGAGTACATAAGAATGATAGTGGTTATATTGATTAATCATAGTTATACATCCTAGTCATAAAATTGAGGGGAGGTATAAGAATAACGAATCAATTTTATAACTTTTTACAAAGTAAGTGTTTACAAGTGGTTCAGATTCGGGAAAGCTAAATTTGAAAGTTTTGGAAAGATTGATCGTGGAAAAGTTAAAGAATTTCGGTAAGTTTATTAACTTTTCAGGTTTAAGACGAAGATCAGGGAAAAGATGAAAATTTGATGCCTACAGGTTTGGTCATTTAAATATTTCATATTTCCAGGAAGTTCGTTGATCAATTATTCAGAAACTTTGATAAAAATTTGATTTTAAAGTGTGCAGGAGGTATTTACGACCTCGTAATTGAATATGGCAGAATGCGACCTCGCAATTGGTCAATTGGGCCAAGTTCAATACGACCTCGTAATTTGGTGGGCCGGGTTGACCCAAGCCCATTCGGGTCGAGTGGGTATATAACCCAATTTAACCCTAATACGACCTCACAAAATTAAAATCAATTTCAGAGCTTTACGACCCCGAAAATACGACTTTGCTACCCCGTTTGAGATTTGATATATACAATTAGATCGAGTGTTTTTGAGTGATATATTTATGATCCTCGTGAAATACTGAATCTAGGTATACTATCTAATCGTCCTATAGTTAACCATGCAACAAGAAAATCAAGAAAATAGAGTTCGAAATTTTCAAACTAGGTTTTTCAATTTTCATTCGATTTTGATGTTTTTGGTTAAAAATAAGGGTTGGGGTATGTTTATCGTTTGAATACAAGTGTATAGAAACGATTTTTGCAAGTTTTGGTTGGGTAAATCACGATTTCGTGTTGGGGAAGATGAACAGTGCGACGGACTCGCATTTGGGGTTTTGCTAGCCCAGATTTGCGACCTCGTAAATGTCAATTTATTTTGACCGGTTTGACTTTCGAAATACGATGCCGATTTACGACCAGGATCAAATACGTGGCCAAATTGGAAAATACGACCTAGTATTTTAGAGTTTGGTTGACTGTATTTTGACCTTGAAATACGACCTCGTACAGGGATACGACCTCGTATTTGACTTAACAGATTTTCAAAAGTTTATTTTTATAAAAATTTGAAAATAAGTTAATTTTTATATTTAATTTAATTACAGGGTTAATTAAAGTTAATTTAACAGATTTTCAAAAGTTTATAAATATTTGAAAATGAGTTAATTGATGCTTAACTAAATTACAGAGATAATTTATGTTATGTTGTAAATTACAGGGATAATTTATGCTTTTGACTAAATTACCGGGATAATTTTAGTTGTGTATGTTATGCATATGAATTTTTATGTCTTTTTGAGTAATTAATTATTTGTTATTGATTACAGAAATGGCAAGAAATTTCATAGCAGGTCATAATTATGTGATGAACTTCGATGATAATCAGGAAGGAATGACTTATTATCACGAGATATTTGCCTTCTTCCGAAGATCAAGGATTCATCATGTTCTTACACATTCTCCAGTCATATATTTAGATTATCTCAGAGATTTCTGGAATAATGCTGACTGTGTGAAAGCAGGAGATGTGTATATCTTTCATACCATAGTTGCTGGGCAGCAGATACAGTTCACAGCTGCTGACCTTGTTAACATTCTTAATCTGGGCACAGTTGAACAAGAAGGTGGTGCTACAGGTCTCACCAAGTTCAGACATGAAGTTATTCAAGGTGCTTTCAGAAGAATGGGGTTTGCTGCAGATATGTCAAGTAAAACTCTGTTCAAGAAGGGTTTTTATGGCAGGTGGAGGTATCTTGCGCATGTATTGCTGGTTAGTTTAAGCAACAAGAAGTCTGGTTATGATACATTGAACTAGGAAGCCCAAGCACAGATGGTGGGCTTGGTATTTAACAAGCCATACAGTTTCTCTAAATTCTTTTTCGATGAGAATGAAGAAACAGATCACAGCCACAGGAAAGAGGAGGTTTTTGATGTATCCTCGGTTCGTGATGATGATAATCAATGCTCGACTTCCAAATCTACCTGCTGTAGGAGAAGTGAAATAAGTGAGCTCGATCATCCGACGTGGTTATGATGAGTTTGTGTCTCAATACCAGAATGATCCAAATGCTCAAGATGTAGCATTATTTGGTGCAATCGTAAATGCCAACTACATAGCACCTACTGATGGGGTCATATCAGCTTATGAAGGGCCTCAGCCAGAAGATGGTGAAGCTGCTAAGGATGTTGTGCTTCCAGAGCAGTTACATGATGTGATAGTTCAGGCAGATGCGCCGATTGAGCCTGAAGTTGTTGTACAGGTTGCAGATGATGTGATAAACCAACCTGGAGCCAATCCTGAGATTGTAGATGATCTATTGGAGCAAATGGCTGATCCAGAGGGTGATATTGCTCAAGTGCAAAGGTACAATGCCAATGCTGATGACCTAGTAGATGTGGACCTTGACCGGGACATAGATGATTATGTAGCTGGAGCTGCAGTTGGTACTGAAGAAGCTAGTGGGTCAGGAGCGGGTCAGGCTAGTGGATCTGGTGTGAATGCTGAAGGTAGAGGAAAGGCTGTTACTGATGTTCAAGTAGACAGAGAGCCTTCTATCCATTCTGATGATGATTCCAGCAGTGATGGTGATGAAGATCCTTACAGATCTCATGCATTCATCAGAGTTGGATCTAAGATGGTTCCTAAACCTACTAAGGCAACTCAAGGAAGAAGAAGGAGAGAAACGGATGAAGATTGGGTGCCAGAGCAGCCTATGCCAAAGAGAACTAGACTTGTCAGGGAACAAGAGACTTCTGCTACTGCTGGTGGTTCACAAAGTGTGCCAGTTGTTACTGTTCTTGAGACTACACAGCCACAACCACAGCGACAAACAAGTAAAGAAACAAATCTTGGTGATCTGCAGAGACAGATGAATGAGATGAGAGGTTTGATCACTCGTTTAGCTGGTGATCTTAAGGTTGTTAGTGACAAGAATAAGTTTTTGGAAGATAAGTTGGGCAAGGCCGAGGTGGTAGTGTCCAGTATGTATAAGAAGTATTTGATTCTAGATGAGAAGGTTGTCAAGATGGCAGATGCATTGAAGCAGGGAGTCAAGATCTCTGAAGATAAATTGCATGAGCTCATCGATAACTATCTCAAGGTTAGAGCTGAGAGAGACAACTTAGGTTGCAGAGGTGATGAGCTGGCTAAGGCAAGGCATGATGATGATCAGAATGAAGATCCAGATGCTGCCAGAGCTACTCAGGAGCTAGGAGAAGGTTCTAGTTTGAGAACAGAGACTCAAAAGGAGTCTAGCCAGGCTGGTGTTGCTGGCAAGGCAGTTTCTAAAGCTCCACAGACTCAAGAACTAGTTGTCACAGAGCTGAATGTGTTAGTTGAGTCTGCTGCACCTCAAACCAAACCCCTTACAGAAGATGTTGACGTTGATCGATTAGATAAGGGTAAGGGTTTGGTAGGGCAATCTGCTGTTGTTGCTCTTGAAAATAAAGATGCTAGTGCTCAGGATAGTGAGTCTACCAAGACCGACTCTACCAATAACACTTCTACCGAGTCAGATTTATATCCTACAATTGTTCATCGACTGGAGAAGAGATTTGGGTATGATCCACAAGCTCATATGAGAGCTAGGGCAGAGATTGCAGATTATTATTATGATCCAGGATCTATGTGGGATCAAGAGAAAGAACGGTTAGGGTTGACTCATACTCCTTCAAAGTCAGAGTCAGATTCTGATTTCGAGACTGAGACTGAGACTGAGAAGGAGCAGAGCAAGAGCAAGAAGAAAAAGTAGAGGAAGTAGATTGATGACAAAGACAAGACAAGACAAAGACATAGGTATGTTAACGTCTAGAAGCTATTGCCAAGGGGGAGTCTGTAAGTGCACGTCTATGTCAATAGCAGTCTAGATTGTTTGGCTTATATTGTTATATGTCTTTGTAATGTGATTGTCATTAGTGAACTTAGTATTATGCATAGAATACTAGATTAAGTTGAAGTATTGAATGTGTAATAAATCTGCTAAGTGTGAAATGCGACCTCGCATTTCACTATAGGAATACGACCCCGTATTTGCAGGGACAAATACGAGGCTAGAGCATAAATACGACCTCGTAAATAGGTCGAGCTGGGCCTGAAATACGAGGCCAGTATGCTGAAGCCCAGTCGTGTTGATCCCTATAAATACCAAACCCTAACAGAGTTTAGGGTTGAACATTTGTCAAAATTTCAAGCATATTTGTGCAGGTTAAGTCGACAAAGCTTGTTCTGCTAGCCTAGAGAAGATCTACGAGGCAGCAGATGATCTGAAGGCTTATTGTTGATCACCAAGTTATAGTGAGGGATTCCGCACCTCAAGATAACTGGAGCAAGCTATTAACGATCCGTACCAGGGGACTTACAATTGGTATAAGAGCCTCTTGGTTTAATACCGGAAGGTTATAGCTTGTTGGTGATAGACAACATCGGTTTAGGGTCGTCTAGCCGTGATTCTTTCATGGAGTTCTCGACCGAAAACATTAGTATTGAGATCTGGTCGTCTAGCCGTGATTTTTTCATGGAGTTTACGACCGAAATCTTTATTTTTGAGATCTGATCGTGTGAAACTATATCAGATTGTGTTTTCCTCCTTACACGCTTTACAGTGTTAAAGCTTTGTAACGATGAAAACAAGATCTGATTAGTTTTGCATGTTGAGGCAGACCCAGATTCGTGGCCTTTCAGGTTGGGGACGAATTAGGGTTTCTAGAGAAGAAGAGCTGATGTCGTTCAATGAAGATGTTGATCAGGAAGATTTGCGACCTTGTAGGATTACGACCTCGCAATTGGCCTTCAAAATTGCGACCTCGTAATTAGCCATCTAGTTTACGACCTCGCAATTGGTTTCTTGAATTGCGACCTCGTAATTGCTCAGAATTTGCGACCTCGCATATACAAGCAGCAACAGTTCTAGTCCACACACAGAAGAGGAGTTCTTATGCGTTTCAAGTTGTTTAATCAGAAGACTTTAATCACAGAGTTGAAGAAGGTTATCTGAAGAAACATAGGGTAAGTTCCCGAAAGAAGACTCTTATGTTGTTGTAAAAAAAAAAAGTCTTTTGGCGGGAAAAATAATTTTTGCCCAGGGTCTTAGAATGGGATGAATCATGAAGATTTGAAGTTTGGTAGCGTTCGAAAAATTTTAGGTCAATTTTCATCCGTTGTCGACGCGGATTTGGCGAAAATTTTTAGGAATCATCAAAATTTTCTTATGATCATGTTATCCAAAGTTTACATGGAATTCAAAGTTTCATGAGAACATATTTTGGCGGCAAAAATTTGGAGGGAAATCTGAAGTACCTTCTATACCCTATCTTGGCATAAGAAGACCTCATCGGATATACAGAAAGGAGATATCAAGCGAAAGACAGTGCAAGTATTTAAGAGAATGACACAAATTGGGCTTCTATCCAGATTTGTTGCAGAGAAACCGGTTTATTCACTTTCATATTTATATTGGTTTTTGGGCAGCAAATCTGAAGTGCTTGAGCTTACATCGATATCATTAGGTCATTAAGGTACTCATTGTACAGAGTGACAAATGATGTTTCTTTAACTTTCAAGACGCTCAAGTAGTATAAAGGAGTGAAAGTTGTTGTCGAAGTATCTTTATGATGAAGCTGGTTACTTGGTGTTCGGTATTTGAAGATCAAACCTATTCATATTCCAAAGATTTATAATTGAGCAATTTATGTGCGATTGCAGAATTATAGATATTGGCGGGTTATATAACGAGGGGGAGATCTGATAAGAAAGGCTTTGGGTAATTGGCAGATTTATGAAGCTATGGAGACATGGGTGACACTGCTTGTGAAATAGGATTCATGTTTCTACAATTTGTGATTCAAGCTACAAAGTTTCTGGTTTTCATGGGAGTTAACTAGTTTAGTGTTGATCATTGGAAATTCAACTTCTCTATCATATGGTGGTTGGGCAAGGCAAGCAGAGACTTGAGTGTGCTTAATTCGGAGAGACTTATCGTTGAGGGGGAGAACTACAATGAGCAATGGTGCATTAGTTGATTATTATGACGATACAGAGATTTTGAAGTTTGCTGATCAAGTTGAAGTTTCAGAGGATCAAGTTTCAAGATTATCAACATAATAGATATAGCAACGCCCAAGGGGGAGACTGTAAGTGCACGTTTTGGTGTACAATTTATGGTCGTTGCTATATGAATTCTGTTAGGGCCGAAATACGACCTCAAGGATTTGCGAGGTCGTAATTGTGATGTAGAATACGACCTGCATATGTAAATGCGAGGTCGTAAGTGCATGAAGCCCATATCGTGAAGAAGCCCAGCCCGTAATAGATTAGGGTTTTGTGTCATGTCATTATAAATACTTGTATAGGTCTTAGGTTTGAGTTTGACGAGGTTAGGCAGAATTGGCCTAGCAATAGCTATTGTATCGTCCAAGGATAGCAAGGTAGAGATCTATGCCTTGTTACTCCGCCACTATCATGTAATTCTTAATTAAGTCGTCACTATGTTTGTAATCCGTAAACATAGTGATGTAGTCATACGGATTCTATCTTTGTAATCTTATGACTAATAATAATAGAGAATTACACTCGTTATCATCTCGATTCTGTTGTATTTGTGTGTATAATATTGCCTCGTGATCAATGGATATTTGTGGATTCCGCACACCTATATCCATAGAGATCTCGTGATTTCGATCCTACCATGTACTTTCACACTTGCGGGCAGTGTACCCGATCGTATGCAATATAGTAATTTCGGTAAATCCGAGGTCGATCACAAGGACTTAGTAAAGCAATTGTTAAAATGAAGTAATTCAAATTAAAGGGGGGTTTTGTGACCGAATTGTCACTTTGCAAAAATAAAAGTAAATAAATTAAATCTGGTATGACCGGGGCAGGATTCGTCGGAAGACGAAAGTAAAAATGATTTTTGTAACAATAATATTAAAAGGGCACCTACTTGGATCAGCTTACATGCCAATCATCGGGTCTAAACATTACTTGAATTGTTGAACGACTTAAAAGGTAGTCAAGATGAACTTCCGTTATACTTGAAACTTTAATTGCTCGAAATATAGTTATCGCTTCCGCAAATAATTTCTACTCAAAACAACTAAGCATTAAGAACCTAAGTTGATTTTATGATTTAACCTTTAAAAGCTTTCTTCCGAACTGCTTATTCACCTAATCAGATTCCTCTATCATAGATGTTTACACACTCAAAATGAATTTAATTGTTTAAAATCTTTATCGCTAGTTTCTTCCGAACTCCAACGACTTTAGGTTAATTAAAGACCGAATAACCGTTTCATAAATCAATTGACAATGACATAGATTTCTTCCGAACTTCTAATCACAATTATCAATCAATAAATATAAAAGATAAAAACAATATTTAAACTCAAATAAATGTGGTTCTTCGATTAAACATAGAAATCGTGTTCAACAAACGCAAGTAACATCAAACAACCCTACGACATGTTCACTATCCAAGTAGGTGTAAAAACAATTAGCTACTCATGAAAAGAATAATAACACGAACAATTATTAATATCGAATAATCCATACTAATAATGTGTGATAATAAAGTATTGTATTAATATAGCTAACAATTAAAATAAATATAAATAATGAAATAAAAGTATTGGGCCGGAGGTCCCTTTCCACTTCGGTGGACATGGAAGCAGCCTCTCTACCTTTGAGTAGACGTAAGGTCTGTCTACATCATACCCCCCATACCCCGGCTTATGCTGGGATTGGGCACTGTTGTTGTTGTTGTTGTTGTATAGCTAACAATTAAAATAAATAAAGTAAAAAGAAATTCGAACAGATTGATGGACTGCGCACGGTTGTTGTGTGATGATCCAATTCTTTATGCGGCTGCCAGCCTCCTCGAAAGCTACCTCCCAATTAATCAAGAGAATAGATATCCTAAAAAAATTCCTTGACTTTTGATCCCCACGTACTACTAAAAACCACCGCCTCCATCTTTTCAATATTGTTTTTAAAAGTCCATATAAAGTACCGAAACCACATAGCCACTTTTGTGATGGATCTCGTTTTCTTACAAGCCCACTTAATCTAGAAGCCCAATTCCGATTTAATGCTGAAGTGATGAACCCACGCTCTTTCGTTTTCTGTGAGCCTACGTGACTTTGCCAAAGTCATGACACCATAATACTATTTTAAGTACACTATTTCATGGAATATGGCTTCATTCCTGGTTCATCCTTAAAACAACCATTTTAGTAGCTTTTTATGATATGAGACCATATGGACATATAATAAGACTTGTCTTTTCCAGCCGAGCCCTCCAAATTCATTCTCGTGCCTTGTAAAACTTCCGTAAACACTCATTTCACTTCAAAATGTCGTTTTCTCCATAAATTATGCTCAAGTACCTGTTAATATCCTGAAACACTAACAAATACCATAAATGCACCAAATGTATATAAAAACGACTCAAAAACCGAACGAAAGCAACTAAATACATTGTGGGAAATAAATACGACATATCAAATCCCCCCACACTTAAGCTTTGCTTGTCCTCAAGCAATTCCAAGCTGAAAAACAAATTACCTTGGTACATATAGGAATAACATTACAGTAATAAAAAAGAAGCTCATCCATTCATGAAAATGAGAAAAGATGGTTAGGAAAATTTTAAATGAAGACTGGAATGTTTGACAATGCTTGACTGATACACAAGCCTCAATAACACGACTAAGCACAAAAGAAACGAATCAGTGATATCTCGTCTATCCTACTCCAACTAACTTACTTTTGGGGTTGAATATTTGAATAATCACTCAATGCCTAGTCGTGATGCATACTCTTTTACCATAGGCTTGTACTAGGTTCGTTCCTTCACCGCCATGGCGTCAGCACCACAACGTCTATCAGAGGAGGACTTTAAGGGTTGTATAAGCAACACAAGCAACAAGAACCGATCTTCCTGATGTGCAATTTCTAGTCTTAAATTTATAAACACGAAATACCTAGCTACTGTCTACTACACACTTGCGGGCAGTGTACCCGATCGTATGCAATATAGTAATTTCGATAAATCCGAGGTCGATCACAAGGACTTAGTAAAGAAATTGTTAAAATGAAGTAATTCAAATTAAAGGGGGGGTTTTGTGACTGAATTGTCACTTTGCAAAAATAAAAGTAAATAAATTAAATCCGGTATGACCGGGGCAGGATTCGTCGGAAGACGAAAGTAAAAATGATTTTTGTAACAATAATATTTCCATCATGGTCTTCCATCCCCAACTATCGGTCTTATCAATTTGATAATTGATAAGACTGATAAATGGTGTGATGAAGGACCTTTATGTGCATTTGTAACATCTCGAACTTTTATTGAACGTTTGACTAATGCCGTTAAGTCAATTTGGGGTGTCGTTAAGTCTTTACTTAATATTTGAATGTAGTTATGTGTGGTTAACGTAGATAAAGTAGTTAGGTTTAAAAGTCTAAATTTTAATGACGAATAAAAGTGTGATTAATGTCGCTTAAAGGCTATGTAGTGCCTTTTAATGAAGGACTAATGTTGTATATGGTCAATAATGCAGTTTGTGGCCAATAATGAAGGGTTTAGAAGTCCAGGACTGATTTTGACATAGGTTGAAATCTAAAAACGGGATTAAGGCTTTGATGGGTGTAATTAGGGTTGATTGAGCAGTCATTAGCAAATAATAACTCATACACAAAGTCTCTCTAATCTTTTCTTGATTTCTAAAGCAATTAATCTAGTTTTTGGGTCTAACGATTGGGTATTTTGGTGTTGGAATCGATCAGCCATCTAGCAAGCAGGTAATCATTGAATCGTTGGTTGTATTTTCAGGTTTAGGGGTTGGTTAATTATGATATAGATCTGATTAAAATTGGATTATACACGTAATTAGGGCTTAGATGGTGTTTTGGTCAATTAACGTGCAAAACGATGTTAAACGAGTCTATAATCGATCTTGATGATCAAAAGGTGTTAAATTGTGTCGAAAACATGTTTTGGGTGAAGCCTAGATGGATCGTTTTCTGGAAAATCGAAGAACTTAGTCGTTTTTGAAAAAACGAACGAACTTAACGAAACTGTTGCTAAGTTCGTACGAACGAAGGCTATCTTCGTAAGAAGGATTTCTGAAGTTAAATTCGTAAGGCAAAAATTAAGTTCGTAAGAAGGTTTTTATGCTAGATTCGTAAGAAGGATTTCAAAGTTAATTTCGTAAACTATCTTCGTTGGTTATATAAATTCGTTCAGAGATCATCTTCGCAAGTTATAATCATTTTCGTAAAGTATTAAACGAAGTTTATGTTCGTACGAAGATTAACTTCGTATGAATGATTTTTGGGTTATCTTCGGCAGATCAACTAAATTCGTAAAGAAGCTATTTTCGTAAAGTAGATCGAACGAAGTTTAAGTTCGTACGAAGGTTATCTTCGTAAGGTGTAATTCTGGAATTTTACGTAGTCAGTCTTAAGTTCGTACGAGGGTCCATTTAAGGTCCTAAATGACTTATACTTTATATGTTAATGTACGATAGGTTTCGGGGATTACTATTAAGCACTGTTAGCTTTTGTTTGCGCGCGTACACTACTACCAGGTAAGATACACTACTCTGACACGCTGGGGGATCAACTAAAAGCTGGTTTCAAATCGTAAACACTTCCATTCGGTATCTTTATAATGCATGTGGGCATATGGGTTACCTGGGAGGTATTATGGGTTATGCAGTTGACCATGAGACCTGAGATGCAGTACCTATTGTAGTGTAATGCAGGATTGCTTAATGTAATATGTAGTTATGCAGTTGATGTAGTTTAATGAAGTATCTTGATATGTATGATATATAGAAATGAAGTTGATGTGTGATATGCATGCCTGACTGTACGCCTAGTTCACTAGACTTGCTAGGTTGCTATGTCACTTGCACGTTTAAGGATCCAAACGTAATGAAGTTAAAGTGTGTGAATGTCTAGGAATGTGTGTTACCTAGACTATATGTGTGTGAATGTTGGGAATGCAGGGACCCAATCTATATGTGTGAAATTGAGCTCATAAAACAGATGCAGTGAAAAGTGTTAAGCTTAACCCGTACTAGCCTTAGCCGGGCAAGTGCGTAGATGCAGTTGTTGCTTGGGTGGCTCCTCGCAACGTGGTCTCTATAACGCAGGGCGAGTAATACGAGGGGTTTGACCAACCTACATATACGGATTACTCAAGGATTGGCTTGCCATTCCTTAACGACGTAAGATGAGTAGTCTTTTGACTAATCATCCAGTCGGGTGTGATGCAGGGCACACTTATATGCAGTTAACGAAGATACGTGTGAAAATGTGTGAACTAATGCAGGATAGGCACATTTAGGATGATTATCCTAATTGAAACGAAGTTGAAAAGCAGTATATGTGTGAACGTGTGATGTGTGTTGTGCCTAATAAAACTTGTCTAATAATGAAGATTGTTTTAATTGGACAAATGCTTTTAAATTAAGTGTTATCTTACTTAGCTATTCTTATAGCTAACACTTGCTTCTTAATGTGGTTGTTCCCTCAGGTTTAGCTTGAAGGAAACTAGATGCAGGACGTGTGAGCTTGGGTAGATGCAATGCAGGAGCCTTAGCTACCCTTAGACGATGCTTTCTTTAGACATTCATTACCTTTCGTATTTAATGTCGAATTTATGTAGTGATGTGTGAACGGTTGTTTTATGTTGGGCAACCGTTGGGTTTTCATTTGAACTATTGTTTGATATGGCATGTAACACCAAATAAATGCAGAAACCGAAATGTTTCTATCGGTTTCGACTTTTACGGTCTTTACTTCCGCAAGTTAACACCGTTTGGTGAAAAGTTTTTGAAAACCCATATTTTTAAACGACGGGTGTTACAAGTTGGTATCAGAGAAGTAGTTTAAGTGAACCAAGGCCTATTGACCATAGGATTTGGACTTAAACTTAAGGTGTGCATGCTAGGTACTCGTAGGATGCCTTAGCTAGAGATGACATGTGATGTAGGATGGGTTGGGATGAGTGCGAGTGTGATAGGGCTTACGAGATGTTTACGTTACGATGATATGTTTTAGCCTTATCTCGACGAGCTTTTGTTTTATTTTGCGCTTATCGACTCCACCATTTTATTGAAGGAAAATGGTTAACACTCGCAACCGCAACATCCAACGCGACGGAGCTACTGCTAGCGTTACTCCACCGGTCCATCCGGGTGCAGGTGCTTCTAATGCTGCTAATGCTGCTGCTAATGCTAATGTGAATTGTGTGAACCCCCGCCGTGTTAATCAACCAGGCTCATTGGGTCCGATGCCTCTACCACCTGGCAATCCTCCGAGAGTTAACGATGTAGTGGTGGATCAGATTCCCGATCAGACGAAGATGTATAATCTTGTGCTAACTCTTCAGGCCCAGTTGGCCCAAACGCAAGAACAGTTGAATCAGGCGTGGCAGCTAACGCAGAAGGAACTGGTAACAGTCACTCTGTGCCTTCTCACCACACTGAGCCACCGGTCGATGATGTTGTTATTCCCTATGCTAATGTTAATGTGGTTCCTCCTAATGATGTTCACGCCCCTCGATTCAAGTTTGAAAGTTTCCAGAAGTGTGGAGCTCAGAAATTCTATGGAACACTTAATGCAGTAGGTTGCATGGAATGGCTTGATGATACTGAGATGGTTTTTGAAGCTTGTGATTGTCCCAAGGATAAGAAAGTGTTGTGTGCTAGTAGGATGTTGAAAGAAGGTGCTCGGGACTGGTGGAAGAGCATTACTATTTCGATGACTCCGGCTATGGTAACTGCTATTACGTGGGCTGACTTTAAGCAGAAATTCATTGAGGAATATATTGGGGTACATGAGCAGCGTAAAATGGAAAAAGAGTTCCGTTCTTTGACAGCTGAAGTTGGCAAAATTAATGATTATGCTCGTTCCTTTATGGAGAAGATGAAGTTCGTAGGCCATCTGTTCCGTACTGATGCGGATCAGGTTGCTTGCTATGTTGATGGGTTGCCTCCGAGTTATCGAGGTATCTGCAGGCAGCACAAGACTCTGACTGAAGCAATCAAGGAGTCTAAAAAGCTTGATGATGATTTTGCTTCGGACAAGAAAGTAGTTGAGAAAGTCGACGACAAGAAAGTGGGATTTAAAAGAAGGTCAAATTGGTCTTCCAATAACAATAATAATAAGAAGTTCCGTGGAAGTGGTAGTTCGAGTGGTGACAAGGATAAAAAGAAGAATGGTTCATGGTGTACATTTTGCAAGACAATTCATGAAGGGTATTGTACCGACAAGACAAGAAGGTGCCATAAGTGTGGGAAGTCGGGACATCTTGCCACTGACTGTAGGGACAAGACTCGTTGCTACAAGTGCCAAGAAACGGGTCATCTCATTGCCGACTGTCCACAGATGAAGAATGCTGGAAAGAAGACCGCCACGACAGCAACAAAAGTGAGAGCTCTTCAAATGACGATTGATGACGCAAGGAACAACGATGAAGTGGTATGTGGTACTTTCCTTGTTAACTCAAAGCCTGCCTCTGTTTTATTTGATTCAGGTGCAAATAGGTCGTTTGTGTCCACATTATTTGCTCCTAAGCTAGAGAGAGTCACTACTCCCTTAGATTGTTCGTTAGAGGTAGAAATTGCTAATGGTACGGTTAATAATATACGTGTGGGTTATGACGATTGTGAGATTGAGATTGAAGGTTGTTCTTTCCCAGTCCAACTATTGCCTACTACCTTAGGTGGTTTTGATGTAGTGATTGGTATGGATTGGTTGGCTAGAAATGAAGCTAGTATTTTATGTTCCCAAAAGATAATTTGATTGCCTATATCCGAGGGTAAAGTGATAACGGTGTATGGAGACAAGAAGAGAGGAGGAATAAGGATTATTAGTATGATGAAAGCTATTAAATGTATAAGGAAAAACAAGAGCCATTTCTTGGCTTATGTCGTAGATGCAAGAAAAGAGAAGTCTCCAATCGCTAGTGTTGAGGTAGTATCCAATTTCCCCGATGTGTTTCCCGATGATCTACCCGGTATTCCTCCCGATCGTGAAGTTACTTTTCAGATAGATCTTATTCCCGGTGCTACACCCATTGCTAAAGCACCTTACCGATTAGCTCCTACAGAAATGAAGGAATTAATGACGCAACTACAGGAGTTACTTGACAAGGGGTTCATACAACCTAGTTCCTCGCCTTGGGGAGCTCCGGTTCTCTTTGTTAAGAAGAAGGATGGATCAATGCGCATGTGTATTGACTACCGTGAGTTGAACAAACGAACGGTCAAGAATAAGTATCCTCTCCCGAGAATTGATGATCTTTTTGATCAACTACATGGTGCTTCGTATTTTTCAAAGATTGATTTGCGGTCCGGTTATCATCAGTTAAAGGTAAAGAAGGAAGATGTAGCAAAGACAGCTTTCCGGACTAGATATGGTCATTATGAGTTCTTGGTCATGCCATTTGGGTTGACCAATGCTCCAGCCGCGTTTATGGACTTAATGAATCGGGTATGCCGCCCCTTTCTAGATCATTTTGTTATTGTGTTTATTGACGATATTTTGATCTATTCTAAGTCAGAGGATGAACACCGTGAGCATTTGAAAGCAGTTTTGGAGGTGTTGAGGGAGAAGAAGTTGTACGCAAAGTTTTCTAAATGTGAGTTTTGGCTCCGAGAAGTGCAGTTTCTTGGTCATGTTATTACATCAGAAGGTATTAAAGTAGATCCTTCAAAGATTGAAGCTGTTTCAAAGTGGGAGCAGCCAAAGACACCTACCGAGATTAAGAGTTTTCTTGGTTTGGCTGGGTATTATAGAAGGTTTATTCAGGATTTTTCCCGAATAGCCAAGCCTATGACGGAATTAACAAAGAAGGGTGTGAAGTACGAGTGGACTGAAAAGCAGGAAAATGCATTCCAAACGTTGAAAAAGAAGTTGTGTGAAGCTCCTATCCTTGCCTTGCCTGAAGGTACTGATGATTTAGTGGTATATAGTGATGCTTCTATTACGGGTTTGGGTTGTGTTTTAATGCAGAGAGACAAAGTGATTGCTTATGCTTCACGTCAGTTGAAGCCTCATGAGAAGAATTACCCTACCCATGATCTTGAGCTAGCGGCGGTTGTGTTTGCATTGAAATTATGGAGACATTACTTATATGGTACTAAATGCACACTTTACACCGACCATAAGAGTTTACAATATATGTTTACTCAAAAGGAGATGAATGTGAGACAAAGAAGGTGGATGAAATTACTTAAAGACTATGATTGTGAAATCAAATACCATCCGGGTAAAGCCAATGTAGTGGCGGATGCACTAAGTAGGAAAGTGCAAAGCTCTTCTTGTAAGTTGATGAGCATGCAAGCTCAAGCCAAGTCGGGTCTATTAGATCGAATTAAAGAAGCACAAGAGATGGCATTAATGAAGGATAATATTGATAACGAGAGTATTGGGAAGAAGAAACGACTTGTGATGGAGACTAATAGCCGTGGGTTTAAAACATACAAGGGTCGCATTTGGGTGCCACTGCTTGGTAGTAACCGGGAGTTGATCCTTGAAGAGGTCCATAGAAGTAGGTATTCGATGCATCCCGGTGTCACCAAAATGTATGCAGATTTGAAGCCGATTTATTGGTGGCCGGATATTAAGGGTGAAGTAGCTCATTTTGTAGCAAAGTGTTTGACATGTGCACGTGTGAAAACGGACCATAAAAAGCCGTATGGTTTGTTGCATCAATTAGACGTTCCGAGTGGAAATGGGATCATATCACGATGGACTTTGTAACGAAGCTACCGAAAACGCCGAAAGGGAATGATATGATTTGGGTGATTGTAGATAGATTGACGAAGAGTGCTCATTTTCTAGCTACCCGACAAGATGTGCCTTTAACGAAGATGGCGAAGTTGTACATTGATGAAGTAGTTGCGAAACATGGAGTCCCGTTATCTATTGTTTCGGATCAAGACTCGAGGTTTGTGTCAAACTTTTGGAAGGGTCTTCAACGGGAGTTGGGTAGTAGAATAAATTTGAGTACCGCCTATCATCCCCAAACCGATGGGCAAAGTGAGAGAACCATTCAAACCTTGGAAGATATGTTGAGAACGTGTGTACTTGAATACGGTGGAGCATGGGATGAACACTTGAAGTTGATTGAATTTGCTTATAATAATAGTCACCATGCAAGTATTGGGATACCACCATTTGAAATGTTATATGGAAGGAGATGTAGGACTCCAAGTTGTTGGATGGAGCCCGGTGAAAAGCAGTTGACCGGTCCCGAAATTATTGAAATTACCTCTGAAAAGGTTAATGTAGCTAAAGAAGCCTTACGTGTGGCAAGAGAAAGGCAGAAAACATATGCAGATAAGAAAAGGAGACCGATTGAGTTTAATGTTGGTGATTTAGTGATGCTGAAAGTATCACCTTGGAAAGGAGTTATCCGATTTGGAAAGAAGGGAAAGTTGAGTCCACGTTTCATTGGACCTTTTAAAGTGGTGAAGCGCATTAAAGATGTGGCATATCAGTTGGAATTACCTCCAGAATTGGAAGGAATTCACAACACCTTCCATGTATCCTACTTGAGGAAATGTTTAGCTGAGGAGTCGAGTGTGATTCCTATTAAAGACGTGAGTATTGACCCAATGAAGAGAATAGTAGACGAACCGGTAGCGATACTTGGAAGAAAGCAAAAGAAGTTACGCCGAAAAGTGATTGAACTTGTCTTGATAAAGTGGAAGCATAATCATGGAGAAAGCTTGACTTGGGAAACTGAAGCAGTAATGAAGGAGAAATATCCCGAGTTGTTCCTATCTGATGAGATTCCGGGGACGGAATCCTCTTAAGGGGAGGTATTTGTAACATCCCGAACTTTTATTGAACGTTTGACTAATGCCGTTAAGTCAATTTGGGGTGTCGTTAAGTCTTTACTTAATATTTGAATGTAGTTATGTGTGGTTAACGTAGATAAAGTAGTTAGGTTTAAAAGTCTAAATTTTAATGACGAATAAAAGTGTGATTAATGTCGCTTAAAGGCTATGTAGTGCCTTTTAATGAAGGACTAATGTTGTATATGGTCAATAATGCAGTTTGTGGCCAATAATGAAGGGTTTAGAAGTCCAGGGACTGATTTTGACATAGGTTGAAATCTAAAAACGGGATTAAGGCTTTGATGGGTGTAATTAGGGTTGATTGAGCAGCCATTAGCAAATAATAACTCATACACAAAGTCTCTCTAATCTTTTCTTGATTTCTAAAGCAATTAATCTAGTTTTTGGGTCTAACGATTGGGTATTTTGGTGTTGGAATCGATCAGCCATCTAGCAAGCAGGTAATCATTGAATCGTTGGTTGTATTTTTAGGTTTAGGGGTTGGTTAATTATGATATAGATCTGATTAAAATTGGATTATACACGTAATTAGGGCTTAGATGGTGTTTTGGTCAATTAACGTGCAAAACGATGTTAAACGAGTCTATAATCGATCTTGATGATCAAAAGGTGTTAAATTGTGTCGAAAACATGTTTTGGGTGAAGCCTAGATGGATCGTTTTCTGGAAAATCGAAGAACTTAGTCGTTTTTGAAAAAACGAACGAACTTAACGAAACTGTTGCTAAGTTCGTACGAACGAAGGCTATCTTCGTAAGAAGGATTTCTGATTCGTAGTCAGTCTTAAGTTCGTACGAAGGTTATCTTCGTAAGGTGTAATTCTGGAATTTTACGTAGTCAGTCTTAAGTTCGTACGAAGGTTATCTTCGTAAGGTGTAATTCTGGAATTTTACGTAGTCAGTCTTAAGTTCGTACGAAGGTTATCTTCGTAAGGTGTAATTCTGGAATTTTACGTAGTCAGTCTTAAGTTCGTACGAAGGTTATCTTCGTAAGGTGTAATTCTGGAATTTTACGTAGTCAGTCTTAAGTTCGTACGAAGGTTATCTTCGTAAGGTGTAATTCTGGAATTTTACGTAGTCAGTCTTAAGTTCGTACGAAGGTTATCTTCGTAAGGTGTAATTCTGGAATTTTACGTAGTCAGTCTTAAGTTCGTACGAAGGTTATCTTCGTAAGGTGTAATTCTGGAATTTTACGTAGTCAGTCTTAAGTTCGTACGAAGGTTATCTTCGTAAGGTGTAATTCTGGAATTTTACGTAGTCAGTCTTAAGTTCGTACGAGGGTCCATTTAAGGTCCTAAATGACTTATACTTTATATGTTAATGTACGATAGGTGTCGGGGATTACTATTAAGCACTGTTAGCTTTTGTTTGCGCGCGTACACTACTACCAGGTAAGATACACTACTTTGACACGCTGGGGGATCAACTAAAAGCTGGTTTCAAATCGTAAACACTTCCATTCGGTATCTTTATAATGCATGTGGGCATATGGGTTACCTGGGAGGTATTATGGGTTATGCAGTTGACCATGAGACCTGAGATGCAGTACCTATTGTAGTGTAATGCAGGATTGCTTAATGTAATATGTAGTTATGCAGTTGATGTAGTTTAATGAAGTATCTTGATATGTATGATATATAGAAATGAAGTTGATGTGTGATATGCATGCCTGACTGTACGCCTAGTTCACTAGACTTGCTAGGTTGCTATGTCACTTGCACGTTTAAGGATCCAAACGTAATGAAGTTAAAGTGTGTGAATGTCTAGGAATGTGTGTTACCTAGACTATATGTGTGTGAATGTTGGGAATGCAGGGACCCAATCTATATGTGTGAAATTGAGCTCATAAAACAGATGCAGTGAAAAGTGTTAAGCTTAACCCGTACTAGCCTTAGCCGGGCAAGTGCGTAGATGCAGTTGTTGCTTGGGTGGCTCCTCGCAACGTGGTCTCTATAACGCAGGGCGAGTAATACGAGGGGTTTGACCAACCTACATATACGGATTACTCAAGGATTGGCTTGCCATTCCTTAACGACGTAAGATGAGTAGTCTTTTGACTAATCATCCAGTCGGGTGTGATGCAGGGCACACTTATATGCAGTTAACGAAGATACGTGTGAAAATGTGTGAACTAATGCAGGATAGGCACATTTAGGATGATTATCCTAATTGAAACGAAGTTGAAAAGCAGTATATGTGTGAACGTGTGATGTGTGTTGTGCCTAATAAAACTTGTCTAATAATGAAGATTGTTTTAATTAGACAAATGCTTTTAAATTAAGTGTTATCTTACTTAGCTATTCTTATAGCTAACACTTGCTTCTTAATGTGGTTGTTCCCTCAGGTTTAGCTTGAAGGAAACTAGATGCAGGACGTGTGAGCTTGGGTAGATGCAATGCAGGAGCCTTAGCTACCCTTAGACGATGCTTTCTTTAGACATTCATTACCTTTCGTATTTAATGTCGAATTTATGTAGTGATGTGTGAACGGTTGTTTTATGTTGGGCAACCGTTGGGTTTTCATTTGAACTATTGTTTGATATGGCATGTAACACCAAATAAATGCAGAAACCGAAATGTTTCTATCGGTTTCGACTTTTACAGTCTTTACTTCCGCAAGTTAACACCGTTTGGTGAAAAGTTTTTGAAAACCCATATTTTTAAACGACGGGTGTTACAGCATTTATCAACAGAAGAGCTTTGTATGATGCTAGAATTGAAGATAACATTTCTGTTGACAATATGATTTGTGATGGGTACTGGAAATGGCCTGCTGGATGGATGGATAAATATCCTGTTCTTAGAGGAATTGGTGTTCCAAATATTCACATTGGGGCAGAGGATAAAGTAATGTGGATTACCAAAGATAATCAAAAAGTAGATTTCTCTACTAAGCAAGCTTGGAAGGATTTGAGGGATGAATGTTCAAATGTGGAATGGAAGGATGTAATCTGGTTCAGGCAATTTATTCCAAGAAATGCATTTATCTTATGGTTGGCTGTTCAGGAAAAATTGCTAACTCAAGACAAGATGGCCTGCTGGAATCAGGATGCAGAATATAAATGTGTATTCTGCAACAGTTCTACAGACAGTCATGAGCATCTATTTTTTAAGTGCAAGTATATAAATGATGTTTGGAAGAATGTGAGCCAATTCTTAAATCAGATACAGCAGGTGGATAAATTGCAAGAAGTGATCAGAATTTTAGCCAGAGAGTGGTGGTGAATAGATTGATTGTGGCTGCTGCTGTATATTATATATGGCAGGAAAGAAATGCTAGAATTTTCAAGAATCAAGAAAGGAATAAGGAGAGTTTATGCCAAATCATAAGAGATAGTTACAACTAATGTCCATCAAAGTGAGAAGAACTGGAAATGTGGAAAGAATTGCAGAAATTTGGGATCTAAAATTGATTGGGAATACTCTAAGAGCTAGATGATATTTGGTGATGATGATCTGGAATGGAGTTGATGTTATTACATGCATATTTGAATGCACTTGCGTATAGGAATAGTGAGTCATGTAAGATGGGACTACTTGGTCCTATACTGGTGCATTCAAGTACTTTTGGTGCTGATGGGCATTCTGCAGTGTTCTTGGAAAAGTATGATGGAGCTGAATTGGATTTACAGTTTTTGATAGTATTGGAATTCTATGAGTTGTTAATATTTGATTTGTAAGTTTGTGTTTAAGTCTGAGGTATAGAATTGTGAAAGAATCCTATTGATAGTTGTATTGTTTTGCATTGAATGAGGTACTTGGGCTGTCCAAGTTACTGCTATTTTTGTAAATATTTGGACAGATATATAAATTCACAGTTTAAAATTATATTAAAAGGGCACCTACTTGGATCAGCTTACAGGCCAATCATCGGGTCTAAACATTACTTGAATTGTTGAACGACTTAAAAGGTAGTCAAGATGAACTTCCGTTATACTTGAAACTTTAATTGCTCGAAATATAGTTATCGCTTCCGCAAATAATTTCTACTTAAAACAACTAAGCATTAAGAACCTAAGTTGATTTTATGATTTAACCTTTAAAAGCTTTCTTCCGAACTGCTTATTCACCTAATCAGATTCCTCTATCATAGATGTTTACACACTCAAAATGAATTTAATTGTTTAAAATCTTTATCGCTAGTTTCTTCCGAACTCCAACGACTTTAGGTTAATTAAAGACCGAATAACCGTTTCATAAATCAATTGACAATGACATAGATTTCTTCCGAACTTCTAATCACAATTATCAATCAATAAATATAAAAGATAAAAACAATATTTAAACTCAAATAAATGTGGTTCTTCGATTAAACATAAAAATCGTGTTCAACAAACGCAAGTAATATCAAACAACCTTACGACATGTTCACTATCCAAGTAGGTGTAAAAACAATTAGCTACTCATGAAAAAAATAATAACACGAACAATTATTAATATCGAATAATCCATACTAATAATGTGTGATAATAAAGTATTGTATTAATATAGCTAACAATTAAAATAAATAAAGTAAAAAGAAATTCGAACAGATTGATGGACTGCGCACGGTTGTTGTGTGATGATCCAATTCTTTATGCGGCTGCCAGCCTCCTCGAAAGCTACCTCCCAATTAATCAAGAGAATAGATATCCTAAAAAAATTCCTTGACTTTTGATCCCCACGTACTACTAAAAACCACCGCCTCCATCTTTTCAATATTGTTTTTAAAAGTCCATATAAAGTACCGAAACCACATAGCCACTTTTGTGATGGATCTCGTTTTCTTACAAGCCCACTTAATCTAGAAGCCCAATTCCGATTTAATGCTGAAGTGATGAACCCACGCTCTTTCGTTTTCTGTGAGCCTACGTGACTTTGCCAAAGTCATGACACCATAATACTATTTTAAGTACACTATTTCATGGAATATGGCTTCATTCCTGGTTCATCCTTAAAACAACCATTTTAGTAGCTTTTTATGATATGAGACCATATGGACATATAATAAGACTTGTCTTTTCCAGCCGAGCCCTCCAAATTCATTCTCGTGCCTTGTAAAACTTCCGTAAACACTCATTTCACTTCAAAATGTCGTTTTCTCCATAAATTATGCTCAAGTACCTGTTAATATCCTGAAACACTAACAAATACCATAAACGCACCAAATGTATACAAAAACGACTCAAAAACCGTACAAAAGCAACTAAATACATTGTGGGAAATGGGTATAAAAATACGACATATCAAATCCCCCCACACTTAAGCTTTGCTTGTCCAAAAGCAATTCCAAGCTGAAAAACAAATTACCTTGGTACATATAGGAATAACATTACAGTAATAAAAAAGAAGCTCATCCATTCATGAAAATTAAAAAAGATGGTTAGGCAAATTTTAAATGAAAACTGGAATGTTTGACAATACTTGACTGATACACAAGCCTCAATAACACGACTAAGCACAAAAGAAACGAATCAGTGATATCTCGTCTATCCTACTCCAACTAACTTACTTTTGGGGTTGAATATTTGAATAATCACTCAATGCCTAGTCGTGATGCATACTCTTTTACCATAGACTTGTACTAGATTCGTTCCTTCACCACCATGGCGTCAACACCACAACGTCTATCAGAGGAGGACTTTAAGGGTTGTAATGAACTCTGAGGCTAAACAGGATATTTAAAAGGGTATGGAAATTTGGGTAAAGAAATGGTGTTAAAAAGAAAATAACACAACATTTAACAAAGTTTTCACATAATAGTCTAATCCATAAACAATCCCATGTCATTAGTTGCCAACGGTCCAAAACCCGAGAAGCTGTCCAGACAATACCCCCAATAGACGATTAAAAACCGACACCATTGTGGTGTATGACATTAAACAACTCAATCAACCAATACTAACCATGTTGACTTATACAAACTTGCCAACCCGAATATGATAACCAAATAATGTAACAATGTAAACCTTTTTGTTGGTTATAAAGATGCACCAACCCAACTCAATAAATTGAAGTAAAAATGAAGCTTTTGTTGGTGTTATAGATGAACCAACTAATAAAAATGATTTGAAAAAAGCTTAGAAATACCAACTGACAGCCCAAGCTCTTTTTTCATTTTTTTTTTCTATTTTTTTTTTCTTTTTCTGTTTTTCAATTCTTTTATTCTTTTTTCTCTTTTTTTTGTGAGCTACTTTTACTCTGACTAATTGGCATTCTCTTAATAATGTTGAAACAGTGACAAATCATATACTCATATGCTCAAATGAACGATCCGGACTTTATCCAAACAAACATGACGAAATCAATGTATTCCCAGTAACCGAGAATATCCCATCCCGACATAAAGGACAACCCCAAACCATCCACTAGCATAGGAAACCAATGACCCACCAGGACTTCGACTATCGGTATGGCTAGGAAAAGGTGTATATTAAAGGTGGATTTAATAACAAAGAACAGGCTAATGACAACATGTTTTCTATTGTATCTTGCACTAAAAGTGAGTGCAACATAAGGGTTTTAACAGGTGGTTCACTAACCCGTGTAGTTAGCTACTAAGCACATTAACAAAACATGCACATAACAAATTTTTACGAAACAGGGGGTGAACATACAAAGAACAAATGGTTTTATCCTAAATTTGCCTCTTATGATAAATAACACGGAACGATCAACCAGGACAAGTTCTAGAATCAACGCAATCACCGGCACACTCATAGCAAATGAAAATAATCCGGAAATGGAAAAACCAACCTCAAACTTGCACATCATAGTTCAGAGCTCTAAATAGAACCCTTACTCTTGGATAAATCCAAAAGCCTACGAGATGGACAAATTTACAAGGCCAATAATCCCAAACCCGTAAACACCTAGCATATCTAGAAATGAATCAAGAATCTCACAAATTTGGTGTTTTGGTGCTATAAGCATGCTAGTCATATTATTAATCCAGAAGGGATTGCCTAATTAATCAGTCAAAACACATTCCACAAATTAAACTTTGTACCAAGGGTGTAGTCAAATTGCTTATTAATATCTATAATTAGGTGACAAAAGCAATTAACTACAAGGACAAGCATGCAAAAGTTTAAAATTCCTCTAAAATACCCGACTTTTTCCTATTTACCACCCCCCCACACTTGAGTTGGACACTGCCCTCAATGTCCAATGAACTAAGGCAAACTACGGGAAATAGGGGAAAGTAAACAAAAACAAAATCAAGAACAAGAAAAACTTGCCGGGTATGACGTGTGTTCCATGCTTGAATGATGCCAACAAACACTACTAGAAAAATAGCCTTTAATGACACCTAAATTATGACACACGCACAATAATGACACGCAAAAATGTGTGTCATAAAAAAACTGTCATAAATTGTACAATCTGAAGGCTAGATGACAGGCAATTTTTAGTGTCATAAAAAAACGTCCTCTAACACGGAGTACACTTACATTTGCGTGTCATCCCTAAAACAGACGACACTTTTTTAGGCGGCAAGTTTAATTTACTCCCAAAAAATTCAAATCACTTCTCCAAAAATTAAACCCTTTCCCCAAAACCATCCTATCCTTCTTTCACCTCCATTCATCCCCAATCTCCTCATTCACTCACTCTCACACACGTTTCTCCAAAATCCCCAGTCTTCAGATCCCTCATTATTCAATCGTTATAATTAGGGCTCCGTTGTTCAATTTCAATTTCAATTTAGGGCTCAGTTTCAATTTCAGTTTCAATAACTAGGGCTCAAATCAATCAAATATAAATATGTTTCAATTTTAATTTAGGGCTCCGATGTTCTTCACGCACAACTTGATCCGTTTGTCGCCGGAGAAGCACCGGAATGTTAAATCTCCTCCGCTGGCGAATAAGTTGTTGACGTTGCCGACGATTTTAACGATCGGACGTGTTGCCGCCATTCCGGTTCTCGTTAGCAGTACGTAATACATTTATATAGAGATTATGGATTTGTCATTTATTATGCTTTTTTTATTATGTAATTTGTGATATATTTGGAACAAATTGTGAATTTTTTTTAATTATCCACAAAGTCATGTTATATTTATATATAAATAGCTGTGATATTCAGTGTTTTCAATTGATAAATTGCTGAATTTGTGTGACAAAATGCATCAGTTACTGTGTATTTGAGTTAAAATCAGCTAGGATAGATTCGATTTAGATGAATTTTATGTGTTTTATGGTTGAATTGAGTTAAAGGTATAAGATGCGTACAACCTGTTCGATGATTTGCTTGAGTAAGAGTGTTTGTTAATCTGCTTGCTAAAACAGATTAATCAAGTTGTGATTGCTTACTTTGTGCTTAATTAGCCATGAGTTTCATATACGTTTATGCTCGTATGCTCGTTAATTTTTATTAGAAGGATTAAGGCTGCAAATGTATAATGAAATAATCAATTTAGAAAGGGAATTAACTGATTTGTTGGCAGGTTAAAAAGAATGTTTGGCTAATGTTTTGGTCTTTTGTATTGTTTTCTTCGTGATCTCATGGTGTTCAAAGTTTAATCTATTAATCGAAGTTATATGTTTTCAGAACAAACGTGGCGGTAAGGTGAAGTTACAATCTATTTTGATGCCGTTGTCCGAGTTTGATCACGCAGAGAAAGGGGATGCACTTTATGGTAAGTTCCATTATGTTATATATTTAATTTTATAATTATTTGAAGGTATGGCCCCATGGGTGTATATATTTGTTTCTTAACATGTTTTTGGTACCACGGAGCTATCTAACCAAAGTGTAGATACTCGGTTCCAGTCCCATCACAGTACGGTGGATATCTGAAATAACTCAAGTTTAGTTTTTTTGAATAAGAAGAAATTATTGTTATAGTATATTGGTTTTACCCTGTTATCAAGAAGATAAAATTTCTGCCAATCACTAGAAAAGGGTATACTAGATTAAACTGATACAGGATGAATTGGTGTGTGTTAATTGTTTTTTGGACTTATCTATGGCAGATATTGGTAATCCCTCCCTACCAACGCAAGGGCTGTTTTTGTATGATATAAGAATGGTTTAAGAAATGGGATACCCGTCAGGCAGATTTTGACCTGTTTTACTTGTTTGAACCATTTGACTCGTTTTAATTTGCTATGTGCTTTTTTTTAGAATCTTTACTTGTTTGACCCAGTTTATCGAATAAACACTAGCTAAATGGACATGCTCTCATACAAATGGGCTGAAACATCTAATTGCACTTGCCTGCTGTAAGAAATTAGTGTGTGTTATATATCTTTTTTCTCACCTTTTGGTTTTGAACAGGTAGCATTGAAGACACTGATAGTTATCCACAGGACACTAAGGGAGGGTGATCCTACATTCAGGGAAGAACTTCTAAGTTTTCAACAGAGAGGGCGTGTTCTTCAACTAGCTAATTTCAAGGATGATTCGAGCCCCATTAGTTAGTAAAGTTAAACTAGAAATCAGGTCCTCTTACGATCAAGCAAATTATTTGGAGGTCCCACTGAATCTCTGGCG